>JAQPCC010000136.1:0-458587 GCA_028392965.1 Lindernia subracemosa | reverse complement strand
GCATTGGTAGTATTCTGGGTCGACGTAGCCTGGAGTTCCCTGCAGATAGATAGGGTTGCAAACGAATCGAATCGAGTCGGAATATAACAATATTATCAAATATAATTATATAAATGGTGGATTTCTTTTGTCTCATGTGGGGATTCCCACGCAATGCACCATAATCCTCACACTTTAAATTAAATCGAATATGAATCTAACAGTCGACTAATAATTTAGAAAATAGTGTTTGACGAAATAGGTTTTTAAAATACAGCCTCCAAGTGTGTATAGACTATTATGCCTTTACTAACTGATCCCCATAGTAACCGGCTATGTAGTTATGTTAAACGCAAAGCATTTAAATTGTGTGGGTGGTGTGTAAAATAGTGGTTGTTAGTGAGTCATCAAAGTAATAGGTCACGTGATCATACCGAATTGCCACAAATATTTTTATACGGGTACCCATTGCTCAGAGAATCCGTAATAAGTACTCAGCTATATAATGAAGAGTTGAGAACCCTACTGTAAAATGACAAAAATAGCCTTAAAATTAAGGCTCCTGACAAACAAAATTTGGTCATCGAGGCTATTTTTTGACAACTTTTTAGATCAAAAACTAGTTTTAAAAAACCCATCCATATTTTACTGTAAGACGATCTCCGGTTTCCAGCGGGATTAATCATCCATTATTCATCCCCCGACTCACAATAAACTTCGACAGTCATGCGCAATTTGAACCTATGACCTAAGGGTTATTAATCGCATCCCTCGACCACTAAGCCACTCCGCGGGACGAAATGGTGGATAGATATAGTAAATCCGTTAAATCAACTGTATAACCCTACCTGCGGAGCAGTGGAGACGTGCGTGTTGTCCTTCGGGAAAAGCCTCGAAAGGCCGAAGTCCGCCACCTTGACGCAAAAGTCCTTATCCAATAGAATGTTGTTGGTCTTCACGTCGCGGTGTATGATGCCCTTCCCGTGGAGGTACGCGAGCGCCCGAGCCGTCTCGACGGCGATGTTCATCCTGATGGGCCACGAGAGAAGGCCCGACTTGGCCCGCTTGCCGTGGAGGTGGTCCGAGACGGTCCCGTTGGGTACGTATTCATACACGAGGAGGAGCTCACGGCTCCTCTTCGACGTGCACCCGTAGAGCCGCACTAGGTTCGGGTGCCTTAGGGTCGTGAGGATTTTGACTTCGTTCATGAACTGCTCCACCCGCTTGAAGTTGTTCTCGTAAAGGCGCTTCACCGCCACGACCCGCCCGTCCCTCAAAATCCCTGTAAGAAAAAAAAAAAACAAAGACGAAAGGCGTTTCATTACACGACAATGAAGATACCGTAAGAAGACGACCAAACCGATTAGCTATTACCGTAATACACGGTGCCGAATCCGCCGTCTCCAAGCTCTTTAGCGGGGTTGAAATTGTCGGTAGCTTCTTCGAGCTCGGGGTAGGTGAACACAGGGACACCGTAGAACGACGAATCGCCGTTGGTCGGGCCCGAGTTCGACGACGGCGTGCTCGCGGTGAAGTCGGACGAAGAGGGAAGGTTCGAGGAGACGGCCGCTTTGCCCGTGTTAGAAGACGGCGTTTCGAATACGTCTTTGTTTACTACGTATTTCGAAGATTGGACCGTCCGCTTTTGCTTTCTTCTCTTCGTCCTGTAATAGAATATCAGCCATCCCAAGCCAACCCCGGCCAGAACCGCCCCGCCTATGCTGAGCCCTGGATAAGACGAATGGCGATAAAAAGGTTCGTTCTTTCGAAGTTTTTCGAAGTATTAGCGAAAAATTGTTCGACGTTAAGATTCTTACCGATGTTCCTCCCCATATACGACTTGTTTCCTGCCATTAGCCGTTAGATGTCAGAATGTGAGTTTCAGTTCTAAAACAGAGCACATAAATGTGTTAAAACAGAGTAAAACGACGTCGTTAGAGAAGCTGCAGACACTAACAGGGAAGACGAAGCTCACCATTACCGCCGCAAGTAGAATCGTACGTTCGATCGCGGCAATGGCAAGCAAACGAGCCCGAACTCAGATCCGACCCGCAAACCCCATCCGAATCCTCGCATCGCCTGCACTTGTCGTCCTCCGCCGACCACTGTATCGTAAACCCACCCCTGAGCGACTCCTGCAGTAGCTGAGCCGTCGCAGTCCCCGTCACGGCGGCGCCTTCGAGCAAGTCGAACTCTGTCAGATTCACCGTGACGGCGAAATTGCTGGAGCAGTTCGCGGCGGAAAGCCCGCCGGGCAAATCCCTCGTGAAGTAGAGTCCGAAGCCGCCGCCGACGCAGCTGAACCGATTCGGCAAGAACTGGGCAGTAGCTTGCGGGCAGCCGTAGTAGAGGGTTACATTTCGGTCGTCGGCGGCCGAGTAGTAGTCGAAGATCGTAAAGTTTAAGGTTGTCTGGGCAGGATCCGGCGGGCAGATCGTGTCCCACGTGTCCCTCCTCGCTACCGTGAGTGTCCTCGCGCCGCCATCGATCTTCAGGACACGGTACGACGCCGACGAGATGTTGATGAACGTCGCGCCGCCGTCCTCGCAGCTGAGCTCGAACCCTGGGTAGCCGCAGGAGAGAGGACGAAGACCGCCGCCGCCGCCCCAGAAGGGATATCCCGCGGTCAAGCCGCCGCATCGATACGACGATCCTCTGCATCTCACGTAGTCGTCGCTCTGGGAGTCGGCGCGAGGGACCGTTTGTGTCAGTACGATGATGCTAACGAGGAACTGAAGAGAGTTCATCGTTTGATTGTTCAAGGTTCTGTCGGGACGGAGTTTCGACGAGTGTGTAGCAACTTACTATTGACGAAGACTTCGCCGATTTTCCATGACGTTGGAAGCTTCTGCCCAGTCGTTACGACGTCGTTTGCTGCGTCGTGGCGTTAGAAAGTCAAGAAAGGCAAGCGTAACGGTGGTATTTATATTTTTAGTTTCCAAGTTGATAAACATTATGTGATGTCCAAACCTAATATTAGGTAGTTGTTGAGTTCACATCGCCGTCAACTATTCGCACTCTATATGGGTGGGCATTCTAGTGGGTCCATCGGGTTCGGGTATTTGGGTCAAGTAGTTCGATATTTTGTTGAATAAGAGAAAGTCCGTGTCAACTAAATTTGATTGTGGGGATAGTTCTTATTACCTTATAATCATCTTGACTAATTCATGTATTTCTTCTAAAATGATATGTCTAAATTGTTATTGTCTTTATTTTATTTATCGGGTCGGGTTCGACCCGAACAATCCTTATTAAAATTACCTAATTTGTTTTGATAAGTAGAGTCTAATTTTGTTGGACCAAGTAAATCAAGATTTTCTAAAATTTTCAGTCGGTCCTTTTACTTTAAATTTTATTTAATTTTAGTTCAATCATTAACAAATTCAACGCATTATTAATTAATAATTATTTTCATTGGAGTCCACCCAACTGGGACCTAATGTTGCTTCGCCTATGTTCGGAGGTATTCCACAATGGCACCGTACTTCCTACATCCAAAGTCTTTGTCTGAATCGAATATGAACATCATCATCAGGACTAATCAGGACTAATCCCCTAACCCTTTAAGTATCGTCTCAAATCTGCACAAACTACGATAGTCAACGAATAAAACTAAAACGAACCATTGAGATTCATATGGAGATATTAAAAAGTCCGACCATTGACTTATCCCTTTGGACCAAAATTACCTAAAATTAGGAAATGACCGTAACATTAATGGTGTAAATAATTCATCCTAATAGGATTGTTATTTATAGAGGTTCATTATTGATCCATCAAACCCTATGCTATGTATAGTACAAAAATTTGTATACGTGACATACAACAATTGCGATAGGCATAGTTCTTTCTTATCCATTGCACATAGCGAGACGTAGTGGAACAAACAAATCTACTAGAAAAAATTAAAATAAAGATCAAACAAATGAACAAATAATAAAAAAAAGGAAAGTAAAAGCTCATCTGATAGTTTAAGCATATGCTTGCAGCCATCTCCTACATCATGCTGCAGTGGGCGGCTCGGCAATCATGCTGGCGGTTATGCCCTTCGCCATGTTTTGGTACTGAGAAGAGAACGCGGGCACGAAAGGCTGAGTCTTATACATGGGACTATAAGCAACCTCTTCGTCGAATTCATTTTCTTGGACACAGTTCGCATGTTCTGACACAAGATGATAATCTCGATCGGAAGCTGTAGTACTAACCGGCGATGATGGCGATGCAGCAACAGTCGAGTCAACTAGCTGATTTCCAGACAGTTCTTTATGAACAACAGATTGGGATATTACATCGGACTGAGGATGCAAAGGTGGGAGATTTGCGGCGGTGATGCTATCAATGGACTGAGGAGGCATTGCAGGTACAAAATACACCGTATATGGCTGATTATGAGGAGAGTGGTGGACTGGCATTTGATACATGCTGTAATAAGGAGCTACATACTGAGGCGGGTAGTAAAGTCCCGCTTGAACTAAATTGGGTGGCTGAGATATGGGATATGAGCTCACATCGATTGTTGTCTTTTGCGTGGGAATGTTGTATGGTGTGCAAGTTGATGACGGCGGTTCTGGGCTGAGCTGAATTAGCGGTTCTTGACAAACTGCAGTTTTGCTGCAAGATAGATATATGAAATTGTCATAGCTTCCTGAAAGCATCGAAAAAGAAAAAGGCACAGAAGAATATCAGTAACTACGTGGTAAAGATGCTCAATGAAAAACTAAGTGCAACTTCGAACGATTTTATATTCACCGATCATGACGATTCAAGCAACCACATCCCATGAAAATGACCAGTTTCAAAGTCAATTTTCTTTTTTGTTTCTGTAACAAGCTTTCAGGATATACTCTACCACAGCCTGCTATATGATATAGACTTTATAACCCTTCATATGCCCCTTCAAGTATTGCTTAACAATTGTTAGGACTATGGAATCACAGATTCAGACGAAGTTCTAAGGATTTCATGGGAAATAATCATTTCTGCCTCTTCAATGGAAGTAAATGGTGGTAATGGTACTTCAATAATCAACCCAAAATAGTAAAATAAAAAAAAAATTGAAATTAATTTACCCATCAATAGATGCAGATGAAGGAACCCTAACTGGCCTCTCCGAAATCCCAACCGGCGGCGAATTGGAAGTGGAAAACGACGAACCGGTGGACCCGAGCGAGCTACTCCTCTCCAACGCCACCGATTCAGCCCCAGACGAAGAGTTGTTCTCCTGATCGAACTTCAACGCCGGGAAAAGGAACAATCTGATGCGCGCCGGCGGAGCGATCCTATCGTGCTCCTCCAGCATATTCACCAAATCCTCGTCAGTCAAAACGGAAATCAGCGAATCCAAATCCTCGTCCGGGAGCTGATACTTGAGTACGAAAGGTCGATTTTGCAGGAGCGCTTTGGACAGGCGTGCGATTAGAGACGATAGAGTGGTCGTGGCGCGTCGGTCGACGGCGACGATTCGCGTCTCTCCGCCGAGGTAGGAGAGTGTCTTGGAATTCGGCCGCGGGAGGATGTGTCCGTTGTAGCTGCACATCAGACGGAGCTTGGCCGCGATGCTACACGACGACGGCGGCGGCGGAGCATCCATCGCGAAGATCTGTGGAGTAGCTTGGACCGGCGGAAAAAGTGAAGAGTGGGCGTTTTTATTGACTTTCTTTATTAATATATATATGGCTTAAATATATTTTTTGTCCTGGATGTTTGAGCGTTTTAAGGACACTTAAGGTAGGGGCGGTAATTTTAGTTCCGTAAGTATCAAAATTGAAGCAATTTAGGGACACTTAAGTTAAGGGTGGCAATTTCAGTCCTATAAGTATTGAAATTGAAGCAATTTTAGGACAGTTATACCCAAAAATTTAATTTCAGCTCGAAATTTACACATATGGCGCCGAAGATGCTGATTTGAACTAAATTTGTTTTCTCTTTCCTTTAATTAAACGTCACTTCACAGTCCAAATCATCATTTTCGATTTTATGTGTATAAATTTCGGGCCGAAATGAAGTTTTTGGGGTTAACTTTCTTAAAATTGCTTCAATTATGATACTTGCATGACTAAAATTTATTCTTTTTCCTCCAAATAAGCTCATACTTATTTTTTTACTTATGAGGTGATGATTAATTGAAGGAAAGAGAAAACAACTTTAGTTTAAGTTAGCATTTTTGGTGCCACGTGTATAAATTTCGGGCTGAAATTAGATTTTTAGGTTTAGCTGTCCTAAAATTGCTTCATTTATAATACTTATAAGACTGAAATTGTCACCTTTAACTTAAATGGCCCTAAATTGCTTCAATTTTGATACTTACAGGACTAAAATTGCCACCCGTAACTTAAGTGTCCTTAAAACGCTACCCCATCAAATATACAGGACAAAAAATATATTTAAGCCTATATATATATATATTTATATTTATTAATAAATATAATATAATAAAAAGTATAATTATGTGGCGCGTTAATTACGCTAGCATAATTGCGCGGGGTGGACAACATTAATTAATTAGTTACTTAAAAAATTGCATTCCTCGAATCGAATACTATTAGAAAAAAATTGTATTTTTTTGTTACACATCTTAAATTCTTTTTTGACGAAAAAAAAAAGGGAAATACAATTTTTTTTTTGTGGCATGGATTAACGTGTAGTTTCCTAGTAAAGCGGGCAAATCTATAGTCCTTTGCGTCTTGCAATGAATAAACCTAATTATTTATTAATTGTTGTGACATCTGACTTCTTACCATATGCCAAGTTTTAAGATTTATGTTAAGACTCCATCTAAGCTAAGTCTTGGGGTTTGTAATTAATAATTTCTTTTTTTAATTTACGGTTATTTGGGTCATACTATTTAGTTTAGAAACTTCGTTTGGGCCTTGGGGACTAAGCTTAATATATTTCATAATATGTAAAAAAGGAACCTTTTTGTTTTCCTCGTAAACCCTATTTTCTTTACTAAACTTCAACTTTTTTTTTTTCATTAGTTTTTTTTTTCCCATTGTTTCCATATATCTATTGGTTAATTTTTGTTTTAGTTATTCCTTTATTAAGTTCATTTCATCCTTTCCTTTACTTGGCTACATTAGTTGAATTCACTGATTTTGATTTAATATCACACATGAATTTAAAATTCAAATCATAAATCAATCAATTATATATTAATTAAATCATACATTTCGTTTCGATCTTGACGGTCAAGAATGAGCCATCATTTATCTTCTTACACCTTTGCAACGGTCAAGGAACTGTTTTGAAGATCGCATGTTAAATAATGAGTTCTTCTAGAAGCATATCTATGATCAAATCTACTCTCCTATAATACTATGATGTATAAACATTAAGTTTCCTTCTATCTATACTATATATAATGGATGATGGGTCTACACTAACTACATTCAAATTAATTAGTGTGTCAATTGCAATTACTTTTTTATCCCTCAATATTCTAATTTATTCCAATTATACTCACACAAATTAATTTTTTTATATATATTTAAAAAATTAACAATTAAAATTAAGGTTATAATTTCACGTATCAAACATCTTGAATTATAATAACTTAAAATATATAGTAATATTAAATATTTATATATTAGAGCACACACATTGAGTGTACAAAAAATACTAGTTTGTATTAATGTATGTGTGAACTAAGCTTAATAAACAACTCATATGTCATCAACTTTGATTGTTTGAACGTGGAAGAGAAGAAAATTGATTGATTGTCTTAATTTAATTTCCAGTCAAAGGACATAGACGAAAGTGAATGCGACATATTTTTAAAAGGCTTAAATATTTTTCAAGTGAATGCGACATATTTTTAAAAGGCTTAAATATTTTTCAGTCTATATCACACTAACAAGACATTTTGCAATTTTAAGATGCTACAATCTATAATCTACTTCGAGTTTAAAAGTAATTATTCTAAAATTGCATTAAACAATCCGTCATACAAAATAAGTGATGTGCCATCCAGTAGGACTGACTCGTCGAGAGACGACGTGACGTTAGTAGCCGTTGCATAATCTCATTCAATTTTCAAAGTCATTGAATATCCTAAACTTGTCACTTTCCAAAATAATTATTCCTATTTAAAAATATTAACTTCTATTGTTTGGAATTATGTCAATCTTAATCACTTGGTCAAGAAAGACATGATAATAATAACATTTTTTCTTACCGTCTTTATTGACTAGAATTGATTTCCTTGACCAAGACTCAACTTACACACTATAAAATCTACGAAAACTACAAGCAATCTCACACCTCTCTCTCTCTCTCTCTCTCTCTCTCAACATAGCTTTTATCTAAAATAAAAATTCAATATTATTTTTCTTTAATCCATATCTCAAACATGGACATCATACCATACGCAAGAAGCATAAGGCAATACTACAGTAGAAAGAGAGGCTACAACAAACTATCATCGTCCCCAAACAGAAGGAACATCAAAGTGGTAAGATTCGGAGGAGCTTCGAAGCGATCATGGAGGCTCAACCTCGCCCCGAGGCTCCGTGTAATGACGAAGCTATCTTCTCCATTAAAGCTATGGTACAAGTTCAAGAATGCTTACGTCACCATGATGCTCAGGCTCGCCTTAACCTCGGGATCCTCGAACAGCGACAACGTGTTCGGTAATAAGAGGATCCCGAGGGGACGGGACGGCGGCGGCGGCAGCGGCGATGAGAAGTATTCGAGGAGTGAGTTTGAGGGCAGGTTGATGCTTGAGATTTATAAGAATATGGTCGCTTCTTATGAATTGGGCTACAATAAATAATTAAGATGAATTTAAGGGTTTTCTTGGTGTTTTGTGTGTCTTATGGTGGGTGGTGATGATGATAATAATGGAATATATGATTATGTAATGATTAATCGTTGTAAGAATGTAAATGGTTTAATCAAACTATCCGACCCTTCTTTTTATTGCTATCCATAGGTATTTCTACATTATTAAATTCATCTAATCTTATTATCGACTATAGGACGAATCTAATACTACGATAATCAAGAAGTGTGAGTTTATAATTGAATGGAATCCTTGACAATAAAGCTCGACCAATTTTATTATTAATTTGAATGTCTTCGAGAGTTGAAAATTCAAAGTCATAGGAGTGTAATGGATCTCATCGTTCAAGACTCGAGTGCCAAGAGAAGTCATCTATTTCATCATTAATTAATAAACAAAAACAGTCAAAATTATATTTCTGAAAAGGAAAATATATAAAAAAATAACTTAAATTATTACATGAAAGCCAAAAAGTTTTATAATAAGTGCTATTACAATCTTCTTGAGAGGGGCCAATCTTCTTAATTCTTTCTTCATATGAGCGAGCATAAGACAGCCTGATAATGAGAGAGTTGGGGGGGGCAAAGATATAAAGAATAAATAAATAAATAAATAATCAATCACCCAAGCTTAAGAGATATGTCTGAGCTATCATCATAGTACTGAGACGACTGGCCTTCGTCGGAGAATACGATGTTGTCTAAATCAGCATTGGCCACATTGCTTATCTCAACAAACTAATGGCCAATAATTGGTAATAGAAATAATATTAAAAATTTAATAAGTCCATGTATAAGTTCATTTAAATGTGTACAATATATATACCTGTCGTCTCAAAAGTTCATTCTTCTGCATCAGTTGCATGCTCTACATATATAATATTTAATAATTAAAAAAGATGTGCCCATATTGTAAGTACAAAACATAAAAAGGTAGACGAAGAACCTTCTCCTGAAGTTGATCCATCTCTCCCTTGATTTTCTCTCCCTGTCAAATAATTAAAATGTGAATTTGATATTTTGAATATTAATTAATTAATTAATTAATTATTAGACCATTAAATAAACCGACTTTCTTCTCCATCACACGATTCAGTCCAGCTTCAAGTGACCTCTCAAGTCGCTGAAGTTCTTCAATGGTTAGACCTTGAAGCTCCTCGCCTCTCATATTCCTATTATATTTAATCATATTCATAATTATAAATATATATGATATATATATATATTTTTATTTAATGGTCACCTAAGTTGGAGGCTCCTTTCGGCAACTTCTTTGTTTAATCTCGAGCGAGTGATATCCTGAACCAACTGCATTTTTCAATTATTACATTTCGAATGATTGCAATGAAATTATCAAATGTTATGATTCATTTAAAAAAAAAAAGGCCAAGAAAATGAAATATATTTTATTACCATGCATTTAAACTTATTATTATTATTACCTTCAGCTCAAGTGATGGCTGTAGTTCCAACTTGTCAAGGTTCTTGGGTGTAGATTTCGCCTTTCCATTACATCTTTCATGCTTCATAGCAGTATCATTAACAAGAAAATAAATAAATAGAAGACATAGCATATATGTCTTAAGCCTCAGAGAGAGAGAGAGAGAGAGAGAGAGAGAGAGAGACCTTGAGGTGGAGAACTCAAAGAGGTTGCCTGAAGAAGAGAAGATGATGAGAGCAACGTCGGCATCGCAGAGAACTGAGAGCTCCTTTAACAGTCCCTTTCTTCTCTTAGAGAATGTCACCTGCCGAGCAGTTGAGTTATCGATTCTTCTAATCTGAACCTTCTCCTTCGCCATAGTTTTATATCCTTCTTAATTCTTTGGCTTATTGATCATAAGGGTGACTGACTAGTTAGCAAAATCCGAGGTTAACAGAGAGATCCATGAAACGTTAAACAAGACAGCATTTTGCCATATTTAGGGAGGAATAAATTAAGAACAAAACCCTAAAGAACATTGGCGACAAAGAGGTTAAATGGAAAGAGACATATATGTTTATGTACATATTTATAGTCAATGCTTTACACATTCAGGAAATTCGAGAGAATGGATATTGCTTTTGTCCAGCGACTACAAGGAGGGAGTAGATTGGTAGTCAAAGAAAATATTTATTATATAATATTCTTTATTATTACCAAGTTGATGAGTTTATTACAGTAGTAAAAAAAAAAGAGCAAATTAGTGTTCAGTCCCTAAATTCAAACTATAAGTTGCAGTCAATCCCTAACATGTTTAAAGTTAGGATATGGTACCTAGTTTTTCAAAAAAAAATTCTGCACTCCCCAAAACCTGCGAAATGTCCGAAATACCCTTAAAACAACACCATATTACATTCTCAAACCATCTTCTTCATCCTCCTGAAACCAACGATCGACGCTGAGTTGAGCTGAGCTGAGCAAGATTGTTATTATCGATTTTAAAACTTACATATTAATTTAATATCCTATTAGCAAATAATATTCGAGCATTTCAAATGGGTATTTTTGAAATAAGAAACTCTTATTATTTATTAGCGAAAACAGAATAATTATTAAATCTATGGAAACTGTAATTTTTAAGCCGTGATTGTGGTCGAAATTGATGAATAAGATGATGGGTTGTTTATATGTTTCACCCATTGATTCGATTAGGTATGATATGACTTTCGATTTTGAAGAAATTTCTGAGGTGTCCGATTCCTAACGACAAGGTAATATATCTATAAAAGATAGAATATACTCGTTTTTACCTCCATAAATCCACAAAGCCCAATGGATATACATATATTCTATCTCATACTTGTAAACGTTATACAATACCCACATCGGCCAAAACCTACGAATGTAAATTATATTTTCAGTCCAAAATAACTATGAATTTGCATTATTACCCCACTGATATAAGGAAAATAGGGCCGATTTTCACAGTTCATTCGAATCGGCCGTACATTCGTTCCGATTTCACCTGATTTCATCGGAGATTTATCCCGGTTTGTGAACAATGAAGCGAAATCGGAGCTCATCTGACGATACGTTGAAGAATCGTTCTGGTAAAAGGCACAAAGTGGAGGCCGTATCTTCGTCAAAGAAACCCGCTGCGAAGAAGAAACAGACGACGACGGGTGTTGAGCCGAAACAGACGAAGACGATGACGGGCGGCGAAGGAACCTCTCATTCAAAGAAGGCCGTTGCGAAAAATGGTTCTGATTCAGAGAAAGTGCGAAAATCGAGGTGCCAGCCCACGCTCTTCAGGGAGATTATGGATGGTATTATGAGAGTGGCAAGTGCGTCGCACAAACGAGATGTAATGGCGACGCCCTTCAGTTCGTATTTGGAGTTAAAGAGATGCGACATAACTTGTAGGAGACTTGAGGTATTTCTCTCACGACTTTCTGCTGATGTAACTACATTTAGGTTCGGGACAGATAAGCTTGTACCTTTTGGGGTTAGAGAATTTTCGGTGTTTTTGGGTTTAAGGTGTAGTGGGTCGTTTGTATACCGCTCCCACGATTCGACGATGGATTACCCATTTGTTCGTCGATGTTTTCCCGAATTGGGCGACGGGAAAATTTTTAGATCAGACATTATTGAGGTTTTAAAGAATCTGTCCACAAAGGACGATGATGTGAGCTTGACTGATTTTAGTAGGATGTACATCTCATTGGTATTTTCTTGTATTTTGTTTCCTACTGCTAGCATGTACCTTCCTAGATTTTTAATTCCCTATATCGAGTCGTTAGAAAACATAGACGATTGGGCGTGGGGTCAAGCGGTTTACATGTATTTAGTTGATTCGATTAAGTTAAATCATAAGTATGTAGATGGGTGTACATACGGGTTGTTTATTTGGGTGTACGAGCACGTAGAGCAGTTAGGTAAATCAGAGTCAATCAAGGCGATTCCGAGATTCCTGAAATGGGGAGATCCACATTCGAGGCCCTCGAAGAATAAATTAGAAGACGAGCTCTCAAACCTCCATCCAGCCGAAGTTCCAACAGAGATTGAAATCGACTCGGAAGAGGAAGACAGATTTTGTGCACGAAGACTATCGAGGCGAAAAGTGCAACCCGTTTTGAGAGAATCTGTCCATGTAAGTACTATTAGGGCTAAGTCTGGTGGTGATGATAAGCGAGACAACGACGAGAAGTATGCTGAGGATGACAATGCTGATAAGTATGGTGAGGATGAGAAGGTAGCTGAAGATGACAAGGTAGCTGAAGATGACAAGGTTGATGACCAGGCTGAGAAAGAGAAAGAGAAAGATGGTGATGAGGGTGATGCTGAGGATGATGATGAGAAAGAGCAGACTTATGGTGAGGATGACAAAGAGAAACACGATGATGAGGTTGATGCTGATGATGAGAAAGAGCAGGGTGATTGTGAGGATGACGGTAAGTCTAATGCTGATGAGGAGAACGGGGCAGCAGGCGAGAAAAGCAATACTGCTGCTGCAGGTGATTTGGGGACAACGAGTAATGTGGAAGGGGCTGAGAATCTCGAGGCTACTGCAGGATTTGATCACTTTATCAACCAACTTCTGGCTGAACTCAGTCCGCCGTTGCCGGTTGGCCAGGAATACGTAATGTCACCTCCTAAAGGGCAGAATTCCAAGAAGGCACGAGCGAAAGTCACTGTAAAGTCCCCAGATAAGACATGGAACGTGACCTCTGACGAAGAGAGTGATCAGGATTTAATGATACGTGCTCAAAAGAACTTCAAGAAGCCGAGGAAAAATTTTGATGGCCGGAAGACGCTGACGGAGGAGCATAGGCAGCTGCTTGACAAGTTCATGGAGGACGACGACGTCAAGTAATATCCAAAATTTTCATTTATTACGTCCCTAATTTGTGTGTATTTTGAATAATATCTAATGCTTTTTTTCTTCTAATGTCAGGAGAATAATTTGGCGGGATAGTACCTTCACTTTACCTGCTCGAGATCTGCTCGACGTACTCGCTGAAAGGGCTATGGGAGAACAAGTAGTTAACGCATGGATGCGTTATCTGACGTCGACGTCGTACGAGAGAAAATACTCCCCCAATGCGAAGACTTTTTCCTCAGCACCTATGTAGCGGTATGTGTTTGTTCGCTTGTGATCTTATATTTGTGAAAAGCCGATTACGCATATACTTTTTTGCAGGCCAATTTTTTGAGTGTCCTGCCCAAGAAAGATAGTCAGGAGTGGGAGATAACTATGTCGAAGCTCTCTAAATCCGTCGTCTCAGAATTGGGAAAGGTAGACGAAGACGTGTTCGGGTCGTGTAATTACATTGTGATGCCGGTGAACCACGATTTTCATTGGCACATAGTGGCCTATGATATATCAAGTAAAAATATATCCATATGAACCCGAGGAATAATGAGGTTGATGTTATCGAGGCAGTCAAATGTGTAAGTTGTCTGGATTCGTGGTGATGTTTTTTCATCGTCGTGTAGTGGCCTATGACATACCGTGCTCTGTTTTTTGGTTTTTTTTTTCTTTTTCAGGCTCGAGCACTTGATTGTTATCTAAGGATTGAGAAGAAGTTGGTGATGCACGAAATGGAGTTCGAAAGGACAAGCTGTCGAAAACAGGATTCGAGGTCGCTCGATTGCGGAATTTGGAGTTGCATATTCGCTGAAGTCCTGCGGAGAGATGATGCGCTGTTCTCGGCACATGTTGAGGATAAGAACGTTCCGACGAGTGAATTTCGAGCCCGCATTGTCACTGAACTGTTGTTATTTGGCTCGCATGAATGAACTTTAGTTGGTGTCGGTTTTTGACTATAATAAATCAACTTTTATCTCGCAACTTTTTATGTTTCATGGGTTTTTTGCTGATTAGCTTGTCTTGTTTTTTAAGATTTTATTAGCAATTAGCATGTTTCATCCTGTGTTCTGAGAAGAAGATTTGATTTTTTTTAGCTTGTCTTAAACCTGTTTATTGAGATATATACCTGGAAAAATGATGAACAATGATCTGTTTTCTGTTTATGATGAACACAGTATATCTTATACTTATTTATTTGGTTATATACATGGAAAATTAAATTAATACCTGGAAAATGAAAGTAATACGTGAAATATATTCGGAGCAAAATATCAGAATCTAATGTTTATTATGCATTTGCAATCGTAATGATATGTTTTTCATAGTGAAATAAGTTTGTGATCCTAACCATAAATATATTAATGTAAGTTGGTGTTCCTACTAATATAATATAATGTAGGTTGTCATAATGATACTTGGTGATCCTAGTAATATATTTGTGATCCTTCCAATATCTTGGTGATCCTAAACTTGTGATCCTTCCTAAACTTGTCATCCTTCCTAAATTTGTGATCCTTCATAAATTTGTGATCCTTCATAAACTTGTGATCCTAAACTTGTCATCCTTCCCAAACCCTATACCGTAAACCCTAAACCCTACACCCTAAACCCTAACCCCTAATCCCTATACCGTAAACTCTAAACCTAAACCCAAACCTATATTTTAACAATAATATCTAAAATATGATTTCTATACAATATATTTGGCGTTTTATAGCTGTATTCTGAATACTGTATCCGGTTCGTACCGTTTATACCCATATTCAGACAGTAGATTAGAATTTTTCCCTGGTCGTTTTCCCGCTTATTATTTTGGATATTGTGTGGTTAATTATTATACTCATTTTTTACCAAGTATACCTAATTTTTATATATATACTCGTAAAGACGTTAAGATACCCATAACTACATTCTGATACCGCGAAAATTTCCCGCTCTAAATAATTTCATCTTACAGATTGCCTCCAAAAACGTTATTTGACATCAACAAAGGTCTGCTTACCACAGTAATATGTCTTAGAACCTCAGTTAATGTAAATCCCCTTATATAATGGATGCAAACAACCTCGGGACAGATTTTGGCATGTTGACTATCTGTGTATTTGGAAACCAGTCAGCATGTTTCGAAGTAAAAGAAAGCTTTTCATTATGGGATCTCAAGAATGAAACAAGAAGTCGGATGAATGAGATAATTTCGTCTCAAAGTTTGTCTTTCAGCTATAAGGCGCCCTTCGACAACACAACAGTGCATTTGGTTCTCGATAGTGATGTGAAGAATATGGTCAGATTACACAGAGAGCTAAACATGAAAGTGATTAACCTATCAGCGATAAATAAGGATCCTCAAGCCATACAACCTTCAGCCATGGACGATTCAGCGGAAGAGGAGAACGATTTCGCTTCTCATACCAACTCAATAGACCATTGGATTCGTGGGATTCGAGGAGCGGGCCAAAAATTTACCAGTCCGGCAGCCTTCCGAACAGCCTTAAAAAAATATTCGGTTGTCACTCGAAAGTTGTATAAGTACAGAAAGAATGATAAGGTGAAGATTATTGCGGTTTGCACAATCCATGGCTGCCCTTGGAGGATATATGCGTCTCACCAGAACACGGATAAATCGTTCGGTATACGAAATTGCAACCTCCAACATACTTGTGGGGCTGCGAATTTAATAGAGAAACGGCATTCTAGAGCAGATGGCAAACTAGTGGCTGATATTGTCCAACAAAGATTGCGAGGCCAGCCTTCATATAGGCCAGTGAACATGAAGCAAGATATCTTAAGAGAATTCGGTGTTGAAATTTCATATTTCACGGCATGGGCGGGAAAGGAAAGAGATGTACGAAATATTCACGGAGTCGAGAGCGGCTCTTATGATAAGCTTCGGTGGTACTGCGATGCCGTTCATCGGACAAACCCGGGAAGTGTCTCTGACTGTGAGGTATATCCGGATACAAATAAATTTCGTAGGATATTTGTATGTTTTCATGCGTGCGCAACTGGGTTTGTGAGAGGCTGTCGACCATTGATATTTCTCGATGGCACACATATAAAGAATAAGCACAAAGGTTGTTTGTTAAGCGCCGTTTCAAAAGACGCAGATGACGGTCTTTTCAGTTTGGCATACGCAGGTGAGTGGCTGTTATAATCTTTTACCTAATCAGTATCTGTTATTTATGGAAATAAACAATTTGGGATGTGTGGATATTCGTAGTGGTGGATGCCGAGAATGACATGAATTGGGAGTGGTTTTGCGTGAAGTTGAGAACTACGTTGTGCTATTACGGTCGAGGAAATTTCCATGAATATACTTTCTTTTCGGACCGAAATCCAGGACTCCTGTCCCATCCGTATTTCAAGGATGCAACCATTCATACTGTTTGAGGCACTTGGTTGACAATTTTAAGACTCAGGTATGCATACTTATATATGTTATCTGGTATATTTGTTTGTTCTCCCATACTCGTATATTTTATCTGGTATCTGTGTTTGCGCTCTCATACTCGTATGGGTTTTCTGATAACAGATTCTGAAAGTTCACCCTTACAAATGCAAGAAGCACTGGTCTTCAGTATTCAAAAAAGCTGCTTATGCTCCTACGGTGACCGGATTCAACGAATATTATGAGCAACTCATAACTACATTCAAGGAAGCTAAAGATTTTATCAGGATATCAAAACCAGAGTGTTGGGCCAACGCATTTTTTCCTGGGAAAAGATGGGGGATCACAAACAATAATATGGCAGAATCGTGGAATAGTTGGGTTCGTGAAGCTCGGCTTTTGCCGGTTGTTGCATTACTGGACGAGATCCGGCGCAAAATCATGGTTATGATGAATGAGAAACGAGTTAAATCATCTAACCAAGTAGGCCGCTTATGCTCGCGACCAGAAAATAAACTCAATAAGAACATTGAGGCATCAAGAAATCTGCGAGTAGATCGATCTTCGGGTCAGATCTTCGAGGTTTCGGACCACGATGCTACTTTTCAAGTCGACTTGTCGTCCAAGACATGCTCTTGCAAGTACTTTCAGTTGGAAGGTATTCCTTGCAAACATGCTTGTTCATGTATTTTAGAATTACATTTGGTGCCATATGAGTTCTGCGATCCGTACTTTACATCGGAAAAATTTCGAGAGTCTTACGTCTGTATCCTAAATCCGATTCCTACTTATGATGCCGCCACACCTTTGGCGACCGAGGAAATTGTTGCACCGGATGTGCTTCGTCCGCCAGGTCGTCGACGCACCAAGAGAATTCCGTCGCAAGTTCAAACGCGTCCTCTCAAGTGTGGACGATGTCATCGGTATGGACACAATCGAAGATCGTGTAAAGAACCGATAGCATAGATAATCGGTATATCAACTTTTTGTCGCTTTAGTGAATCTTTTGGAAGCTGTATATTGACATAATATATCTTTCTTACTAAAAGATATATTTTGTCAATATCTTTTGTAAAGCTATACATGTCATTTGTATACCATACTTATGTAGCTCTTTTTGTGTTAATGTTATGTGTACAAGAACTGTAAAATATCTATGGGTATGTGGTTATATATACAGGTTTTTGTCAATATTATGGTACAAATACTGTAAAACATCATGGGTATGTGTTTATACATATAGGTTTTTAACAATGTATGCAAGTACTGTAAAACATATATGGGTATGTGTTTATAGATACAGATATCAAAATTTATGCATTAGCTTTTAAATATAGAAAACGAACCATATGCGATTAATTATGCGTACAAATAAATGGTACATTAAAATACTAGTGAAACGACCTAATACAACAGCAAACACACAAGTAGCGTGGAAAATAACATTGAACATAAAGCCGCAAAAACATACATAATCAAACTACATTTAACCTAATTTAACATTCTATTTTTCATCGAGATACCACCATGAACATCCTATTTGCTAAAGAACATAGACAACATGACGCAAACAAGGATGACAACTAACAATTTACATACAAATTTCCATGCACTCAGCTCTTTCTTTAAAGTTCGGATATTGTCCACCAAATGTCCTTTGTTCACCTTCATATCATCAATTCTGTTTTCTAAATTAGCGATTAGCGACCTCAGATCTTCTATCGTGCTTTGCCTCATACGAAGTTTTTCATTCAACAACTCTCCATGCAATCGATCGCGTTCTCCCTTCATCGCGAGGAAATAATTCTTTTGGGAACTAGGCATTTCATCGTCAAACCATTTGAAATATCCACAATCGTCGGTCTAATCGGAAAAACAGAAACATTCAGTGATATTTCATACCAAAAATTCGCACCTTGCAGAACATAAATTTCCAATTTCACCATTTTAATAATAGTACTATACCTGAAAATTAATTACGAACGTTGAGCATTACTTACATTTCGTAGGCGGCACCGAAAAAATCTTCTTCCGGGGTTTAAATCTGTTTTCGAAGTGAGCAAATCTGCAGCATGTTCGTGGAGGCATTTCTTCGGAGAGGCAGTATGTTGACGAGAATCGTCTCGAATTGATGATTCAGAGCTTGGGCACGCCATTTCTGAGAGATTCGGTGGTTCAATCTGGATGATTTGGTTAGAGAGTTTGGATTGGGTATTTAGGGTTCTTGTGATTTTGGGAAATATTTGAAGAGAACTAGTGAGAGAAATATTTTTGGGTTTGATTTGTGATATATTCGTTTCTGTTGTTCTTAACTTATTTTCGTTTTTTTTTTCAACAGCGGGTATGTATGTAACGAAATGAGTATGGTGTGTCAATTAGAGATATATGTGCATGTATTAGAGATATCAAAGTCCATTAAGTGAGGGCATTTTCGTAATATTTTTAAGTGAGGGCATTTTCGTCATCATACAGAAACGGGAACCAGAAACTATGTTCTGCAAAAAGTAGGGTTTTAATTCAAAATTTTACACTGACAGGGACTGAACCTATATTTATGTTTCAAAGAGGGACTGATCTCAACTTTGCCCAAAAAAAAAAGGTAACCTTGGGAAATTGCACTTTGACATCAACAGTAGCAGTGAATGATGTAAAGGCGATTGGCATACGGAAATTCACCAG
Organism: Lindernia subracemosa; assembly: GCA_028392965.1. Lineage (NCBI taxonomy): Eukaryota > Viridiplantae > Streptophyta > Magnoliopsida > Lamiales > Linderniaceae > Vandellia > Vandellia subracemosa. Next base: position 438,976 of record JAQPCC010000136.1, on the reverse strand, counting down.
AAGTATCTGATATAGCACATCATTCAGATTTAATTTAGGTACAACGTTGTCAGTAAAATTTGTATATATATATATATAAGTTGAGGTTTTATATTTGTAAAATAATAATTCTTTTCGAGTAAAGAACATCCGAGGTAAGATGTGGCCGTACCGTTTTGGGCCGTGATTTAATTCATGGGCCTCTTTAATACTTTTATGGGCTTTGTATGAAATGGGCCAGTCGAGTTTGTCTCGTCCAAAACCCTCGTGCATAAGCCCATTATGGTGATGAATAGGCATATTATGCTTGTGTGGCGGGTCATGATATTATTTCCACGTGGAGGTTATGAGTTCGTAACTATTTGAGTTCCATGACTTTTAATGTTTGTGTGAATTTGGTACGAGACACACAGATAAGAAGGATTAGTTTCGTTGGAAAGCCTGAACTTATACTTCAGACTGAACTTATTCGTAGTGTCGAGAATACGTTGATATTGTGTGTGGATATCTTCTTATTGAAAGAAAAAAAAAGGTATTGATTAAACAACAATAGGTTATGAGTCCCCCATGGGGTTGACCTAATGGCTTGGGGGTGGCTTTCCAAACCCTAGATCATGTGTTCGATTCTCATAACTATCGTGTTAGCTGAATTTCACTTGACTTCGAAAATTAATTCATTCGTAGTGGGCTCATAGCCGATTGAGTGAGAAAATCTGACATTGAAGAAAAACGTTTATATGTTGAATATATAAAGTATATGCATAAGTTCTTGATGAAAATCAAAAGTGTAAACTTATATTAATTTAATATTATTTACCTTTTTTATCACTTTGAATTCCTTAGTCAAGAAAAACAAAAAAAAAAAACATAGACCAAACATATTGGAACCGTCCATTGTTTTATAGTCCTTTATTGTCGACTTAGTGTTCTCACTTGAGTACAAACATGTTTGTTCTTTCTTTCTCTCTTTTAAGTCATCCTTTGTCTACTCACTCCTAATGTCAAGTCCTTATCTTACAAATATCATTTAATAAAAACCTTTTACATATCTTTCTCTAGGTGTGACGATTGCTTTTAATCTCTTTTCAACATTTCTTGATTGACATTGCACTATTCAAATATATTCTGAGTTCTCCTTTTTGGTTAAGAAGTTCACATTGTCAGATTTCATTTCTTTATTTATGATGACATACATACATTCATACATTCATACAAAATCCGTAGAGTAGACAGAGTATTTCTCTGGCAGTAACTTAAACTTGTGAGTTTAAGCTTTCACAGTTAGGTCATAACATTGGAGTCAGTCAAGACATGCTACAGATGTTCCTGCGTAGTTAAAAATGGACAAAAAAAAATTTCTTGATTTATTTTATATTTCGTAGGGTCCCCACAAAAAAATTATGGTGTCACATCGAAATAAAATGATTGCTCTTTTTGAACATCTCCACCCAAAGGTAAAATTCTCACACTGTCGAAGAAAACCCTAAACTTGTACTATAATGTTTAGAGTCAGTGTGTGTGGACTGAGTTTTTCTTGCTTGTAATATATATTCTCTTTTTGTTCTTTGCTTTTCACTTGGATTCGTCGTTGCAATGATTTCTCATCTAGGGCAATGATGCGTATTATTACTTCTTTTTTTTTTTTCTTTCCATGGTAGGGCTAAAGATGCAATTTAGAAATAGTCTTTTTTTTTTTAACAGATCCGTGATTATAGGATTCCCTTCTTTTATATGTTATTAAATTGTTATATAGGACCAAGAAGAAGGTAATCAAAGGAAAATAAATATTACATTTTAGGTGGTCAAGTCCCAAAGGTAGCAATAGAGAAAAGATGCAATCTTGCTATACATTATCTATTGGATATTTAATAACTTGATTTATCATTACATATGATATTTTGATGTATATTATATTTGTATCGAAAGCCCGCGAAGGAAAAGTAACGACTTTTGCCCGACGTCTTTTTTTTTGTGGTGTTTCGGTGATTCGACGGAGTAGAAAATTCCAGCTCGGTGGATCGGTTGATTTCACTACATCGTTGAAGCGGATGATTTTTTGATGCATCAATCATATAATTATTGTAAAATATACTATAGAAACAAAAATTTAAAAGTATCATATACTTGCATTAACTTTAAAGTATCATATAAGATTAGTTCAAACCTTTGAATCCATTATTCAACAGATATGAAAACATGATCTTTTCCACCTAATAAAATAAAAAATAATAGGCGCATCGTGATAAATAAAATATTATATTTTATCATGGTATGATATGATTCCTTTGTGACGTCGACGAATTTATAAAGGTCACGTTGCTTATTTTAACAATTTAATTAAAAATAATCGTCTCCATAATCCAAAATTTCCTATAAAAAGAAATGGAAGTACAAAACCTTAAGCATCTCTTGCGAATTTTCTTGAAAACAAAAGTTCGAAGTCAGATTGATTCTGCACAGTGATTCTGCTGTGTCACAAAGATTTCAGAATTCAGAAATTAAAAAATAATACAAAAATATGTATTATATATATATATTATATATTATAATATCAGAACTACAGGCTTCAATTTTAATCATCAATAATCAGATTTAAATGCAAATACCTACATACACATCCTTCCCTATAAATGCCAAATAACTACACAGCTTTTGCACGCGCAAATCTTCCTTTGAATTCAATATCAAATCATCCATTCTCTCTTTAATATCTACTTTTTTACATATTAATTAATTAATTAAAATCCTTTTATTTTTTTCTGTGGTGTAAAAAGGGTTTTCTTTTGTATTTTGTTGACTTCCCTCATCTCTTCTGATCAGTCTTATATATATATATATATATATATATATATATATTATATATATATATATATAATCAACTTTGCTGAAACTATTTTTTCAGACAAAAAAAAATGTTCACAATACCAAATCTTTATGAATTGGGAAGATATTCAGATTCTTACGACATTCTTCTTCATGGCATGTTTAACAACTCGCCATTACACTCATCAGATGATGTTGAAAATCTAACACTTAGCCCAAAATCCATGGCCGAAGCTAAAGCAGTTGCAGCGAGCAATAGCCACAAAGAAGCCGAACGAAGAAGACGAAAGCGCATCAATGGCCACATCTCAACCCTCAAATCCATTCTCCCCAACACCACCAAGGTAATTTCCAATCTTATGCATTTAATATATAAAATTAGGATATATATATATATATATGTATAACATTGTAATACATTGTTCTTCCTCTTTTTTTTGAGCCTTAACAACATGTGATTGATCGCTTCGATGTATTCAGACAGACAAGGCATCGTTGCTAAGCGAAGCTGTCCGAAGGGTTAGAGAGCTCAAGAAAACAGCTTCGGAATTATACGAAGATGATCATCCAAACAACGAGGCGTTAAAGCTCATGATCCCTAGCGAAGCAGACGAGCTCAAGCTAAACCGCTGCGACGATAGCTCGGGCGTGATCAAGGCCACGTTGTGCTACGACGATCGCCCCGAGATGATCTTAGACCTAATCCAAGCCCTCGATTCGGTCCAAGCCAAGGTCGTAAGAGCAGAAATGTCGACGCTTGGAGGTAGAACCAAGAGTGTCTTGTGGGTTAAGATCGTTAATACTAATAATGATGGTAATAATAATAATAATAATAATAATAATAATATTAATGATGTCGAGGGTGAAAGTGATGTGTGTTTGGGGAGGTTAAGGAGGGCACTGAAAACGGTCATAGATAGGTCTACTTTCTTGGCCGGTAATAAACGCCAACGTTACTATCACTTGTGTTGATTGGGTCGCCTTTTTTTTTTTTCTTGATTATAATTATTTTTTGCTTTGCTTTATTTTCTTTCTTGGACGTTTTTCATTAGGGTTTTATGAAGGGGATGTGTGTCTTAGTGAAAAGGGACCACACCTTTGTTGATGATGTTGTGGTGTACTTTGAATCGACTTGTTGTTTTCATTATTGGTACTTTCATCATTATATTTATGTGTGTGTGTGTGTGTATATATATATATATATATTTATGTATATTGATTTTTTATTTTATGCTATTTGAGATGCTCAATATGGTCCCTAGCTAGTTCAATGGTCGAAGTCTCGATGGCAATGTAGCTTTAATTTTAGACAAATCGGGCAACAATAATATGTAAGAATAAGATCGTAACTAACTACAGATATGATTGTATTTCTCATTTCTTAGACAATAGAGAAAAATATAATTATAAATGAACTTAAGAAAAAAACTATGATTTTCTTATAAGTGTGGAGAGAGAAGTGCATGTACAAGCTTTAAACATATATTTTTATGGTGCTAATTTCTCTGATCGATGTATCTTAATTCAGACATGATTGTTGAATGTAGTTAAGGTTAGGCCAACCATGATTGCCTTTGCTTTGAGACATATGTTTAAATACAGAATACATTACATCAGATATATTACAACAGTTGAGCTTCATCTAAACTAATTTACCTAACTAGGGTTTCTCCCATGTATAAATAATTGCAGAAGAAGCTCAATCTCAAGCATCAAATAATAATCTTCAAGATCAAATATACTAGCTCGAAAGAAATACAAAAAATGGCAGGCTTGAATGTTCACTTCGTTGCGTCTCTTATGGTTATTATTATATCGCTTCTTTCGAGCGTTACGACGAGCCACGCTGCCGCTCGCAGTTTATTACAAGTTCCTCAGATACCCTCGATTTCGGTTCCTCAGGCGACGACATTACCGCCGCTGCCCTCCTTGCCAAACGCTGCGTTGCCGCCGTTGCCAAGCAGCGTTATTAATCCGACGATTCCAAGCGTACCAAACGCGGCTTTGCCTCCGTTGCCGAACATGCCTCAGATCCCCAGCAACATACCTTCGATTCCTTCGCTCACGCCGCCGCCATCCAACTAGGGAGCTCTTTGGGAATGATATATAAATTGTTTCGTTTTCATTCGTATGTGTGTGTATGCGCTTTTTTTTTCGATGTCTTTAGCTTGTGATTTTTGACTTTGGCTGTGCGCGCACTTGTTGTGTTGTAATGTTATCGTTCGTTATTATTCGCCGTACGACCATTTGAATTTATTCAGCGGTGTTGTTGGATTTTCTAATGATATGATCCTGGCCTGGCCAATCGCTATCGGAAACTCTTTCACAAATTTAAGCATTTATTTTGCGAGATGCTATTCGCTCTTACGATGAAGGGATCTTGATAAACTATTAAAGCGTAATAATGACGCCGGCGCGGTCATTAACCAATGAATATTACAAACTCAAGAAAATGAACGCACGCGAAAATGACAACCGATTGAAAAAAAACTTCAAATAACGTCATAAACACCGTTAGACAACAATACATAGTTCTCAAAACTCTCTAGGCGATGGAGTGAATTATGGAATCGAAGGCATGTTTGGCAATGGCGGAAAAGCCGCATTTGGCGTTGTAGGCTTGGAATCATGGGATTGACATCAGAGATGCAGCTAAGCGACCGTTCGACGCTGAAATATTATGAACATAATAACACCAGAACTCAAAAGTACAAATCGTCTCCAAGAATTTACAACTTATTGAAACTTACGTTATCGTCATCCATACACAACTCAAACGCCCGGAAAAATGTTTGAGTTAAACTTTATCGTTTCTTCTAAATATTCAATGGCGCAGGCGGACCATATACAATGTCGACGTTTCCCTAAATTCTATTCCTACAAATTATCTTAACTTACCAGTCCTTGTAGTAAACACAGCAGCCAAGTCGTCCCCTCTCATCGAGTCCTCGGGATTGCCAGCCTCCACGAAAGTCGAAAACTAGCTTCGACTGACTAGCAGGTCCAAAATTGATGAGTGATGGGCTCAAACTAAGGATTGTACCATCTCGACCCAAATATATATCCAGATATTTCCTCAGCGCTAGACTCTTTAGTACTATCGGTACTATACGAGCCTGAATCTGACACACTGAAAATCGAAGAACTGTCGCTCGATGAATCGATCAGAATGGGTCTCGTGGGATAACCCCAGCCAACGTCATCCACTATACGATTGCTAGTGAAATCATTGGGAGACATCCAATGAGGGATTGCTTCTGATTCTTGGAGCTGTGTTGTGGATGCAGTAGAGCTGCTGAGTTTGTTCTTTCCGCTTCTCTTTCTTAAACTGCTACTCGAAGATATTGATTCAACGTTTCTCTTAGTTTTTCCGTCGGAGGAGAAGATGGTGTCAGATGCGCCTCGAGGTGTTTGCCTGAAGAGGAGCGAACAGACGTTATTACAATATATTGATTAATTAATTAAGAAACTGGCTTCAAAATTGTCGCTAAACGGGTGAACTTACCTTGCATAGAAAAGCATGTATGCCTCAACGGATAAGACAGTCTCTAGGTCAACCGAGTAAACCTACACGGTAAGGTTCTCAGTTTATTTAAGCCGGAGCGACACATTCAACAAACAGTACAAGCGTTTAGATGGTCAGTATAGTTCAGAAATTGTCTAGATAAAGAAGCACACCAAACTCTTTGGGCCTTAAGACATAAATAAGAATGAGTACTGATTACGAACGAACGCAAACCTAAAACCTGTAACTTTAGCTATGAAGCAAGAAGCAACGAAATGCTTAAAAGGCAAATTTGAACGGGATTGAGCAAAAAATGATAACTTACCCTGCTATCATCGATTCTATACCAATCTCCACGAAAATCTTTGACATAGCTGACATAGTGGCCAGTGTCCGCAGCATTCGTTGCACCAAGGTGAACGACCACTGCATACAGATTGTACACTGGATACCTGTCCCTCTTTTCACTCATATAAGGCGAAAGGTTCAGAACCTCAGGGAACAGAACTGTTTTGTTCAACTTGTCTAAGTTTCCAGACTGTAAAGGAACAAATTAAACCATCAGAACAACCACGGAAACCATAGAGTGAGTGAGTGTGTGTGAGGGAGAGAGAGGAGAGAGGGAGAGGGAGAGAGGGAGAGGGAGAGAGAGAGAGAGAGATATGTAAGGATTTATTACCCGAAAGCGCTTCAGGACAATTGTAAGGATATTGGGAGCCTCAATTACAGTCAATTTCTTCTTCGCTTTCTCATAAGACTTGCATCTGGCAAGAGAACACAACCAGAATCATTGCAATGCTAGAGAAGTTACCAACATATTCAGTAGACTCAGGTTGCATTTTTTCCTTAATTTCCACTAAATTCTAACAATCAAGAGGGAAAGAATATTAAAAGGAAGGCGATAAAAGACCGTGCGATTAGAAAATGTCTTAACCTGCTGCACTTATACTTGTCATCCCCACCAAGTGTTTCAGACGTTGTGAATTGTGCAAGAGCATCCTCGAGTGTATATATATTTCCCTCAATCTCTACCATAAGATCCATCATTCGGTCATGACGCTCAGACCTCCCTGAACATCTCATGCATTTAATCTGAAGAGCCAATAAGAGTAATAAGCTACAATCAAGACAGGTCTTATTATTATATCCAACAAATCATGAAAGTTTCATTAACAACCTTTGAACGAAGATAACCACCAAAAGTGAGTCCAACAAGGGTTGAATCTTCAGCCGACGAGTCAGAAATTCCAGCTTCGCCAAGGCACACAGATTGCATTTTATCTACCAAATTCCTGATAAACACAGCGTCACAGTTACAATCACCATTAGACTTCAATATCAGAAATTTTAAATTGTATTTCATACTTACCTCAAAAATTCATGGGCATCTTCTTCTTTCCCAATTGTTTGAATTTGAGACAATAGATCAACAGCAGATAATGGAGTTTTCATTTCCTGACCCATTTGAATCAGATTTTCAAACTGGCGGATAAAGCACCAACCCTTCTTGCGACCTGAGAGATAGTAAAAGGAAGCATAAAAAAACAGGAAAAGCAACAAACTACCAATTCAAACTCAAATTACAATCAAGTCGGTACTTACATGCTTGTGAATGCAGCCTTTGAAAAAGATAAGAACCAAGGGGACGTGTGAAAATCAGACATTGAAGCACAGCATTCGCGTAACAGCTGCAAGAAGATTGAAAGTGACTAAGTTTGTCACAATAGAAGCAAAGCAAGGAATTACATCATGAACTTTACAAAAATAAATGGAGTACATGCAACTAGAGACGTATTATATTAAACGGAACATCTCCACAATCTCATAGGCGTAACATTTTCCCTACCATTTTCTTCTCTTCGCATATTCATTAATATGATATACCTCCACACAAAAAAAAAAAAATCCTTTGGCTCGATATCAAATTAACACATGAAACAGAAAAGTAGCTCACGTGATAGAACAAATTTTACACATGGACATATATACACATACGCACAGCCCTATCCCAGTGAATACAACATAAATAGAGATTGAATATCTTTTGGTCCCTTGCATACCTATTTCCACAGTTTACAAGGCCAAACGGACGGAGACCCAGATCATCGCAAGAATACAATTGCATGAAGAGCTTAAGGGGAAAAATGGCCTGCTAAGATGGGGAAAATTCCACAAATAAATAACCATGGTTATTTAGGTTATAGCATGCAACTACAAAAATAATAAGACCATCTGAAACTAAAAAAATTTAATAAAGAACAAATCAATCAAATGGAAACCTTTCGGGTATAACTTCCACCAGTCTCACTCCGCAAGTCAAGCGTAAAGGGTTTTACCTGCTTTGGTGCTTTCAAATGTTGCACAAATTTCTGCACCGACGTTTTTAAACCTCTAGAAGTAGGCTGAGGATTGTTTCTATCAACTTCATTCTCTGAAGAATTAGCTTGATTGCTTTCAGCTTCACCAGAAGTATTCTGGTGATTCGATGTTGTTTGAGGCACGATTGATCTGGGTTCTTTACCACCGTTATGTTTTGATCCATATATCCAAAATTCATCTGAAGGAGGCACCTTCAGAGACTTTGCGAAATGTGTGCTCATCTTAACATCCGGTAACTGTCGACTGGTTGAATCCCTTACAGACATAGATTTCATGGCTTTACTAATAGATGGCAATGCGTGATTTATCTGATGCTCAGCCGAAGATGTATCACGAGAATCAGAAACACGTGAACGGGCGAACTCTTCCTCCATATTTGGACCAATTTTTTGTGATGCGGAAGTTCCATCCTTTCTTTTATCATCAATGTTCTTCGAACGGCGTTTTTCATCAGTTTCAGAAGATGAATTTTTTCCAAAATTGTCATCCAAGGGTGTGATTTTCTCAGGACAATCACCAGATGATGGGCTAGCTACCTCCCCATTATCAGAATCAGAGGTAGTTAGCAATATATGAGAATCGGTACCACCAGAAGTTTCTTTACCCGGTGTGCCTGGAGTTTCAAAATCAAGAATCTCACTGTTAGACGCATTTGATGACGATGTATCACTCTTTTCCGAAGAAGAGAAAAAAGGTGATGAGCCGCTAGTAGATTCAAAATCTTCATGTTCTTGAGTGAGATTTGAGTAATCACTAGCTTGTGTAGTCAAATTAACAGTCAACTGACTGCCTGAAGCTATTCCCACAACACTCCCACCTTCCTTGGTAGCACGCAATGGCTTGACTGGCCGACATTCATCCTTGTGACCTTGTCTCCAATGGGTTATTTGGCACTTTCCAGAACTACAGTTCAAAATAACAATAAAAAGTAATTAATATGAATTATCAATCAAAAGTATAAATATCCAACATTTTTATCAGACATCACATGAAACATGTAAATACCAACAAGAATGGGGAGATAGTATCTCATGATCCCATCACAGTCAATCACTACAGAGTACATGCTGCATATTCCAATTCATGAATGCTTTAGAATTTAAAAAAAAGTACTAGTAAAAAATTTATACATCCATGAATCACAGCCTCAAATAACGTGGAACTTGTATTACGCATCCTTGAATAAAGATTGCACTTGCCATGTTGTTCCTCGTTCTCGAATCTCAAGGAGTCAAGTGCATCGAATTTGATAAATTAAAGATGCAGTCATGTCCATGCAAGAAAAGGGGGCCAAAATAGGCATATTTGCTTCCTCACACCGGGTGCAATAGTGAGAGTTGAATAAAAAATTCATGGAAGCCAATGTTTGACAAACATGGAAAAGGTTCTATGTTACACGTACCAAAAAATATTTATGACTTTGACGCTAATGAGATAAATACATAAGGATGAGAAATTTTCGACTTAGACCTATTCCTAGTTTACATTAATATAAATATAAAGTCAAATTACAATCAATAACAAAGATGTCGCAGATTCCTTGTCCAACAACAAAAGATAGAAGTGTGAATCTCATTAGATTCGACATAACAGGTTCCAAACAGTGCATAAGCTCAGAAAATTGATTGTCCCAGTAGAAGATGGTCAATCAACTTATCCTATCTATGACAAGTCATTCCCATATCATACAACCTAATAAAACAAATTGCATAACCTATGAGAATGGAGAAACTTTTTACAGAAAAAAAAAAATCATATTGTCCAAGAAGTGTTCTTTTACCATTTAACAGAAAATTCAAGAGGATGCCTTTTAACAATGGAAGAAACCAGTTGTTGAGTCTCTAAACAATATAAACACAAACACAAGGAGAGTCAGTCATCATCAAAGTGTTTTTCCCCCCTGCAATTGCGTCAAAATTTCCCCAAAAATCTTGGCATATTCTCAAATCAATCTCCTAACAAAACCAAACAGAATCCCCCATGTCACACCAAACCCTAAATCCCAAATCCAATAACCAACAAACCCATAACCAAACAAAACCCAAATCCAATCAAATACGTACCAGAGAAAAAAGAAAACGAAAGAAAACAGCCATAAACATTCACCAGTATCGCACAGCTTTGCACTGCGAGCACCTCGTAGTCGTGGGACTATAGCAAACAGCACAGTAGTACTTCTTCTCCCCCTGGCTTATAATCACCGGCTGCGTCACAGCAGCAAGCGTCGAATTATAATCCTCAGATGCTCGAAGCTTCGAAATCTCCGATTCCTCCACCTCCACAAGCTTCAAAACCTCCTCCGCCCTCGCCGCCGCGTTCCTCCACTTGTGCCGCACCACAGCGCCGAAAACGAGTAAAATCGCTATAATTACGATCATTGAACAGCCTACCGACTCAGATTCCTAGAATTACACCTCTCCCCCAACCGATTGAATCAGCCCGCCGCAAGGATCAAAACAGAGCTCAATATAAACCCTAAAAACCTGATTTTCTTGCAATACATAGAGGTTCCGCCACTGACGTCTTGCGGCTGAGATTGACCGCCGTGCAGAAAACCGTGACGTTCGACTTTGATGCGATTGGCGAGCAAGGACTGAGAATTAAAGGGAATCTCTCGTTGGTGAGTGCGTGTGAATTCTTCGTGTGTGTGAAAGAGAAGATGAGCAAAAGCACATAACGAACGTATCGTATCGATAGGGCTTGTTTGGTTCGGTAGACAATTACACCCAATCCCACGCCTTTTCCTTCAGTTATTTATTAATTTATTATTATTAATAATATTATTTTATTGTTATTATTATTTGGTTGTTTTAAAATCTAATTTATATGTATAATAAAATAGATAAATCCCAAAATGATCATGATGTTTATTCTATGGACTAATTTAGTTTTCGATGTTTCGTTTGAACCAATTTAGTCCCCGATATTGTCGATTTTGGACCAATTTAGTACTTCCATCACGATAAACATCAATTTTAGCGGAAATTTCACGTGTGTAACACTAAATCGTGTTTGGATTGATAAAATCGAAATGGTTACTGAAATTAGGGTAAGAAGCTAAAAATTTCTCGCCAAAATTCGAACATGAGCTTTAGATCGTCTGTTTCACCGCGCTTCATTGACAGTAGAAGAAAATACAAACCCCAAAATCTTGTAAATATTTCAAAATTAGATCCAAACATGATTTAGTACGGAGCACGTGCGAAATTACCGTTAAAATTGATGTTAATCGTGACGGAAGGACCAAATTTCAAAGTAATAAAAGGTATTAATTTCATGTGGTCGAATATTCTTTAATTTCAAAGTAATTTTGTCATCATTATTGTAGTGGTGCAAGTACTTTTTTATTATTTGTCGCATAATACTTTTCTTTATTCTGTTTGATACATACGCACGAGAATATTTATTATCTATAAAAAAATAAAAATAGGAAATATCATACAATAATAAAAACAAAATGAAAAACCAAATTGAATAAAGAAAGAATACTTTGTTGGTAAGACTTGAATCTCAAAAATAGCATGTACATACGTGAAAGGACAGTATAACGTTTGTAAGTTAGTAGATATAAAAAAAAAATATAAATAATAATTTCTCAATCAACAAATTGTTTTTTCATATTTTTAATACAATTTAATTCAAAATATGGAAGTTCACTTCTTTTTTATATTCTTCAGACAAACAAAAATGAATCTTATCTTTCCCGAAAAAGTACAAAACCATAATACAAATACGAAGATTTAATAATTTGATTTTATAAATCTCAATGCATATATATAATATATTATAATATAATATTATATATATATATATATATATAGTATTTGGTCCACACGCATTGGGAACGATTTTAACATATTTGACTTTATCTGTTAATAACAAGTCTATGCACAAGAGAAGAGAGGAAAACACATCATTTTGGGCCTCAAACGAAGGCCCATGTCCAATTTATTGGGCTTTAAAATTCCTATTTTTAAGTAGGCCATAGCAAAGATGGCTATCTTATCAGTGTTTCCAAACACTCCGACTAAGTTCAGTTTGAATTGCACGTAAATCTCACAATTGGCTATGGCACGACCTCAACTTTCAGCGGGACTAATCTCATCTGGCCAATGTGTCTCGTCCCGATTTCAGACATACTACGATAAATCAATAAGTTCAAGTGGAGTCGAACTCATGGCCTCCATCTAGAGATGGCATGACTCGACCACTTGACATTTTTCTTGGGGACGGTTAATTATTGTTCAACATGCTCGGTAGTAAGATAACTTGTATTTTTCTATAGTTTTTCTTTCATAAAATCAGAATATGTATTATGTATGTATATATGAAGTAAATTTAGATCATACCATATATATGTGTGTATATACATTGAATTAGTAGGGCTTGAGAAGAATCATGGGTCCGAAATCAGCAACGACTTGCTGTCACATTAGAAATAATCCAACTTGTATTATATATAAATATTTAAATACTAAACCTATTATCTTATATGTGTTATTAATCCCTCACTAGTATTGTAGTAATGTCATTTACAAACAATTTGAGGCAAAATTAAGAATTTTTGTCACAAACTATAATGGTTTTTAATTTTTAGTCGCCATTTGATAATTAAAATGATAGGCCACTGACTGCATATATTGTAATAAATCTGGCTAATGTAAAAATTCCTAATTTGCTACTGATTTAAAATATTCTTCACTCTATTAAGAAATCGAGGGCTTCAACCTAAAATTAATTGGTGAAAGGTGAAGGAGCCTCTTTAGACTGTGTTTGGTTTGATGAAAAGCACAGAAAAGCCCATATAATATAAAGAATCATATTTAATATTGTGTTTGGTTTAGTAATTTCAGCCCGAATTTATTATTTCAGCCCGTTATTAAACCAAAGGCCCGTTACAAGTAAACTGAATTAAAAAGGTGAGATAATTATCTTGGATTGTAAGATAAATTATTTATCTTGGGCTTTATCTTGTGCTCATAACCAAACGGACCCTTAATATATTAGATGAGTCGGGTGAGGAGAAATATCTGATGTGGGATAGAATAAAAATCTCAACACACTCACTTGAATGCGGAGTATGATTTCGAGTTATTTGGTAACATTAATCGAAAACCCAAATTTATTCTTATTAAAGTTAGTGTTTTTTAATAATTAAATAGATTGAAAAAAAAAAAAAAAACTAGTGTATTTATCTATGATTTTCCCTTAAATGAATCACTTCGCCTGTGACTTTTAGCATGAGTATAAAACCATATTTATTTATTTATTTCCCAATCATTATGGAATAAGATTTGAGAAACATTTCCAATAGTTTAGCTATAAATAATTTTAATATTTTCGAACGTTTAGTTACACTGTTTTGTATCATATAAAAAGTAGGGGATAGTGATTCATGTGACCCCATTTTAATATCATTAGAAAAAAATAATTTATATTTCTAAAACATTATCTTAATGTTTTCCAGCAAGCAACAACTGAGTTGTTTGAATTTAATCAACCTCTAGACCAATCTTTATTCATGCACGATGCACCTCTTTATTAGGTTACATACATGCAATAATAATTTTATATTTGTGTTTGAATTACAACCTAAGTTAATGATGTGATTGATCAACTTGTGGTTATTTAAATCATAAACTTGCTATCTTCGAATCTCTTGAAATGAAATATAGGGATACATTCACATTATCAAATACAAGCATATAAACTTTTTTTTTAGGGTTTTCAAAGATACTATGATTTTGGTTAACAAAAATACAAAAAGAACTCAAGAAAAGTGATGAATATATGAATAATATAAAAAATAATAGTTATTTCGAGGATTAAAGATTATTCGCAAGTCGACCAAAGTTCCGATCTCACAACCATTTAATTTCGGAATATTATTATACATTATTTACGAGGGTATGTGTATTTGTATTTGGCTTGAAATAATATGAAAAAGAGTGGAGGCACGACTTTAACTCGATTATGTCCGCAAGACGAAATTGTCCTAAATTGCAATGCTCTCGAGTTTTGTCAATCGGCCCCAATATACAACGACTTTAGCTCTGTTATCATATCACAACGTTATCTAATCGTTTCTTCGAACTATATGAATGAGAAATTAAAATATGGTTTATCCGTTTCACATGTTCAGATTTCTTTAGGGTTTCTTGCCCCGTCGAAAGCCTGCAAATCTTCGAAAGGACGACGAACAATATCCTACCTTACATTTTAATACTTCTATAGGTTCTTGTAAGAAATAATATCTAGAGTGGTCCAAGATAATGCGGTCCTTAATTATCTTTGTAATTAATGCTTGTTCAACGTTTTATGAAAGTTAATAATTGGAAAGTTTATGCAATAAACAAGCCGTTAAGGATGGAAAAATCTTTACGACTATACAAGATCTTGATTAATCATTAATCATTAAATAATTAGCAACTTGTTAAAAATAATTGAGCTATGATTTGAATATTTCAATTACCTAGAGCCTCGGAAACCTTATTACATAGTCGTTCATTTAAAGTGGTGTTCACATCGTACGTATCTAATGATTAAATGCTCAAGCAACCACAAAGACAATACATACTAGTATTTCCCGCACAAGTGTGCTTAAAATATAAACAAATATAAAATTATTTTTATAATATGAAATTATAAAATTAAATTTAATTGAAAATATGTTTTATAAATTAAAAATATGATTTTTTGTGGTATAATTGGAATAAATTTGAAAATTAAGGGTAAAATGGTAATTAGCAATGTCATATCAAATCAATTTGAATTTGTCATATCATTAAGGTCCTCACCAATTATATAAATGTATAGATATTTATATATATATATATATATATATAGATTTTCTATGGTGCACACCTATCGTGAACAACTAGCGTGAGCATCATACATATAATTCGTCTTTTTTCGCTCCAAAATAAAATTTTTAAATGTTAATCTTATCTCTCTTACACAACAAGCTGGTGATGATGTTGTATAACAGCTTCATCTTCATTAGAACACAGCACCGCACATATAATCCGTCTTTTTCGCTCCAAAATAAAATGTTTAACCCAATGTTAATCTTATCTCTCTTACACAACAAGCTGATGATGTTGCATCTTCATTAGAACACGCAGAAACATCACACGAATGTGATTTATCTAAGAAATTAAATATAAGTTAAAAAAAAAAACCTAATTCTTGGAGGGGAAAAAATTGCATCTTTAATTGTTTTATTTTTTAATTAGGGACATATTTCTAAATTTATGTAATGAGCCAACTTAGTATTACCTCACAAATCCCATAAGCCATTATTGGTTGTAACATGATGTTTTCATTTTTTATGTAATGAGCCATTACAATGTATTATAGTATACACTATGTACCAATATTCACAACTTGTATCTTTATGGTATCTACAAAATAAAATATTACATTAGCATATACATAATATCCAACGTTGTAAACCTCGGCCGAGGAATATCTTCCACAGTGCACATGTAAGAATACGAAAATATAAAGTAATATATGACTGCAAAAAGATGATGTTCGTTTATATATATGAACAAATAAAATAAGATTATTGCATTACATGCAAATTGCATTAATTTATTCTATAAGCAGTCGCTCTACTTCATCATTTCATAACCCTATAAATAAACACATCATCTAACGATATTACAAAACAAAAACATAATATCATTAAACAAAAAAAAAAAAACACATAATAAATAAAGAAATGGCTCTTGAAGCCGTCGTCTCCCAACAAGACCCTTTCATCTTTGGCTTCAACGACTATTCTCACGACATAGGATCATTCTTCGACAGCTTTGTTCTAGAAGGTTCTTCGCCGGATAATATCTCCGCCACCTCCGCCGCCGCCGACTCGTTGTACACCGAAGCAGCGCCGTCGAGCCGAAGGAAAAGACGCAGGGAAACGACCGCAAAGAACAAGGAAGAAATGGAATATCATAGAATGACTCACATCGCCGCCGAGAGGAACCGTCGAAGGCAGATGAACGATTATCTCGCCGTGATTCGTTCCTTGATGCCTCCTTCTTACGCTCAAAGGGTAAGAAAACTTTTTCGACATTTTTCCTCTAAGACGGCGACTTTATTGTGCTCATTCGTTTTTTTATTGCAGGGAGATCAAGCTTCCATTGTAGGAGGAGCCATCAATTTCGTGAAAGAGCTCGAACAACTACTTCATTACCTCGAAGCTCACAAAGCGAAGAAAACTCAATCCATCAAACCCTTTTCGACCTTCTTCGCCTTCCCTCAATACGCTGCAAGCCCACATCGTCGCCATATTCCCGACGAGCCCTCGCCGTGTAATAACAGCAACTCCATGGACGACGATGTTGCAGACATAGAGGTGACTATGGCGGATACTCATGCGAACATTAAGGTATTAACGGAGAGACGGCCCAATCAGCTGTTGAAGATGGTCTTAGGGTTTCAGTCCCTCGGGCTCACCGTTCTACACCTTAACGTTACTACTACGGCGGAGGACGATGGATTTGTGCTCTATTCTTACAGTGTTAAGGTTGACGAGGATGATGCGTGTCGGATGACCACGGTCGACGAGATCGCGGCGGCCGTGCATGGCATCGTGGCGATGATCCGTCGTGAGACGAGATTAATGTCTATGTCTGCATGAGAGAATGATTAGACGAACCCGCCCCATTGGGAAGATTAAATTAATTAAGCCCTTTTCTAATAATTTAGGGGATAAAATTCTACGGACAATAACTTCCAAAAAGTAAGCAATTTTTCGACATTATACGCCGAAACCCTAGATTTTGCCCAAAATTCTAGGATTCCGACGTATAACCTA
Organism: Lindernia subracemosa; assembly: GCA_028392965.1. Lineage (NCBI taxonomy): Eukaryota > Viridiplantae > Streptophyta > Magnoliopsida > Lamiales > Linderniaceae > Vandellia > Vandellia subracemosa. The sequence goes on along the minus strand of JAQPCC010000136.1, from coordinate 421,466 downwards.
CGTTCCGACAAATTTAGAGGGTGATATTTTAAGGACAAATAAATTTCAAAATTAAGCAATTTTAAAACAAAATTCTAGGATTCCGACGTATAACCTACGTTCCGACGAATTTAGAGGGTGATATTTTAAGGACAAATAAATTTTAAAATTAAGCAATTTTAGGACAAAAATCTAGGATTTCGGCATATAATGTCCAAAAATTGCTTAATTTCGAAAGTTATTGTCCGTATAATGTCACCCCCTCAATTCTCTGTCCCTATAATGTCATCTCCCCTAAATTACAGAACTAAAAAAATAATGAATTCATAATTTTATGAAGTTAAAGTAGGGCCTACAATGGGTCGAATTCCTTGTCTTAAGGGCCCGAGCCCAAGAGAAGGGGAAGAACATCCATGGCTCAAGTTATTACATGAAGCTACTAAGACAGAAGGTAATGGAGAGTATTATAAGAACATCGCGAATAAGGCTAAGGCTCGAAGCCGAGGACGCTCTTCTTGCATGGAACGGGGGAAAGAGATGGTGGGTTCGTGAGTAGCATTAAGAGAGCCGACGAAGAAAGGGAAGGGAGAAAGAGAAGCTAGGCGAGTCCTTACAGTCGATGGATAGACAAATGGATTTACTCAGGGAGGCAGTTGTCGAGGCGAATGTGGCAAAAGCGGGTGCAAAAAATCGCTGGGGACGAGGTTTCGACCGTGATTGAAGGAGTGTCTTAAAGTGAAAGACAAAAAGATAAGTTAAAATCAACGGTAAGAAAAACACTTGAGACAATCACAATCATGATGAGTATTCCAATCGAAAAAGACATACCGAATTGGAGGCACAAAGCATACAATACTTGCCATGACCAGCAATATCTTTTAGGAGACGGGTAGAAGAAGACGATAAAGAAAACAGCAAACTACGTAACTAAAGTCTCTTACTCATTATCAGCCTTTGGTGCTTCCTTAATCTCTTCAGCCGTATCGTCCTATACATAAAGAGTATGATTCATGTAAGTAGGTAAATGGTTAATGTTAAAGAACTGATCAACAGAGGACAAAAACCCTTCACAGTTCACCTGCATATCAGAAGTCCACAAGGTGAGGTTATCACGGAGAAGCTGCATAATCAATGTACTGTCCTTGTATGATTCCTCTCCGAGAGTGTCGAGCTCAGCAATTGCCTCATCAAAAGCCTTTTTTTTTTTTAACGTGGTATAAGCAGAGATCAGATTTAACTAAAGATTTTGGTCTATTATATATAAGCTCATGTTAATCAGAGAGGGAAATAGCAAGAATATGTCGTTTCATTCAAATTTAGTGTAAGTTGGTACGAAAAGAGAGGATATATAGCGACTCATATATTTACCTGCTTGGCGAGAGTACAAGCTCGATCGGGAGAATTCAAAATCTCATAGTAGAACACCGAGAAGTTAAGTGCAAGGCCAAGGCGTATCGGATGTGTAGGTGGCAACTCAGCATTAGCAATGTCCTGCAAAAATAAGCAGAAGACTATTGATTAGAACTCGAACTTAGATCTAAAGCAACTTCCTTCGCATAATTGTACCCAACTACGTACCATCAAATAATCAAGATCTCCCTAACCATGTAAAGGACATTGATAAACTAATAGTTCATAAAAAAAAAACAAATTAGCATTTGAATCAATTTGCATTAGGGTGTATGATAATCACATAACAAGTAATGCATGATTGAATGAACCAATTTAGGTGCATTGCAAACAAATTAGTCGGAAAGGTGTAAGCCAACCCATAATTAACAAAACCTACCAACGAATTAATCTTTCAGAAAGTCAAACAAGAAAAGCTTAGATCAGGACAGGACGAATTTTAACAAAAAGCACACATGGATAGATGATTTATGATCACCAATTTACCACATCATAACACAAAGTTGCCCTAAAACTTCAAAATAAAACCTTAATCAACGAAACATAGACCAAATAAATCTGCGAAGTCCAAAGGAACAACAAGAAAATGCGTATACAGAATTCAATATCCTAACCTGAGCCGCTTTATACGCGGAGAGAGTATTCTCAGCTGCTTCCTTCCTCTCATTCCCAACCTTAAACTCAGCGAGGTACCTGTAGTAATCTCCCTTCATCTTCAGATAAAACACCTTCGAATCCGCGCTCTCCGCGGTTCCAACCAGCTTCGAGTCCAGCAATTTGAGTATCCCTTCGCAGATCGACGACAGCTCCGACTCGATCTTAGATCTGTAGGTCTTGATCGTCGCCACGTGCCCCTCGTTGCCTCGGCTCTCCTCCTTCTGCTCGATCGACGATATGATCCTCCACGAGGCCCTCCTCGCGCCGATCACGTTCTTATACGCGACCGACAGGAGATTGCGCTCCTCGACCGTCAGCTCGTCGCCGGCCGAATCCACGACCTTCTCCATGAACTCCACCATCTCCTCGTACCGCTCGGCTTGCTCGGCGAGCTTCGCCAGGTACACGTGCTCCTCACGCGGGGACGACATCTTCGGTGCGACTTTTTCTTTTTCCTTTTTCCCTTTTTTTTTGTTTCAGATGAGAGAGAGAATGCGTTTCAAACGATGACGCAAATGAGAGCAGCCTCTCAGTTTTGTTTCGCCCTTTCTATTTGGGTTGGGCCTATTGGGCTGTAATGGATATTAACACATTGGCCCATTATACGTTCGGCCTCGAAGAAATTATACATATTGTATTTTCAGCACATTCGACGCATTTGCTTTAATATATAACTAGTATGTTTCGCACATTCGATGCATGTGCTTTGATATATAAATATATATAATATTAGTTTATGTTTATCATGTTATTTTTAATTTAAAATGTTCAATTTATGATATTATAATTTAAATTTAATTAGTTGATTTATTAGGATATAATTGGAATAAATTAAAAAGGTGAAGGGTAAAATGATAATTATAAATGACACACCAAATCGATTAAAAGTTAGTTACTATAGGGTGCTGAGCAATTATGTATAGTATATATATTTTCTATTTCCTTTTTTCTAATTAATGATTCTATGAAATGTGTTTATTTAAAGAGATGATGTTTAACATATGTGTGTGCTCCTTTGTATTCTTTGAGTGTTTGTGATTTAAAATGTTTAATAGATGAAATTATAATTTCAATTTTAATTGTGTATATTATTTTTAAGTATGTAAAAAGAAAAAAATTAAATGATAATTTAGAATGAGATACCAACTTAATTGGAGATAGCTACTATACACCTATCATCAATGATATACTAGTTTTTTCAGTGCTATGCGCCGATATTAATTATAATTTGTTGTAGTGATGGTTAAAGATGGTTATTGCAACTATGTCACCATGTTTGAAGTTTTAAACCCCACTAATACTATCTTTATCCACAATTTTTTTTATAATAAATTAGCAAAATAGGGACACGTGTCAAACATATAAATACATTCTTGTTCGTTTTTTGGCTTGAAAATGGTGCAGAATTTAATCCTCCTCCTTGTCTCGATACTTATCAGGAAATTCTGGCCTCATTTTCGTTAAGCTAACGGGGAGAAAATTTTCTCCTTCCCTGCAAAAAACCCGGAAGGTATGTAAAAAAACTTATATAATTAAAAAAATGTCATATCAATTGAGATATATATATATATTTTTTTTTTATAAATAAAGCTGATATTTTTTTCATTTTTAACATGTGCAGAAAATGACTTGAAGATAAGGTTCGTGGGACAAACATAGTTCACGCGTCTTCAATCATTGACAAAGTTGCTTCACTTCATTTAGTTCCATATACCATTTATTCATATTGTCTATCACTTCATTTATTCTAAATGATGTTTACTTTCATCTAACACTCTGTCTTTTGATATTTTAATACGTCGCTATATTTAATTTCTATTTAGATCATCTAATTTTTTTTAATCATTTTTAGTTATAAGTTAAATATTTGGGAGAAAACTCAAATGTTACACACTATTTAACTTATGGACCAATTTAGCTCTGATGTTTCGCCTGAACTACTGATGTTGTCAATTTTGGACCAATTTGGTCTTTCCGTCATGACTAACGTCAATTTTAGCGAGAATCTCGCACGTGCTCCACACTAAATCATGTTTTGATCGAATTTTGGAATATTTGCAGGATTTGGGGTTCGTATTGTTTTCTTCTACTGTCAGTGAAGCTTGACGAAGCGAACAATCTATAGCTTATGTTCGAATTTTGGAGGTAATATTTTTAGTTTGGTGCTCTAATTTCAGTAACCATTTCAATTTTATCGATTCAGATATGATTTATTGTGACACGTGTGAGATTTCTATTAAAATTGACGTTTATCATGACGAAAGAACCAAATTATTCCAAAATCAACAACATCAGAGACTAAATTAACAGGAACTAAATTGGTCGATATGATAAACATTATTGACCAATTTAATTGACAGCAAATTCATTACCAAGCATCATGTGATCTACTGTGGGACCCACCGGCTTATTACTCATCCTCACCAATGATTACGTGGCAGCCCACAGGAGATCAACACCACTCTCCGATTTTCTTTTTCTTTTATTTTTTTTAAATTTATTATTATATTTATTTAATTTCGTCCTCGCCTATATATTATTATTCCCTCCCTCCCTGCAGGCAGATATTTTTTTCTCTAACCATATCCATAAGAATCTCATCGAACTGATAATGTCGTCTAGGGTGGTGGGGTACGCTTCGCCGGGGAACGGCAAGAACAACGGCGGCCACGACGATGGAAATCAACGGCTAGATTTGTACGACACGTGTCACGCACACAGACCATCGAGCAACCTCTCCCTTCCCGCCGAGACCATCCTCAGGGCCGCCGTCTCTCTCAAAGACAAGGTTTTTTTTTTTTTTTTGTTCGATTAAATGCTTTTTTTTTCTGCTACTGAATAGACTGTGAAATGGTATCCCTCTTGGGGTGGGTTTTCTTAAGGTGGTGGAGATGACGTGGAGGAGGAGGAGGAGGAGTAGAACGGCGGATGGCGGCGGCGTCTTGGACCCGACCGTCTACACGGGTCTGATGGGCACGGCGTTTACCTGCCTGAGGTCTTACGAGGCGACTGGGAACCGCGGCGACCTTCGAACTTGCGCTGAGATCGTCGACGCTTGCGCTGCTTATGGCTCGCCGTCGCCGGCGAGGTGGCCTTCTGAAGTTCTTACACCTTTTTTTTTTATTTATTACTTAGAATGGGATTTAAGCTTTATTTATTACCATTATTGGAATCTTCTTACATCTATTGTAATTGCAGGCATGTGACGTATCTCTGCGGTAGGGGCGGGATATATGCGCTCGGCGCCGTCTCGTCGAACTACCTCGGCGATAGGGAGAAGTCCAAGTCGTACGTCGGCCGTTTCTTGGAGGTACTTTACACACCGTCTCATTACATTTTCGGCATTTTCGTCTTAAGCGACAGTGAAACGAACGCCTTCCGTTCGCAGATGATGTCCCGAGAGAGCGCCTTGCCCGTCGGGCCGGAGGAAGGCGGGTTTGGGATGTCGTATGATCTGTTATACGGGCGGGCGGGATTTCTTTGGGCGGCGTTGTACCTCAACAAGCACTTGGGGCCTCGGACGATCTCGGCCGTCCATCTCGTGCCGATCGTGGAAGCCGTCTTGGCGGGCGGGCAGGCAGGCTCGGTGGATAACTCGGCGTGCCCGCTCATGTACAGGTGGCACGGGACTAGGTATTGGGGCTCGGCGCATGGGCTCGCCGGTATATTGCACGTGCTGCTTCACTTTCCCGAGGTGTCCGATGATGACGTGGCGGACGTCAAGGCGACGTTGAGGTATGTGATGGGCAATAGGTTTCCGCACAGCGGGAATTATCCCGTGAGCGAGGGGAGCGTCGGCGATAAGCTCGTGCAGTGGTCTCATGGAGCGACCGGCGTATGCCTTACGCTATGCAAGGCGGCCGAGGTTGGTCCCATTTCGAACAACGTTATCATCCGAGTATTAGCGTGTTATTACGATTGGGGGTGTTCAAACGGTCAAAACTTAATTACCAACCGAACTGAATCGATCTTTCGGTTTGAAATTTTTTAAACCGATTATCGAACTGAAAGTTTTGGTTCGATTTTGGTTTTTACCGAACTTTTTTCAGTTAGGTTCGGTTAACCGACCAAAAACCCAATTTTTAATTAAAAAATATAAAATCTAATAATTTTTAATATTATTTATATAGTTATAAATATAATATCGTATATATTATTATATATTTTCAAAAAAATAAGAATTTTTTTAAAAATAAGTTTCTTTTTTTTGGTTTGGTTCTGTTTTAAATCGAACTGAACCGAAAAAAAATCAGTTATCAAAAATTTTGAGTTTGGTTCAGTGTGATCGTTTGACCGAACTATGAACACCCCAAATTACGACATGTTTGATACGGGTTCTTTGTCTCAACTATACCTGTTGAAATTTCTATCTATCCCACATAAGATAATTCTACTCACCCGACTCACCTAATATACTCAAGAGGCAACCCCACTTATTACCAATGGTTTTAGGTTGAAACCCTCGATTTCTTTATAATACCTAATTTGCAATTTTATCGCATTCTTTCATCCTTAGTAAATTTACGTACTCGAACTTTATCGCATTTGAGTGCATTGTCCAAAACTCCGATCGCTTCTGCCGGCTCGGACGCCGAACCGTGTATGCGGACGACAAAATTTTTTCGACGTGCACGCGGGATATCCCCTGGGGCCCACGTCGTCAAATCTAACCCTAGTCGACGCTCATTAAATGTCATCCCCGACAGGTATTCTCGGGAGACCCAGGGTTTCGCCAGGCGGCCATCGAGGCGGGCGAAGTAGTGTGGAAAAGCGGGCTCGTTAAAAAGACGGGATTGGCGGACGGTACGTCAGGAAATGCTTACGCATTCTTGTCTCTACTTCGACTCACGGGGGACAGTATATACGACGAGAGAGCGAAGGCCTTTGCGGGATATCTATACCACAGCGTAAGTACCGTCGGGCCGCCCGAGCCGACGGGAATGGACCATACGTACTCGCTGTTCCATGGATTGGCTGGTGTGGCTTGCCTTTGGTTCGATCTGTTCTCGCCACATGGTTCGAGGTTTCCCGGCTATGAGCTTTGAAGACATATGTATGTCTAAGAGTGCTTGTAATAATAAGTATGCTTAAATAAATATATATTTCGAGCTTGGGATACAAATATATGCCAAAGAAAATAAATATTTACTAAGGATTAATGTATGGTAAATGAGTAGAGATTTTTTTTTTTCAAATATCAAACGGAAGGAGGATATTATTTTGGTGGGGTCCACCAAGTGCAAATTGAATAATTATTGGATGTCACTCTCAATTGAGTTATATTAAATTTTAGAATAGAGTTTGTGGGTCACGATTATCACTCCGGCTACGTTCGAATATATTTTATTATTATTATATAAGTCATAAATAATGCATAGCTAATGTATGAGTAGATAATATTTGTACTATATCGAAAACTAATTTCATCGTACTTAATACCTAAATGACTCTTTTATTATCAATTGATTTTATAATGGAACACTCAATTTAATATGATATCATAATCAGTTCGTTTTGCATGTTATCACGCCGATTTGACATGTAAACGTATTAGGCTTTTAATCGTGTCACACTTGAGGAGGCGTGTTGAGATTATTTGTCCCACGTCGAGAAACTACTTAACATGACTCAATATATAAATCAAAGAGTCATATCTTTTTATCACCAATTAGTGTTAGGATGAACCCTAAATTTAGCAGATTTATTCTGTCCATCCAAAGAAATTTAATTTATATATATTTTTTATCCATATACTAATTTAGAAATTCAAAATCTCACTCGAAATGTCGATCGAGAGAATGCTACATTGTTACGGATATTATTAATTTCAATATAAAATTGAACGCGTTTATTAATTTCACAAATGAAAAATATTTACAAGTGGATAAATATTCAAGAGCAATCCTCTGGAATAATCGATAATCCGGTAGGGAAGAAAAATATCTCATGCCAGAAGATAAAATAAGGGGAAAAAATGAAAAATAGAGTCTGAGAGTGCATAAGTTTTAGAGATTGAATAAAAACATCCAAAGAACCTACAACAAATCAAACCTAAAACTCATATCTAAAATACTATTCACTATTTTCGGTCTTCAACTACAAATAACTAGACTTCTTTGAAAGATAAAGAGCAATAAATTCCTAGCAAGAGGAGACACAAACTCCCAAAAATCAAGAAACCCTAAGTGCTTGCTGGATAGGTAAGCTTTTATTTAGGAGGATTTAAATTATGAAGGTTTATATAAAACTAATTAATTAGTATATAATAAAACGTGTATTTGATTAGTGTGTTTACAGTAATTCACCTGAGATGCGTGTTTATCTAAAGTCATATACATGATTTTGGAGTTGTTATATTTTAAATTCCCAGGGATATACCAAAATTGGTCTGCGATGTTTACCTTATGGATCAATTTAGTCTCCAATATTTCTCGTGAATTAATTTAGTCCCAATGTTGACAAAAATGAACCAAATTGATCATTCCGTCAATGTGACCGTTAATTTAGACAGAAAATAACACGTGTCGGCACACATCAATTTTATTTTTTTATTACTTTCATCACGTGGTGACTAGGGTTGGCAGTGGGGAGGGGAATCCCCGCCCCCCACGGGGACCCGTGCGGGGAATCCCCAATTTTTTATCCCCGCAGGCGGAGACGAGGACTATACTCCCCGCCCCGTTTCCCGCGGGGATCCGGTGTTATAAATTATAAAAATATACAATTTATATTATTAAAATATAGATAATATTTAAAATACAATTTAAATATTGTGTAAAATTTATCTAATATAATATAAATCATACTTTTAATATAAAACCTCACGGAGACGGGGATGGGGATAATTTTGTCCCCGTTTCTTGGCGGGGACGGGGACGGGAATTAGATCCCGGCCCCGAACTTGCCCCATTGACATCCCTAGTGGTGACACGTGTCACTTACTGTCTAAATTGACCACTATGGTGACAAATGATCAATTTGGTTAATTTTCGACTACCTCGGGGACAAAATTGATTCACGAGAAATATCTGAAACTAAATTGGTCCACCGGGAAAATAAATATTGGCCCATTGCAGTAAAGCCCAAAACAATTATTGGGCCTATGAAATGAACATTTGGCCCATCCAATTAAAACCCAAAACTTCCATTGTCCACCCTCGGAGGCCACTCTAGTCTCATCACACAGACCAAGCTTCTCTTCTCTGCCGTTGCTCTCTGCATCAGCAAGCTACTGCCAATCGAGGGAAAGCCAAAAGGATTATAATCGAGGAAATGGGAGGTAGGGGAAGGTCTCGTACTCAGAGGAAACACTTCCGACAGAGCAGAGAAAATGTTTGGAAACGCCCTAAATCCGACGACGCTGCCGTTGCTACGTCGGACGATTCCAAAATCGAAGCTTCAAATCGGCACTGGGAGCCTTTTACCGTGGAAAACCCTACTTTCGACGAATACTACAAAGTAAAGTATCTTCGTTTTGGCTAGCTAAGTAAGCTAGTTAATCGAAATTTAAATTGTGTGATTCAAGTATGTGCTTATGATGCAGGAGCAAGGTGTTGTGAGTTCTGAAGAATGGGATGTTTTCGTCGAGTGCCTGAGGAAACCGCTCCCTTCTGCTTTCAGAATTAACTCGAGGTTAGTGAAGATGCTGATTGTGTGCGCGCGCGCGTTTACCGTGTGTGAGCATTCAATATGGAAGATGACTGATTATCTTCGTCGTTTGCGATTATGAGGGATTATGAATGTGCTTTTTTTGTTGGAATGACCAACTTCTTTTAGGCCATATTTCATATTCTATTTCCATATTTCGTTATGCAGTAGTCCATTTTATGAGGATATTCGGTTGCAGTTGGAGAATGACTTTTCAAAATCTATTCAAGCAGAGGTGAGCTGCTGCACTTCCCCATGGTTATGGTGCAGTGAACTGTTGATTAGATTTTTTTCTTTGGCTTTTGATTTATGAAGGATGTTGATGGAATTGAAGTGGATCCAATCAAACCATTATCGTGGTACCCTGATAACCTCGCTTGGCAAGCAAACTTTTCCAGGAATCAGTTGCGAAAGACTCTGACACTTGAGAGGTAGGTGATTCATTTTTTTTTAATATGGTTTTCGTCTTTGAAGATTGAAATGGTAACATCAACATTCAGGACCCGGTTACATTATTCGGACACATTTTGATCCTTTAAATATTTCCTCACTAATGGGACCAAAATCATGAAGAATGTCGTTACCCTTAATATTATAGATAGGATAGCAGATGCCTAATTTTCTCACTAATCTTGTGTTGTTTGAGAAAATTACATTTTCTAGGATGATTATGTCAGAAACACTTTTGCAATCTATGCTCTTGATTCTGGTTAATGGCCTCTTCTTGCTGATTGTTTACTAGCCTATTTATCATAAATTTTCAGGTTTCATGAGTTCTTGAAGTTAGAAAACGAGATTGGAAACATTACAAGGCAGGAAGCTGTTAGCATGGTGAGCAGTTTTCTTACAGCCTTTCGGTTGTGGGCTGTTAGTTGTTAGAATAGCTTGCTATCAAATCGTGTTTTGTGCAATTATTTTTCAGCTTAATTGTTTTACTTTGTGATTCAGGTTCCTCCTTTGTTCCTTGATGTATGTCCAGAACATTTTGTTCTTGACAGTAAGCTACTCCAAAAACTTCAAATATTGTTCGCGTCTTCTTTTACTTAAATGTTGCTGAAAATTTTCCAATTTCAGTTTATCAAAAATTGAGCAGCTTATGTCTTTTGCATTGCTATGCTTAATACAGTGTGTGCAGCACCTGGTTCTAAAACATTTCAGTTGCTGGAGATGATCTATAAGCCGACACCCGCAGGAACTTTACCCAGTGGGCTGGTACTTTCTCTGCTTCTTTTCTACTTTACTTTCCCCGGCATCTTCTTACTTTATGTTCTTCATGATACCTATGTGCTTCTTATGCAGGTAATAGCAAATGATCTCGATGTTCAAAGATGCAATCTTCTCATTCATCAAACAAAAAGAATGTGCACTGCCAACTTAATAGTTACAAATCATGAAGCTCAACACTTCCCTAGTTGTCATTTTCATAAGAATCTCTCACTTGAACAAGGAATTAGCCAGCTTCAGTTTGATCGTGTCCTATGTGATGTACCTTGCAGTGGTGATGGGACTTTACGTAAGGCTCCCGATATTTGGAGGAAGTGGTAATTAGCTTTATTTGCACTTTGCAGTTTTCTATTTCCTTTTCCACCTTTATTACAACACCATCACCTCTCCGATGCAGGAATTCAGGAATGGGAAATGGCCTTCATGGCCTTCAAGTTCAGATAGCAATGCGAGGTATGCTCTTCTATTTGTTTGTTGTTCACTTGTTATATTATATTTTTTCTCTGTCTTTTCTTTTTCGTATAACCCTCCTCCCCCCATGTCGCCATTTCAGGTTTATCATTGCTCAAAGTTGGGGGAAGGATGGTATATTCCACTTGCTCGATGAATCCTGTCGAGGATGAGGCTGTTGTTGCCGAGGTATATAATGACTTCATTATATAGAGTTTCGATCTCTTTGGTTTGGGGATCTATCATTTGGTCTCGACTCTTTATCCTCTTTATGTGGACATAACTGCTATTGGCGTTGTTTTCCCCTTCCACATGTTTTATAAACTTTTAAACTCCTTATTTTCTTAAGCTTTTGAGACGATGTGAAGGATCAATTCAGCTCTTGAATGTCTCTTCTGAACTTCCAGATCTTGCGAGGCGACCGGGTTTAAGAAAGTGGAAGGTCAGTAGTATTCTACCATAATTCTGATGTTCAAGAATTTAATTTCCATTGATGTATGTTAATTTTCAAATACATATTCATTCTTTTTTCTTAAGGCAGTAATCGTTTGACCATTCTGATTTATGTTTATTTTTCAGGCATGTTATGAACAATTTGTTTATTCAATGGTGCAGGTTCATGATAAAGGGCTGTGGCTGGGTTCTTACAAAGATTTACCTAAACACCGAAGATCTGTTATTACGCCAGGCATGTTCCCTTCTGGAAAATTTATCGAGGACACATCTGAAGAAGATGGTCATGCAACAGAAATCGCAAATAATTGCGAAGAAGAACTTTACGATTCAGATATCAAACTCCAAACGATGGAAGATGATTCAGTTCCTAAGCCAAAGAACGAACTCGAGATAGAAATCTCGGATCTGCCGTTAGAACGATGTATGAGGATAGTTCCGCATGATCAAAATTCCGGCGCTTTCTTTATTGCTGTAATTCAAAAGCTCTCCCCTCTGCCTGGTAAAGAATGCTTACCATTATTCTTAAGTTACTATTTTTCTTACAATATCACTGTGTATTTCATTTAAACTTTACTTGAATCTTCTAATTTTATTGAAGCTCCTCATACCTCGGCGAATAAGCCAGTGACTAAATCCAAGAAAACGGACCAGTCTGAAAAATTAAAGAATCCACTTCATGAGGACTCAAACGGGCATGATATCCATGAGAAAGACGTTCAAGAATTTGAAACAACTCATGGCAATATTGTTACTGCCGATGACAGTTGTGGCGAAGCTTCTTTGGACATTGATCGAGCAGAAAACGAGGAGGAAAACTTGAAACAAGATTCTTCAACCAATGTGAAGACTGGCGTAAATACAGCTATTACTGGAAAAAGAAAACTGCAAATGCAGGGAAGGTGGAGGGGTGTTGACCCAGTTATCTTCTACAAAGATGATGCTGTTATTGACATGATAATCGAATTCTACGGAATCAAGGAGACTTTTCCGTTTAAAGGGCATCTTATTACAAGAAACGACGATACGAACCATGTGAAAAGAATCTACTACGTGTCTGATTCTGTGAGGACAGTTCTTGAGTTGAACTTGAAATCAGGACAGCATCTGAAGATCGCCTCAGTTGGGCTCAAGATGTTTGTAAGCTTATCTTCTACCAACGAATTTCCATTTCACACACACACACACACACACAGTTTTCCTTTTTCTCTATATATGCGAAACTATCTTCTACTCAGGAACGTCAAACATCGAAAACTGGAACATCTACGCCATGCTTATTCCGAATATCATCCGAGGGGTTACCATTGATATTACCCCACATAACTAAGCAAATCCTATATGCAAGTCCCGTGGATTTCAAGCATCTGTTGCAGCACAAAAGCATCAAATTCGCTGACTTTGTGAATACTGAGATCGGAGACAAAGCCTCGAAGCTAATAATGTTAGGATGTTGTGTGGTGGTTTTACGAACAGGTTTGTTTTGCTGATTCGTTTCTGTACGAATGTTGCCTTCGTTTAACGTAAATTTCTACTCTGTTTTTCCTCCAATTGTCTAGTAAATCGAGGCCATTCTGCAGCACCTTCTAAAGAAGAGTTCAATCCACCTATATCCATCGGTTGCTGGCGAGGTAGAAGTAATATATCTGTAATGGTGACGGAAGTCGACTGTCAAGAACTCTTGCAGAGAGTGTCTATGCTTGTTTCTACTGCAAACAATAACGACGGCAATGACACAAATGATGTTTCTGCTGCTTCTGAGGCTGTAAGAGATACTGCGAATGGTTCTCAGGCTAAACAAGATGATGATACGACCATGTGACCGACGAAGTATGATTGGGTTTCAGTTGTTTGTTCATTTTTTAATAGTCTTTAATCGGCTGAAGTCTATTTTTCTTTCTATTTGTATTTTTACCCCTTCAATGTGATGTACGACACTATGATGAATCTCGGAAAATTGCTAATTCAGACGTCTTAGCTTTTCGTCGGAAATAATTCAGACCAAATAAGATCTCCATTTCAGTTCAAAAATTTCGAATAATCTCCTTTCGGCTTTCACCGCTCGAACAAACAAACAAGAAGAACGAAGATTTTACAAAGTTCGAAACACAGAAAATAATCAAGACCTGCAGCACATCCCGCTCTTCTCCGGGATCACCTGAGCGGGCCCCGGGACGAGAATCTTCTTGCCGGTCAGCAAAGGGTTCCCACTGCCGCCGTCCTCATCCGCCGCGAGGCTCTTCTTGTTCACTATGTTGAAGATCTCCGTCAGAACGGTCGAGAAGGCCTCTTCGACGTTAGTTGCGTTCAAGGCCGAGGTCTCAAGGAAGAAGAGCCCTTCCTTCTGAGAGAACTCGCTCGCGTCCTCCGTGGGGACCGCCCTCTGCTCCTCGAGGTCGGATTTATTACCGACCAGGACTATCACGATGTTCTTGTCCGCGTGGGCCCGCAGCTCCTCGAGCCAGCGTGGAATGTGGTCGAACGTCTGGCGCTTCGTTATGTCGTAGACCAACATGGCTCCGAGGGCCCCACGGTAGTAGGCGCTCGTCACAGCTCTATATCTGGGCCATTCATTACATCATATGATACTGTCATAAAAATCGAATCTTTCTCCTTACGGTAAGTAATCACCAAGAACTGACGAATTTTTCTCAGGGAAGAAAAGTAGTACAACGTCAGATTAGTTACGTAACAATCATGAGATCGATTTGAACGTTTTATCCATGAACCAAATTCGGGTTAGGTTAAGTAACAGTTATACATACATATTGTCATAAAAATCGAATCTTTCAACTTAATGTCAGCAATCGCCAAGAACTGAGGAATTCTTCCAAGGCAATAAAAGTAGTACGATATGAGATTAGTGACCTAACAATCATCAGACGATCGATTTGAACGTTTTATCCATGAACCAATTCGTCTTAGGTTAAGTAACATCTATACATACATAGATACACATACATATTCGGCGGGACAAATAATCTCAACTAGAATCATTAGACGCCTCTTCGGATATTCATACTTCATAGCAGCAACAAACTTAACATAGGATGATCAAGGCAAGATTTCAAGTTATAAACTAACTGAGGCTAAGTGGTAATAAATCTCCCCCATAAGATCGTTTATATACACAATGGGATTCAATTCTAAGTCTTATGCATACAAAAGGTATATCAAGAGATCTAAGAACAGTCCTCTCTCTCTCTCTCTCTAATGGATTCCATTCACTAACTTGAAGCTACTTCATAACATCAAACCAACAATCAAGCAAAAGATCAAAGTCAACACAAGTCAAGAACATCGATACGAAAAAGGCAAAAAAAAAAAAAGGAAGAAGACAAAATATAAAGCAAACCTTTCTTGGCCAGCAGTGTCCCAGATCTGGGCTTTAACGGACTTGTGGTGAATGACCATGGTGCGCGTCTGAAACTCCACGCCGATGGTGGCCTTCGAATCTAAGCTGAACTCATTGCGGGCGAACCGCGAGAGGAGCTGGGATTTTCCGACCGCCGAATCGCCGATCAGGACAACCTTGAACACGTAATCAATCTTCGAGCTCGAATCGCCATAGCCTCCACTGCTCGCCATCGCCAGATCACTAGCAAAATGGTGTCGGAGGAGATTTTAAAGAGACGACGAAGAAGAGGAGACGACCCTCTGTGACTCGTTGGGTTCAAAGCTTGGGTCTTTGCTTAGCTGTGTTTAGAATTAGATAGAGAATATAATATATATATATATTATTTATTTATTTATTTATTGTTTTAAAGACACTTTTTTTTTTCATTAATTTACGATTTTATTACGGGCTAAATTAGATTTTTAGTCAAAAGTTAAAAGGGAGTGATATTAAAGTTAAAGATATTAGTTTTAGTCATTATCCAAATTAAAGCGATTTTAGGACAGTTAAATTCGAAAACCTAATTTCTGTCCGGAATTTATACACGTCGCACTGGAAATGCAGATTTGGACTAAATTTATTTTCTCCTTCCTCCAATTAAGTGCCACCTCATAGT
Source organism: Lindernia subracemosa (assembly GCA_028392965.1). NCBI lineage: Eukaryota > Viridiplantae > Streptophyta > Magnoliopsida > Lamiales > Linderniaceae > Vandellia > Vandellia subracemosa. The sequence continues at coordinate 405,633 of JAQPCC010000136.1, read as the reverse complement.
TCAAGTCAGAATTTCTGGCGCCACGTGTATATATTTCGTATTAAAATTAGGTTTTCGGGTTTAACTGTCCTAAAATTGATTTAATTTTGATATTTACAGGACTAAAATTATTTTTTTTTCTTCTTTCCTCTAATTAAGCTCATATTATGTTTTTACTCATGAGGTAGTGTTTAATTGGTGGATTGAAAAAATAAATTTTGTCCAAGTCAGCATCTCCGACGTAACGTGTATAAATTTCGGAATGAAATTAGATTTTCATGTGCTAAAATTATTTCAATTTTGATAGTTAATACGACTAAAATTGATACCATTAACTTAAACGTCCTTAAATTACTTTAATTTTTTATAATTAATATGATTAAAATTGATATAATTACTTTCAATGTATTTAAATTACTTCAATTTTGATACTTATAAATTAAAATTGTTATCCGTAATTTAAATGTCCTCGGCTAAAAATATAATCAAGCCTTTTTATTACATCAAAAGTTAATTTTCTCTTTTTACTTTCCGATATTATGACATCAATACAGCATTGAACGTATCGTCGTATCGTGTCTCTTCCCTCTCTCTCTCTCTCTCACACACAGTGATTCAGCATTTCAGCTGCCAATTCCATGGACGCAAGCAACAGAGCAACCCACCAACAGTAATCCATAACAGACAGAGAATCTCAAAAACGATGTCAACCTTGCTCCAAACCATCCTTACAATCAAGAAGCCCACCACAGCCCACCTCAATCTCATCCCAAGATCATCAATCCGCCCCTCAATCCCAACACAACGCTTCACAAGTCGAAGATTTCCCACGCAGCGCCGCCAATTCCACTCCAAGTCCCTCGCATCATCGCACCAAGAACCCTACTCGGCGTCGCCCGGCCCAGAGAAGCCCACCGCAGAGTTCGACTCCTTCCTATCGATCCTCGAGGTACTGACGCTCTCCTCCTCCGTTGGGATCTCCGCTTACGTTTTAGTCCGAGGTGGGTTGCAAAAGGCGGGGCCTTGGGCGGTGGGCAGCCTTCCTATTTGGCAGCTAATGGTTGTGCTTTGTGGGGTTTTAGTTGGGGCCGTGATTAGGAGGAGGCAGTGGATGAGGATTTGTGGGCATGGATTTGGGAGGAAAGGGGTCGACGGCGAGGTCGTTAATGTGCTGGAAAGAGTCGAAAAGCTGGAGGATGAGTTGCGAAGCACGGTGAGGGTCGTTCACGCCCAGTCGAGGCGGCTGGAGAAGCTCGGGATTAGGTTCCGTGTCACGAGGAAGTCTCTTAAAGATCCGATCGAAGAGGTAGTTTAGTTCTTGATCTTGCCTTTTGCGTTGTTTTTGTTGCAGTGTGTTCTTCCTAAGCCGAGAACTATTCATACGCTCATTTAATCCAAAATATTTGTCTGAAGCCTATGTCGGGATAAGAATGATTGTCGCCGCTTGAAAAAAACAGTATCAGTGCTATAATTCGGTCGATATATCATGCAGTCTTTCATTAGTGTTGCTGATAATTTGGTCGATGTGTCGCCGTTTAGGGAATATGTTGTCCATTGCTTTAAAAAAAAATGCGTCAAATTCTTTACTTTTGGCACGGAGGCTGCTTTTCCGGCAGATACATTGCCGTTCCGGCGAACCATGTCTGAGATTGAAGCAACTGTTGTGTGCTTACAAGTTGCAGTAGTTAGTTAGTGTGTTTCCGTGTCTTTATCGCAACTAACTGTTTTTTCTTTTCTTTATCAGACGGCGGCATTGGTATGTAAGAACTCGGAAGCTACCAAAGAGTTGGCCGTTCAAGAAGGCATTCTTGAGAATGAGCTTGGTGAGATTCAAAAGGTCTTACTCGCTATGCAGGTAAGAATCCTTCGTCTTATGCAATCAATTATATGTTCCGTAAACTGTTTTAAGACCGTGGGGCTTAGTTTTAGCTGTTGTTAGAGAGTTCTTCGGGTTGAATCGTTTAGAGGCTTGGCAATGGGGGCGGGGAGGGGAGAGATTTCTCGCCATCCAGGCGAATTCTCGTCCCCGCCCCCGACGAAAAACAGCGGGGGATTTTGTCGTGGCATTCTCGTGAGTGAACAAAAGTCGTGAGATTCGACTCAGAAAACTGTGATGACGTGAGGAAAAAAAAAAGAAATATTAGTATTTATGACATCAGTAAAAGGGTAATTTAGTATTTTCATATCCCCGCCCCATTGCCAAGCGGCCTAATTTGAGCTGTTGTTCGACCCTTGTAAGAGAAGTTTTCGAATCTAATCTGCCCAATTTGGCTTTTGCTTTGATGTTAGGAGCAACAGCAAAAGCAGCTCGAGCTTATACTCGCGATCGCAAAGCTGTCGGGGAACGGCAAAGGGACGAAAAACGCAGATCGGAAATCGGCGCCCGAAACCCATCAATCTTCGTCGTCGTCGTCGTCAGCGTTCGACGGAGTTGTGAATTCTGCGACTAAGTAGATGAGATCGAAGCTGAGCGGCAAATAATGATCTTAGATTCTCTTAATAGATTTGATAGAGGCTGATGCTATATTCTTCCCAAGTGGTGTATGAAGACTATGAATGATTGTTGTTTATATCCATAGGTTTGTTATTGCAAGCAAATTGAAACTTTTGTTCTTACCTACTTCTGGTTTAAACGAGTCGAGCTTGACTCATTTTCTAGACTTGAGCCCGACAAATTTTTTATTTTTTTTAAGCGCGAGTTCGATAATAAATAATTAATCTTGAGGTCGGCTGGTGAGCCCTTTTACTCGACGAGCTTGAAACTTGAAAAATTTAATTCTAAGGCCAAAAAATTTTAAAAAAAAAATGCCTAATTATTCTTTTTAATATGTATATTTGGGGATTGAAATTTTAAGGACACATAAATTAGGATTTTCAATTTTAGGACAATAAATTTCGAAATTGAAGCAATTTGACAACATATAAATTAAATGTTGCAATTTTGGAACAGTAAGTTTCAAAATTAAAGCAATGTGAAGACATTAAATTTTGAAATTTAAGCAATTTGATTATAATAAGTTTCAAAATTCTGGTATTAATTGTCTAAATTGCTTTAATTTTAAAACTTACTTTTCTAATTAATTTAGGTATTTTTAAATTACTTTAATTTTAAAATGTATTGTCTTAGAATTGCAACTATTTAATTTGTATGTCCTTATAAAACGTCACCACCCCTAATATAACTAGATTTTGGGAGGAAATTCACATTGTTTCTACTTACGAGGGCTAATACGCAATTAGTATAAAGTAGATTACGAAAATACTTTAAGGTCCTTCATCCTATTAAGGGCTATTTAGTTTCCGTCTTTTTTCACTCTATGGGCAATTCGCTAGCGCAGGCGTAAGATTTTTGTTGATTGTGGAAAATCTTCTACGAAATCGAAGATTTGAAGCATTGTTTGAAGGCATATTCATCGAACAGAGGAGTGTAGTTTCTGATTTTTACTTGGGTAAACTCGTATTGCGAGTTGGCCGTAATGGCCGCGGCTGTGAACAATCAGCTCAACGTGGAGGAGTCGCCGTCGTGGGGCTCTAGAAGCGTCGATTGCTTTGAAAAGCTTGAGCAGATTGGTGAAGGTACCTACGGGTGAGAAATTCATGCCTTTTCTTCTTTTTTCTTTTTTTTTAAATTTCTTAAATGTATGTTCCATGAATTAAAATCGTCTCTGCCTCGTGAATTTCTTTTCTTGTTTTCGTCGAACTTGGTCAGAGTTTTCTTGCTGTATGTAAATTGCACAACTTTTAAAGCTGCCAAAGGTCATTTTTGTTTTCTGTTTGTTCAGTCAAGTCTACATGGCCAGGGAAAAGAAAACTGGAGAAATTGTTGCTTTGAAGAAGATACGCATGGATAATGAAAAGGAAGGGGTATGTTCTTGTTCTTGGCATTGTATAGAATGTTCAATAAATTGTCCTCATGTGGATGAAAGCTTTAGCTTTTGGTAAATATGGGATAGGTATCGATTATGTTTCACCAGTTCGATCTTTGTCTGCAGTTCCCCATTACTGCGATCCGAGAAATTAAAATTCTTAAGAAGCTTCACCATGAGAACGTTATTCATTTGAAAGAAATAGTCACGTCTCCAGGTACTTAGTTTTCTTTAATAAATGTTATATTAGATGTTGAAACTGTGAAATCTCTGACGATTGGTCTCATGTTTTCTATGTACTCAAAACATTACACGAAGGTCCTGAACTTGATGAGCAAGGAAAAGCTGGTAATTCTGTTACACTTTGCAACTTTATAATAGGACCGATTTGTATGGCGTTGTATTCATGGCATTTTAATCGTTTGTATACAGATGTTAATAATAAGTACAAAGGGAGTATCTACATGGTTTTCGAGTACATGGACCATGACTTGACTGGTCTTGCTGATCGGCCTGGACTGAGATTTACGATTCCTCAAATCAAGGTACCCTACTTGGGTAAGAATTTAATGACATTGATGTAATCACATTGACTGTGGAAATTTTACTGTTAACTATTGGTTTTCAGTGTTATATGAAGCAACTGCTGACGGGTCTGCATTACTGTCATTTAAATCAAGTCCTTCACAGAGACATAAAAGGTTAGTATTAGTTCCCAATTTATTGTTATTTTTGCGGCTGCATTGCACAATTGACGAATCAGTACCTTAACTACTTTTTCAGGCTCCAATCTCCTCATTGACAACGAGGGAAATTTAAAGCTCGCAGATTTTGGACTTGCACGTTCTTTTTCTAGTGACGTCAATGGTAATCTTACAAACCGGGTTATAACCTTGTGGTACAGGTGAAAATCCATTTTCTCCTCCTCGCACATGATTGGCATCATCGCTTAAAGTGCTTTCTAGCAGCCTATACGTCCTCACAGACCAATATTTACACTTTGACTTCCATTTTACTTTTTCCACTCGAAGACCACCAGAATTGCTTCTCGGGACTACAAAGTATGGTCCAGCTGTCGATATGTGGTCTGTTGGTTGTATCTTTGCTGAGCTTTTGAATGGGAAGCCAATACTACCTGCCAAAACTGAGGTTAGTCTCATAACTAAAATATGAGGTAGAATGTATTGGGACATTGTGTTGGTAGGTTATTCTCTTATCTGAAGTTTTATATATGAGAAATTATACTGATCCTGACAATGAGATCTTCAATTTATTCCTATCCAGCCTGAACAATTGAATAAGATATTCGAGCTTTGTGGGACCCCCGATGAGGTTAATTGGCCCGGTGTGTCCAAGATTCCATGGTATAACAAATTCAAGCCTGCTCGATCGATGACGAGACGTGTACGGGAGGTTTTCAGACAGTTAAGCACATGAATCTAAACCTTTGTAATTATGCCAATAGTTATATGAATCCATAAGCATCAGTCCGTTGATAAATTATCATCTTTGCAGTTTCGATAGACATGCTCTCGACTTGTTGGACAAGATGTTGGTTCTCGATCCTTCTCAGGTGGTTATATATATATATATATATATATATATCAGCAGTTCTATGTTCTTTGCAAGTTCTCATATGCATGCCCAGATTTAGAAGTCAGATATAATTTACCTTTCATAGAATTGATAGTTTTTTGCATTTAATGTCACTTCACTGCCATTCTTCATGTAATAATAAATGTGACTTACTGCTTTAATTGTCCCCTTTCTATAAAGAGAATCTCTGCGGAGGATGCTCTAGATGCAGAATATTTCTGGACCGATCCCTTACCTTGCGACCCGAAAAGGTGCTCGAGATCATTAACATTTCCGAAGTTTGTTTCTTAGAATGAAAAAAACATTCCTAATGCATTCTACTAATTTTTCGAACAGTCTGCCGAAATACGAATCATCCCACGAGTTTCAGACCAAGAAGAAGAGACAGCAGCGCCAAAACGAGGAAGCAGACAAGAGGCAAAAGACTAATTATCCCCAACAGCACGTCCGCCTACCACCAATCCAACACAGCGTGCAACCTCAGACGCACCAACAATGGAACAACGGTCCCAACCGCCAGGTCAGCAACCCTCAGCAGCAACAACAGCCTCTGCCAGCTCATCATCAACAGTACAGCAGCAGCAAAGCCCGTGGTGCCCCTCCCGGGCCTCCGGGCAGATACCATCAAGACCGTGGGGGGCAGAGCGGGTCGTACCCGCCACCACAGGGTCAGGGTCAGGGTCGAGGTCATCATCCCTATCCCGGTGGTAGTAACAGCAGTAATAATCCCGGGCCAAGAGGAACGGGCGGCGGATATGGGGCGTCGGGTAGTTACCCGCAGGGCGGTGGTCAGTATGGCAGAGGTGCAAATGCTGGGAATAGAAATCAACAATATGGTTGGCAACAGTAGTAGAATCGTAGGTGGAAGTGTTGACTATGATTTCTTTTGAGTGTTGACTATGATTTCTTTTGAGTGTTGACTATGGATTTGCTATGGTAGTTGTGTACTGTAGGGTGGGCTCTGACTTTCTAAAGCTCCCCAAGTTTTGTATTGATGGAAAAAAGAAAAAAATGCCACGTCAAATTTTTGTGATTAATACTTGGAGGGACACTACAATCTAGGAATTATAATTTTAGGATACTAACTTTCAAAATCCAAATAATTTAAGAACAATAAGGGGGTGTTTGTTTCAAGTGATCCGACATTACGGTGATATACACATCACCGTGATGTTAGTATCACCGTGATGTGGATCAACGTGATATGTCATCACTGTGTTTGTTTTGGGGTGATATTTCATTTTGCATATCATGGTGATATTAGAATATTGTGTTTGTTTAATCACGGTGATATGTAGGGTGATGTTGTGTAAATGTCGTATTTAACCCTCTGTATATAACTGTGGTGATGTGGATTAACGTGTTTGTTTCAGGGTGATTTTTGAGAAGTGATAAAGATTAATATTTAAATAACAACTTTTATTTTTATAAGTATCTAATATACAACTTTATAAAAATATGCATGTCTAATATATTATTTGGGTTATCGAAGAATTTAATTGTTCAATATTATTGATTTGATTTAGGGGTAATTAAAGGAAATAAAGTTAATTATAAGGGATAATTTTGTCCGGAAAAAAATCAGAAATATCACCCCATCACGGTGATGAAGGATCACTGAGGTTTTTCGGGGTGATCCGTAATGCGAAATATCACCCTATTTTCATCACCTAGGTGATCTTTCATTACAGTGTTGACTCATTACTTAGATCAAACAAACGCAGTAATAGAGAGCAGTAGCGAGGATTACGGTGATATTTTGGAGGATCACCCCAAAACAAACACCCCCTAAGTAATAATTAAATACTATTTCACATATATTGATGATCTTGGCAGTCTAACATACAGAAAATGTATCATTTGTTGCTTGTTGTCATTGAATTGCTTTGATATTGAATTGTTTTGATTTTGAAAGTTAGTGTCATAAGATTAGTGGTTGTCCTGAAATTGTCATTCATTCGCCTACATTAAGCATTGTTAATATGTTTTTTTTTTTTTGAGAGAATGCTGTTTTTTCTGTCCCCAATGTTTGGGGTATATGTGCTTTTTGTCCAACATGTTTTGACATGCGACTTATAGTTCTCAATGTTATTGATTTTGGGTCATTTTGGTGTTATCGGATATATAAAATTAACCGTTAGTTTAGACGGAATTACAGGCCGAGCCAACAACTATTATCGGCCAAATTTTGCGGACCGAAGAACAGGGAACCAAAACGGCTCGTAAATTCGGGCTAGCCCGGCCCGTAAATTCTGTCCAAAATAACGGTTAACTTAAACGCTGAACCAAAACGGCCCAAAATCGGTAATAATGAGAACTAAAAATGACATTTCGAAATATGAGGGACCAAAAATGTTCATACCCCAAATATTTGGGGACCAAAAATTGTATTAGCCCGTTCTTTTCCATCATTGCCTTACAATTTGCATTCCCATACTCTCACGTGGGAACACCAATCCAACTCATTAGATTTTTTAATGACGTGTCGAAAATCCAACGGAATTGAGTTGCTACTCACGTGGGAACACCAATCCAACTCATTAGATTTTTTAATGACGTGTCGAAAATCCAACGGAATTGAGTTGCTACCCAAGTAGATAGGGGAGAATAGACGAAACCCTTTATAATATACCAAAAGAAAATACTGATTGTATTGTACTAACTATAAATACCAGCTAAAATCTCAGGCAACGAAGAATTATAATCCCATTTCAGTTCTTTTTCCACTTCTTTCCCTCTTCAGTACATCTTCCTCCTTCGATCTCTGTCAATATCCATATATAGCGCAAGAAAACTACGTAGAATCATAGAAAAACCAAACCCTCGCCACACAGTTTCTGACACTATAATCAGTGGTTGTTTGAAAGATGCCGCAGGTGAAAATTGTAGCGAGGAATTTTATGGACATGGTGGCGTCGCTGCCTGCGGTGAAACTCGACAGGCTTTACGATAATTCTTTCATCTGCGAAGCGATTCTCAGGTCACGCTGTGCAACCTAATCGTCGAGTCGGCGATAATTTGCCTAGTATCTGTTCGTCTTTGCGAATTTTTTTTTTTTCATTAGGGTGTTTAGTTAGTGTAGGTATGCGATTGGTGCGTTTTGTCCAACTTGGAGTTTGGGGATTAGTTTCAGAAGCGATGTTACCTGATGTGATGGAACTAAGAATAGGAGAAATTATGTATCTTATGGGGTGGCGATGATATGCGATTCTTGAGTAGAAAGTGTCAATTTTTGTTGATTATTCCACTATATATCGGATAATGTGAGAGCAAGGGTGTTGGATAGAGCTTTTGAAGTATAGGAATAATGTCCAAGCGGAGATGCTTGTTTCTCACCTGTCACTTGCCATGTTTATCGAATTCTAATTAAGGATTGCCTGAATTTTCAATTCTTTAGGTTCAAAGCTTATAATTTCGACAGTTTGTTGACTTTGTCTAATGTGAAATGATTGAATGCAGTAGAATGTGGCATGCATATCTGCCGTGTGTAGAAGCTACTCCGATCCCAGCTTATTCAGACTGATAACTTAGTAGCTTTATGCACAGGTCCCTGCCTCCACTAGCAAAGAAATATGTTCTTCAGCTCTTGTACATAGAGGGACCTGTATCTGCCAAGTGGTTCGAGGAATGGGTGCTCGTAGATGGGGTCACAAAGCACAAAGTTGCCATAGACAGATTAGTTCAGCTGAGGGTCTTGACTGAAATGGTTGACAGGTGACTTCTTTATCTCTTAAGTTTAATATTTCCATGATTGCTGTTTTAGTCTTTTCTTACATGTATACGTGCTGTCCCCTCTCTTTTGTTTGACAGGAAAAAGGAAGCTACTTACGTACTAAACCCTAAGTTTCAGCGTAATCTCCAGAAGCACATAGTGCACGGGTTAGAGGATTAGTTCCATTTTTCTTATCATCTCATGATCGTTCAGTTATATAGATTTATATGCATATGGTTTTAATGTTTGGATCCACAGTGGAACTTTACCTAGAGAGCCGATGCCTTCAAATATCACGGTAAGGCTCCCTACATTAGAGGAGTTAGATGCCTACGCGGTGGAACAATGGGAGGTTAGAATCTGTTTCATGTCTTTGAGCTATCTTTTTATTGTGGGAATTTAATTGAACCACACGTGATATATTACTGGATTACGATACTAAAGGCATGTGAGATCTTTTTATTTTTTTCCGTCCCTCGTTATTATATATTTTGGCCACCCATTTCATGGCTTGTGATTTTGGAATATCAGTACTTTCTGCTGCACCTTATGAACTCTACTGAAGCCGAGAAGTCTACAAATATTAGCTACTCGATGGTGAAAGTTTTCCAGCGTGGACTTCTCAGTCAAAAGTACATTTCCGCACTTGTATATTCTTTCTTGCTTGTACATAACCTTAATAATTCGCAGAACAATCAAAAAAATGTTTGCCTTTCAGAGACGAAAAAGAGCCTCCAGTATTGACAGAGAGTGGTTTCCAGTTTCTGGTATGAGATTATAATACCGTCCATGGTATCTGTAACATTGATTCACATGGCTTCTATTCACAAATGCCTGTAACAGCTCATGGATACGAATGCTCAACTCTGGTACATTATCAGAGAATACATAAGTAATTGTGAGGTGCTTCAAATTTCCATTGTGTTACAAATTTCTGTTGTTGAACAAATTTTATTGTATTCCTACGTATTTTCTAACATTTTGCAGGAGATCGGTGTGGACACAGCTGATCTTATAGCATTCTTGCTGGAACTGAGCTTTCACATTTCTGGAAAGGTACTTGTCCATATACTTTATAATATACGATTAACTGATGAGCTTTGGCAACCCACCACCATCTGTGTGCTTAAATGAGTTATGCTCCATAATTCTTGAGAAGCCCCAATCACTACCAGCAAGCTGATCAATATATGTTTATGCCAAGATTCGAACCAAACTGGCCCGTTGTTCTGTATTTCTTTGTACTGATGGTGGCTTCAACCTTGTCACATCTGGAAATGTGAAATTAAAAAATAATGCTTCTTATTTATTGCAGGCATATAACCTGAACACGCTGACAGATGTACAGCGTAACATTATAAAGGATCTTGGTGATTTGGGCTTGGTCAAGCTTCAGCAGGTGCAGTCTTTGATTCTCTTTTTTATTAGCTTTTGCTATGAACCGTTTTCTCACTTCTCAGTTGATTATTATCGTGCTTATGATAGTTAATCCACTGCTTGTACAGGGCAGGAAAGATAGTTGGTTCATTCCTACAAAATTAGCTACTAATCTTTCCATTAGCTTAGCTGATTCATCAACAAGAAAGCAGGTTTGTTCCAACTATTCTTGAGCATACGAATAAAATGTTTTTTTGTACCCTTCATAATAATCATTTGGGCTTAATTTGAAAAGGGTTTCGTCGTCGTGGAAACAAACTTTCGGTTGTATGCATACTCAACATCTAAGTTACACTGTGAGATTCTGCGGCTCTTCGCCAGGTACCAGAATCATTTTCGTATTAATAACCTGAAAAGGCTATGAGAAATTCTAGAAACCGAAGAAACGTGTAAATGACCGAACTCTCCCTGCTCATCGCAGGATTGAGTATCAGCTCCCTAACCTCATCGTTGGTGCGATAACAAAAGAAAGCTTATATAAAGCACTTCAAAACGGGATTACTGCCGAACAGGCAAGCGTTTATCATCAGCATGAACCCAATTTTATCTTCATACCGCCATTCGTCTTAATCTCAGTTATTGCTAATACTTCGTCCAGATTTTAATTTTTTTTACATTTAAAACGCAGATAGTATCTTTTCTTCAGCAAAATGCTCATCCTCGAGTTGCCGAGAGAACCCCGTCTATTCCTGAAAACGTCACAGATCAGTTTCATATCCTCTTCATACCTACTTACAGTTTATATCACGTTTTAATTTAAATTCCAGAATAAAAAAAATTGAAATATTTCCGGATTGTTCGATCAGATAAGATTATGGGAAGCGGATTTGAATAGGGTAGAGATAACTCCGGCTTATCTATATGACGATTTTCCATCTATGGTAAGATGATTTAATTCAGTTATCGTTTATTCTGTTTTGGTGAATTGTATGACTAGTTCTTATGTATATCTGAAGGATGTGTTCGAATCTGCTTGCGACTTCGCGCGAGAGTATGGAGGTTTGTTGTGGGAAAATACTAAGAAGATGCGCCTCGTTGTGAAAGGCGAAATATCCACAGAGTTGAAAGATTTTCTCAGAAGGCAAAAGCAATGAAAGCCTCTCAAACTTTATTCATACTCTTCAGTTTTAATTATATTGAGATTTCTGTGGAATATAAAAATCTTGGACAATATTTTGGTGAAAACGGCTACTTTATGAAATCCTCCAATATTTATATCATTATCAATATAGCTACTGATATATCGTATATTAAAATTAAAGTTTTGATAATTCTGTCGATATTGTTCGTGTGGCTTGACCAAATGGTTGGTCGTGATATTTCTAAAAGAAGGTCACGAGTTTGATTTCACTTGGTCGCACAGACCAGAACTCTTGTGGTTTGCGACAAGGTCACACAAGCCACGATGATATAGGTTCCATTTTAGGCTGAACTTAATGCAATTGTGGGGGACTACAGGTTGACATTTTAAAAAAATGAACCCAAGCGATTTCCTCTTACATGATGCGACGACAAAAGGATCGATCTTTGCAGCTGTTTGTTCAATCTGAGAAATCTGTGACTTTTTACTACAGGTTGATATTATTTCTGCTTTTGTTTGGAGCTTGAGGTTGGTCTGTGCTTTAATTGCTTTTGTGGTATTGTCCGCTCATGATTGTTCGTTGTGGCCTCTTGACTCATTGATCGGTGTAAATGCCCAACTGAATCTATTTTCATTGGCTCTGTGTTAGTTACCTACAGCAAAAGGTTATTTTGTTCGATTTAATTTCGCATATGAATCAAACCTGATAAATCGCTCCCTGGATTTGTATATGAACTCTGATTAAGGATACTAGCTAGCGTTTGAAGTTAGCTTTTGATGCCTTTTATTGGTGGATTAAGTTGGGTTTCGGAAGATTTTTTGCTTTAATTCGACGATGTTAGAACTTCAGGGTGCTTTGTAATTGATGGAGCTCTTTTGTTTGCATAGTTTTGTAGGAGACAGGAGTTTTGAATGGGGTTGGCATCTGAGACTGACTGATGCAAGTGAAGCAATGAAGCTTTGTGTCTTTGATTTGCGGAGAGGGCAAATCGAAGGCCAGGAATTGGACAAAATCCTATGTTTCTATCGGCGGATTTGCCCATTTCAACGCACCTCTCAGTTATTGGTCTTAGTGAAGCTCTCATCACATTTATTCCGTAAGATTCCCTTTTTCCCAGCACTCTTCTTCGGTATCTATATTATTTGTACATGCAGTTGGCAGTTCATACCCATGATTCTGTCGATATTCTCGTTTAAATATCTTTTTAGCTCCTCTAGTGGTGAATCTTATCATTCCATTGCAATACTATATCATTTGCAGAATTTTCTCCCCCGACGCTGCTTGTGAGGTCGTCAAAGCTGAGATGAATTCTCATGTATTTTATGAGGCAGAGCCTGATATATGCATGGTGATGGTATGCATGATGAACCATTAAAATATCCGGCATTTTCTATCTTGTTGTAAGAAACGTATAAAGTTGGTAATTATTCTGTCAATGAATCGAGATGTTTTCTTTTCCCACTCTGTGTTGATGTCGAATGAACTCTGGCTAGTAAGTTGTCGAAAAGGATAAAGGATCAGAAGGAATCTGGCGAATCGATGATTTAAGAAAAGTTCTTAAAAGAAATCCATGCCATTTTTGCGATGTTTCATGGATCTGTTAGAGCATTGGCGTTGATAGAGAACCTAACGGAGGTCTTGTCAGGACCTGCCTATATTATTTCGTCGTCGATTTTCTGAGCGGAGAGTGTTATTACATGAAATCTAAACCTTCAAACTGGACGTGCAGGTTAATTCTAGTTCCCCGCCTTATCCATTCACTCCAACGTAAGTTACTAATTGCTGCAGCTGCTGTGAAACAATGATTTCCGTTTCAGTTAGTTTAGTTGGACCGGTCTGAAGATACCGTCTTTTCACTTCTTGCATTTTATCTTTGGCCCGACAGATTGGTTCGTGGGGAAAAAAAACTTCAGCTGCCAAACTTTCGAGCCAATGAGACTCTTCTCTATGCTTCCAAAGCTGCAGAGAGTTTCAGTCGGAGGTACTGCGACGGTGCGCTTTCTTTCGACTAAACGGACCGAATCTTTTTGTAGAAATTATTATGTAAACGTATAGCCGTACATATATATATCATCAATGTCGTCATTGTCATCATCATCGTCGCAATAAAAGTTTTTTTTTTCCCCTTATATATGAAATTTAGAAACCAATGAATTTTTTTTTTTGTCGCGTCGATCTTTGTAATGAAATATAGTCCCCCACATGTTATCCCTCCTATATTATATTCAAATTGATGAAACGGAAATTAGTTCATATAGGTAAATAAGCATGCCTTTACATATGGGGAGTATAGTTCCACGAGTGGTTGATGTGATTTCTTCGTAAGGGAGGTCACAAATTCGATTCTACTTGGTTTATTTATCATCACTCTGTCTGTGTGAGCTTAGAACATAAAGTATGGGTCGGAGAGATTAGTTTCGCTGGAAAGCCAGTGATTATCTCATAGTCTAGAAGTTTTTAGTCGATTCAGATCGTATTAAGTCGGAGTGAATGAGGTCGATTTTTGAGTTCAGACCGTGCTGAATCGAAGTGAATAGAGTACGGAGGTGTTGTGAGGAACCTCTCGTCGGAAAAAAACTTAAAAATAAAAATGAGCTAAAAAGCAAACAAACCCTATTATGATTAATTGATACTAAGTGGTAGATGAATGACACATCTAGCTTACCCAACTCCCCAACCCCTCCACTACAAATAGTTAATGGCAAAACATAGTTTCTTTACTTCATTTAGAGTAAATCATAATTAGGCTGCCTAATTATTGTTACTTATGAGCAGATTAATTAGCTGGTAATATTTTAAGACCAAAGCCGGAGAAATGTTATGAAAATATAAGTGTTTGTTTGGTACGCTGGTTTATATTTAGGAGGGTTTAAGTTAGTAAGGGTTATATAAAACTAATTAGTAGGTATAAAATAAAAGTGGGTTTACAAAAATCCACCTGAGATTATATCTTTATATAAACCGCATACATGAGTTTAGAACTATTATATATAAACCTATATTTTATATAAGCCTACTTACCAAACACACCAAATGCTATAAAACAAGGTTTAAAATTTCTAAACATATCTACTAAACAAGGGCTAAAGGTATTAATTAAACTAAGGTTGCGGCGCCTAACATAACAAATCTCCATATCTCGCGGCGTTAGTTAATCTTCCATATATATATATATATATATATTCCTAGCATCAATGTTGAAAACAACGTAATTGATAAAGATAAATTTTGGGAAAATGCCACTGTTATTGTATATAGCAGATATATTGATATACGTATTAATATCAATATTGGACAGAGTAAGGTTTTTGCAAGGTTCTTGTTTAGATCTTGAAAGAGTTGAATGTTAGAGAGAGAGAGAATTCTATAACTAAAATAACCTCTAAATCTAAATCACCATAGCAAGCATATCTAAGAAGCCCTAGACAGCAGTTGATTTCAAATATTATGCATATAATGAATAATGATAATCGAAAAGCTTCCCTGTGGAATGATAGCACATAATATTATGATTCATCGAACAAAACGAAACCATGTAATAATTCTAATTTTTCTACATAAGTCCGCACAGTAAAAATCAAATATCGAGAAGATATTAACATCCTATTTTCAACGTTCTTTCATCACTGTAATGATTGCCTCAAACTGTCCTAATACATCACAATGATTCCTACCCTGAAGAACTACGCATCTATGTCTCCTCCACCATACAACCTTTCTCTTCCACTACTCTCTTGTCCTTTCCCGCCATTTAAGCTCGACGCCAATAATGGACCTGCTGATGAAGATGAATAGTTGAAAGCCTTATCATCACCATGTGAGGCGTCGTTCTTGGAGGTTGATGACGATGAAGATATGAGATTTGCTAGCCCACCTTCGAATGTTGTAGCATCAACGTTGTTCAGATGGTAAGGAGGAATAATAACTCCAAATGATGAGCCATGAAGAACTTGACCATCATCTTCATCGCCAGCTTTCGGACCCAAACTGAACAGATTACTCTTCTGATGGCTTGCTTGTAATAAGAAACCCTGATCCATGATACTGCTAAATATGTTCGAGCTCTGAGAATCAGCGGTTGAAGAAGTATTAATGTCGACGTTATTTCCGGCGAGGAATGGTAAGAATGGAGGAGGCTGCAGCTTCTGAGCAGAAGGACGGCTGAGATACGGCGGCGTATGGAGTGGAGAGGGGAAGAGATCGAGGCTACTGTTCCTCGCGAAAGGCGGCGATGGTATCCCAGTAAATTCTTGAACCATGGCTCGGAAGTTCGTGGCGTCCGTGGTCAGCACGGTGGTCGGGGCGCGTCGGGAGGCCCTCGTCCGTTTCTTTGGGTTGCGCGGCTCCGTGCGGGGAGGTGCGACGGTCGCCGGAGGCGGTTGGGGAGGGGCCGCGGAAGGGTTGTTTATGGTTTTGGTGTGTGGAATGAAGATGCTGTCGAGTGGTAGGTAGTTGGCGGCAAACGGGTCGAAAAACGGCGTCGGCGGCGGTAAAGGGTTCGGGTTTATTACGCTGTCCGTCATGAAGGTGGCGCGTGAGTCGTACTCTTCTTCGCCGCCGCTCGATGACTGTAGGCTACCACTGTTGCAAGAATCCATTTTTTTCCTCTCTCCCTCTCTGAAGCAACAGATCTATATAATCTGAGAGAGACAACACAAAAGAGAAACAAAACTAAATTAACATCACAACAAATGTCCATATATCGTATAATACACACATTATGAGAGAGAGAGAGAGAGAGATATGATGGTTCTAACATAAACTGTATACATAAAGAGTCATACATACCATTATTACAGAAGAAGATCTCTATGAAAACCAACCATTAATGGAGCTTGAGATGTCTTTCTTTCTTCAGGAATCTAGCTCGATCAAAAGCAGCGTTTATTCTTGATGAAGTAGTAACTGAAAAGCTAGCTTATGTCTTGATACAAATGTTGTCGGAGAACATCAACCTCTCTTATGTAAAGATCTAAGTGAGAAAACAGTCTTTATGAGAGATAGAGAGAGAAAGAGACGTATCTCACTTGGCTTCTTCTTTGTGGATTTTAGCGTGTGAAAGGTCGGAAGAAAAGGATCGATGATCCGTTGAACATAAGGTTTAATTTCGAGTCAGCCCATTTAACATATTTTAATTGTAGTTCAGGCGCTATTCAAGTTTGCTTTAGTAACAAGGATCTATTTTTCAAAAAAATTAGAAAAAAAGACCTAATTTATGCTATAAGACATATTTATCCTTTATAACTGTCAAAATTACCTTATTATGCCATCATCTTCACCCATCGATGAAACTCAAATCTCAGTTAGATTGCAGCTATAGTTATCGACGTTCATGACCAAATAGGTTGAAATTATCGTTAATTTGATCATGTATGTTGTTAAGTTTCGAAAATTAGTGACTTTAACCGTGAGAAAGACGAATATTAGGTTCCCCTAAATTAAAATATTTTACAGTTGAATAACACTTTGTATAACAAATATAACATATACTGGCTCAAAAATAACGTATAATTCAAACAAAATAACTTTTCATTTTCTGTAAATAACATATGTTGTACACATGGCCAAGAGAAATATATTGAAAACCGGCGACGACACTGAAAAACCGTTGAAACTGCTCGAATCCCCGACGCTAATGACTGAATAAGGTTAAATCGACCTCAATTTCTCATGGGTATTAATAATTAAGAAAAATTATAGATGTTTATAACAAAATAATACGTCAAACCCAATTTAAAAATTTCGGGGTGAAATCTCTACTTTAATGGCCGAATAATGTGAAAACGATTCAGTTTGTTCATGGTTCTTCGTAATCGACGAAAAATTATTGATGTTAATCATGATTTATTTGAAGAATTTAGATGCGACATTTGATTGAAACGTTTGTTAATTAACATGCTACCTGGGTAACACTTCATGCTACCTGGGTAACACTTCATACAACAAAAATAAAACATGTCTTTTAGTACATAACAAATGTTGTTGTAGAAGTAGCACATCATACAAAAACACCGCTCTATTTTCTATCAATAACACATTCTATATACACACAATAACGTTTTTTTTCCTGTCAATAACGCTTTGTTTCTTGTTCATCACTCAAACTATTTTTGAATTCGTGTTGCTAATCGTGATGATTAATTGAACAACTATACTGTTTTTCCTAAGAAATTTTGAATACTATACGAACATGTAATGGTAACACATCATACAACATAAATAACAAATAATCAAGAATATTGTAAAAGGTTCTGGACTTTTATGGAAATATAACTATTCTGTTGTTACATGATACCACTTTAACAGCACATAATACCAAATGTTTTTCTGAAAATAACATATCAAGCCTAAACAGAAACACTTTAATTCATACTGGTACTAAATAATGGGTTCGTCGTACCACAATCTCATTTGATTAATTTTCTTGTTAAATGCACTTTTTTTCGTATGTACAAGATATGAATTCATGGAAAAATATGATTTGGATGATAAATACATGTTTATGTGGATGTTAATGAAAGTAACATGTTTATGCGCACTAAATTCTAATGTTGGAGTTAATAGTCAAGGAAACATAGTATACATTCTCTTGAGAAGATGATCATACCATTATTATTCTTAGCAACTGGTAAACGTCCAAACCATGGGTGCCTCAAATTTATACCGATTAGCTTCAATTTATGTCGAAATTTAGCTTTGATTTACCATTATAATCTCGAATTTGCACCCTAATTAGACAAGCAAATCATATATCGTGCGTCATCAATATCATAATAAATCTAACATGACACGTCGAAATCGATTGGTTGATGGGACAGTCGAATTTTTTGTGCTCGAGTCAGTGTAAAAAAAAATAAGTTCGATCATAAAAAAAAAGATTTTATGTTGATAACATTTTAAAATAGCGAAGTAACACAATATCATTGAAAAATAACGTGTATGTTTTCTAAAGTAATAATATATTGTAACTGAGTAACAGAAAAGTGAAGTAAAAGTATCTCTTCATATAAGACTCATGAACAACACGTTTTCTAAAAAAAAAGGCATTTTAGTGAGGGTATTTTCGTCAGATCATATTTTCAGGTCCTTCACTCTAACTTTTATAGAAACTTGGTCCTTTAAATTAAATTCTTTTCTGACAGTGCCTGAACAATAAATGGCTGACATAAAATTGTCCCTTGAACTAAATGTATAAAATAGAATATACACACGTTTATTATTTTATTTTTATTTTTATTTTTTAATTGTATCCTTCTTCTTATGAGATGAAGAGGTGCAGTAGTAACAGCAAATTTGGACTTGATTTTTATTGAAAGTGAAAGATTCATTAAAAAAGAAAAAAGTAACAAAAAATGTATTTATATTATAATGTGTATAATTTTTTTTCCAAGTCAAACGACTTTATGTATGCTATATAAGTCTAGAAAATGTGGAATTGTTGTTTTTTTTTTTTCAATCAGGTAAATTATTCTGAAGTTTTTATTAAAATGATTTGTTAAAATCAGGTAAATGTTTTCTAAAATTTCTACAATCAGGTAAATTTTTTCTGAAGTTTCTAAAGTTTCTTTTTCTGAAATCTTTTCTAATTTTTTTCTAAAGTTTCTACAATCAGGTAAATTTTTTCTGAAGTTTTTATTAAAATGATTTGTTGTTTAATACGTGTTTAATTTTCAAATTTTTCTTGTATTTTTTTCATCATCTTAATAATTAATGTAACTTTGTGAAAAGTTTAATCTTGGAAATTTAAAAACCCCTCCTTTTTGTTTTCAAGACTTCTATTATATACTGTGTTACTCTGTAGCATTAACTAAATAGAAAAAGAAGAAAAAAAGGATAAGCAAATGGCGTATGACGTCAGACTATTCCGTCACATTATTTTTATACTATTCGAAACAATTAATTAACATGCTATTAATATTTTTTTTATTTATGGTAAGAAACTCATTTATAATTTATTTTATGTGAGGGACCGAGTTGGACAAATCAGATCAACAATACATAGGTTGTTGCAACCATTAAAACTAATGAGGTTAATTATACATACTAATTTTTATTATCATTAGACGTAAATAATGTTATTCTGCGTATAATATTATATCATCAAAATATTGCCCAAATTAAATTCCCATTTAGCTTAATATACAGTATGTATCGTTCATGGATGTGGTTCATTGGGCATTGGTTATGGGCCGTTATTCGGTTATTGTGATAAAAAGAAATAAAGCCCAACAAAGTTATTTGGGCTTTGATGGGTAATGGGCTTTCTTAGTGATTTGGGGTTGGAATGAAACAAGTTAGTAGGCTTAATTCTATGATTTTTTTTATTTTTTATTTGCGGTCCCGAGGTATCCCCACTCGATTTGGCTATGAGTTAGCTCCTAAATACAGGCGTGGGCTTTGCGCCACACAGACCTGGCGGGGGCTTAATTGCGCCACACACTCTAGTGGTGGGACTAATCCCCAGGGTCAGATGAATACGTCTCAAACCCACATGACAACGATAGTATGAGAAATAAATCTCATGGGGACTACTCAAGGAATTGTGAGAGGGGGGATTCCATGACCTAACCCACAAATTCTTAAGGCCTCCTCCTTGACCACTAGGCCAATGCCTCATTGGCTAATTCTATAATATATACATATACTATATTTCGTGCTTTTGTTTGAGATAAAATCCAAAATGGTCCCTAATATTTACCCTATTAATTAATTTAGTATAGGATGTTTTACCTGGATCAATTTAGTACCCAATGTTATCTATTTGGACAAATTTGATCCTTCCGTCACCATAAATGTCCGTTTTAACGAAATCTCACGCGTGGTCCATACTAAATGATGTCTTATATTATTGCGTTTTATTTTGATGGGACATCTTATATATTAATGCACTTTGGACTTTATTTAGTATTTTCTTAAACAAGAAGCGAAAGAACATGTTCTAAGGGGCCCGAATGACGTCATAAAATGAATAATTGTGTTTAAGTAATGTCAAACTCAAAATCATAGGTTATAAAGACTTAATAGCTTTTAAAATAGTAAAAGAAAGTAGTAGTAGTGATGTAAATATCATTTTCGATTTATCATCGTAAATAAAAAAAAAGGTAATTACTGTTAATAATGGATGTGATAGTAGTCCAAAATTAGATGTAGTAAAATAAAAAATATAGCAATAAAAAATTACACACTTGAGGTAATTATCCACCTAATATCATTTAACTATTTAGCGATTTCCAACATTGACGTGTTCAACTATATCGCTTTCAAAATAATAATAATAATAATAAAATTATATGTTTTTTCCTTTTATATTGTATAATAATATTTTCATTGATCTTTATTGTGACACGTTATGTCACTTTGGTTGGCTCACCCCCAAACTTTGGAATAAGTCATAAGAAATATGTTGGAATATTTAGACCGCTGATGACTTTGCCTTAATAGGCTCAAACTGCATTTATTTTATTTGAATTCTTCAACATCATAACTAATTTATTCAAAAAATAATAATCATAATTAATAACAATAGAAATAATAATAATGATAATTTGAACTCATGATAGCCCTACATAGAGGTCAAGAATTCTATACTATTTAGATTACTTAACTATCAAAGTTTGCATGGATTTGAAAAATTACACTGAGGTTAATATTAGGTCGTCCTATAGTCGATAATGAGGTTCATACATACCAGATAGATTAGCCTCATTGAAAGTCGAGATCTTTTCATAGTAAAGTTAATATTCGATCATTCTATAGTCAACAATGATGATTAGATTCGAATGGGGCTAGACTTAGTCGATGGTATCGTTCTGTATGGATACCTATTTGACCTCAAGAAAAAAAAAAGAAAGAAATTTGCGTTTATTGTATTCATGTTTTTGTGAGAGATTTTGAGGGTTTTAAATTGGAAAAAAAAAATCTCATTCCGAAAATGACAAGGGAAAAATAAAATAAAATATATGGAGAAAACTATGCAACATTATATGTTTTATATTATGCATGCTTTCAACACCTAATTCATCAGGTACTAAAGTAAAACACCAAACCAATCAATTCCACTTTTTTTTTTATTTGAAAAAAAAAAAGATGAAAAGTAAAGAAAGTGACAACAATAATTAGACCATTAAAATGATTCCCGACGTAGACTTGTACTAAAAAATATTTAATTTCAATATACATATGTCACACACATGTACACCATAACCACACGTTACTATAGTCCAACATAAATCACTTCGCAGAACCCAAGAAAAGGAAAAGAGAAAAGGACTCAAACCCTAAATTCTGATAAAGAAAACCATACACACACACACACACATATATATATATATATATAATCATCGTCATATATACATATTTATAATGTTTGGGAAGATGAAGAGGACGACGAGCATGTGGGGTATTACAGTTGAAAACCAACTCAACGAACCTCAAGAGAGAGATCAAAGAGATCCCATGAAGGGACATAGTCATATGTTGTCTCCAAGTGATATTGTCGGCTCATTAGAGGCAGAGAGTGTAACTACTGTTGCTGATTTCTTGACGACTTGTGGGCTTTGCCACCGCCGTTTAGCTCAGGGCCGTGACATCTACATGTATAGGTATATATATATATTATATATATATATATATATATATTCTATAATTTCATTGTTAGCTTTAATTTTTATTATTTTTTTATTATTTCCCTTTTGAATTCGATGTTTGAGGAATCGGATCCCAGAATATTTTAGCCTATCTGGCTTTTTTTTAAATGGTTTTTTTAGGGAAGATTATAATTAGTTATTGGATTAATCATGGCTGGCTTCCTTTACTTTATCTATGATTTTTTTATTGTTTTTTTTTTAGTTTTTACTATTATAAGTGCTAATTTCCTTTTTTTTTTGGGCTAACGAAAGTTTTATCAGCTACTGATATTAATAATTTTTTGGGGGTGGTGATGATTTACATTTTAATATAATTAAAAATGGTGGTTGTAGGGGTGATACAGCTTTTTGTAGTGAAGAGTGTAGAGAGGACCAAATGAAGCAAGACGAGAAAAAAGATAGGCGGAAATTAGCCACTCAAAGACACCGCTCGCCGGCGACGGCTTCAGCCGCCGCCGCCACCAAGGAGAGTTGTGTGGCGGCAGCTTTATTGCACTATTAGTTTCTCTCTCTATAAAAATATATGCGTATATATATATATATATATATATATTATAAAACTAGCAGAAATAGATATATTAGCACGAATGAACAAAGGATGGCTTATGGAGTTATGGTTTAATTTAGTTAACAACGGAAGATTCCCAAGTTCTAAATAATTGAGTTAGATGCTATAAACTATAATATGTGATGTAAGTAATGGTGAGTTAGAAACTTATATATATATATATATATGTGTGTGTGTGTGTGTTATAATTAATTATAAGTTTCTCAAATTTTGTCGGGTTGCAAATGAATCGAATTTTTTTTGTTTTATTCGAGATTCGATTCGAAAATTGAGATTCGAATTCGAAATATTAGAATATCAAATGCGAATAAGAATATGTTTTCCGATTGGAATAATTTTAGAATACGAATACAAATATTGCAATATTCGATTCAAATATTCGATTCGATTCGTAAAAAACTAAATATAAATATTAATATTCAATATATAATTGAAATGTAATATATTATAGTTCAATATATATATATATATATATATATATATATATTGGTATCAGAGCCATGGTGGAGGTATTAAGTTATTATCGTGTAGTTTAACTTTTTATCAACATGAATTTCTTAAGGCAAAAAGATGCTGTTAAAAACAGTATTGAAGAGGAATATGAAATTCCTCAAGATCTAGATAAATTAAATCGTTGGACAATTCCTAAGATATATTATAAAATAATCTATGAATTAGGAACCTTTGAAAAATTAGGCTTGAAACAAGTGGTTAAAACTACTGAAGAAACAATCTCTTTAAATAATGAAGAGATGGTTTAGACTGCTAAGCAATAGAGACTTAGAAAAATATAAAATAAATCATAAGTTTATTCATATAGGATTAGTTCAGGTAGCCTTTAAACCATTGACTTTAGAAGGTTTACCAGAAAGCTTCATAGCAGCTCTTAGAGATGGAAGAAATCTCGACTGGAAGCAATCCCTTATGGGAATAATACAGTCTAGCTTAGCACATGGACCCGTTTATTTTAATGTTTACCCAAATCTCCAACTATCATTGACGGATGTCAATATATTGGATGCCCTCACTTTAAATGTTAAAACTCATGGTTATAATTATGCTCCAGGGTCGGAAGTTATATGTATATGTTATAGAATATACTATAAACCTTTATACACCTTGAATCCACAATGCAAAATAGTGGATAAACCTATTAATGAAACAATCCTTATAGAAACAAATTTTAGTAGATCTAATATTACTACTCGAAGATCCATAAAATGGGAAGAAATAAAATTTCCAGAAAATTGGATAATCGAAAAAGCTATGCCTTTACAACCAAAAATTCAAAATAATCCAACACAAATTATTCAAACTACAGATGGATCTGTTCGAATTCAATTTGAACGAAATAGGAGATCTATTGATTATAGAAGTTCTAGATCTTCTTTAGGAATTCCTAGATCCACCTCATCCCATTATCATATATCTCCATGTGACTACATAGTGGGGTCTCCTTCTAGGGCTTCAACATCACAAGTCAGAGAAAATCAACCCCATGTAATAGTTATACACCTGATAAGATAGAGGAATTAAGAATTAATTCAGACAATATAGTTAGAGGAGTTTATAAAACCCAAGATGAGGAAATAACCGAATCAGAAATGGATTTTCAAGTTTAAATGAATATAAAACAAAAAATAGATTTTAGTCCGGGATCACCGGCGAGAAAGAAAGTTCAGCAAGAATTTAATCAACCTAAATGGGAACTCTTTAGAAAATGGTTTTTTGAAAATTTCAATAAAGAAGATAAGATATTACTTCAAAAAAATTTTTATGAAAATCTTTCACAACAAAATCGGATATTACCATTCATACCTTGGTTCTTATCAAATTATTTTGAGAAAATGGTTTTTGTTCTTGAAAGAAATTACAAACTTACACCAAGCGGAAAAAATCTTTCCTCTGTTTATCCTCCGCAATCTAGCTTTCAAATTGAAAAAGATAATGAAATTAGATATTACAATGCTTTTCAGAAATTATTTGAAAATGATACTTTATCAGTTACTATTAATCATATAAATTGCTTACTAAAACAACAAAACTATACAAATATGTACGTTATTGTACTTGGTGAGCAAATTTCGTTACTAAATAAAAATATTAATGAAATAATGTTTTCCATAAAAGAAATAAAAAATTATTTGGTAAAAAATAAAGAATTACAGGAATCTGTTAATACAGCTTCTCCAAGCATTCAACCTCCTCCCGAGGTAACAGATTTTAAATTAAAATCTATCTCTAATTTAGAAAAACTTTTAGACGAAAAGTTTAAAGATCTTAAACTCAACACATTAAGTGAAGAGTTTGAAGATAGTTTAGAAAATTCTAATAGTCAAAAGGTTATTAATGAAGAAATTAATAAACTTAAATACGCGGATAGACCTACACAGAGTAGATATTATTACCCTAGGCCTACCCCTCAAGAATATATATTGTTTGAAGAACAGGAGTGGGAAAAGTATATATGAGTGGAATTTAGACGGTTATACCGAAAGACAAATCTATAATATGATACATAGAATGCTTATGTAAAGTACTATCTGTAAAGCTAATGGCAATAACGATAAGGCCGTAGCTAAAATGATAATTGCGGGATTTACCGGTCAATTAAAAGGATGGTGGGATAATTATTTAACCCAACCTGATAAAGATCAAATCCTTAACACCGTTAAAGAAGAGAACGGTCAACAATTTGATAATGTTGTTTACACTTTAAGTGTTAACATCATTGAACATTTTACTGGTAGATGGTCCGACAATAGTGAAAATATTAGAACACTCCTACAAAATCTTAGGTGTAAGACACTTACATCCTTTAGATGTTATAAAGATACATTTTTAAGTAGAGTTATGGAACTTCCTGAGTCGAATAGCACTCATTGGAAATCTAAATTTATAGATGGATTACCCTCCCTCTTTGCAGAGAGAATTAGGAATAACCTTAGGAAAGGAGAATCAAGTGTCGATTATAATTCATTTACCTATGGTAAGCTTATAGGAACGTGTATTCAGGAAGGTTTAGCATTATGTAATGAAATAAAGTTAAACAAACAAGTTAAGAGACATTCTCTTGATGAAAGAAGCAATTAGGACAATTTTGTGGCCAATTTGGCATGGAAAATCCTTTTCCAAATCAAAATAATAAAGAGCATAAAAAGAAAAAACATTCTTCTAAAAAATATGAGAGAAAAAATGATAGAAGAATTAAAAGAAAAGAACAAAAGACTTTTCAAAATTATAATCAAAATAAGAATAATAGATTTTCCATAGTCTGTAGAAAATGTGGAAAATTAGGTCATAAAGCAAAAACGTGCTGGACTAAAAAGAAGATTAATAATCTTAATATTGATGATAATTTAAAAGAAACATTGTCTAAAATCTTATTAGAATCCGACAGTGATTCGGAATATTCCTCTGAATCTGATGTAAATAACATCATTAAGGATATTTCGTCAGAATCGGAAAACGAATGTAAAAATTGTCAAATAGGACAATCATGTAGTAAAGAATCATTAGGTTCTTCTTCCGAATCAGAAAATGATGAAAATCTTTACCAAATTATAGCCCAATTTCAGGAAGTTAATGTTTTGGATAATAATCTATTAGAAATTTTAAAACAAACAGATAATCAAGAAATTAAAGAAATTATAATTAAAAGATTAATTAAAGAAGAAGATTCGAAAATAGTAATAGCTCAGCCTGAACCCTATAGCATGGCAGAAGTTATGAAAATCTTACATAACAAAAACAAACATGAATCTCTTAGAAAAGAAATTAAAGAATTAAAATTAAGTAATATTGATTTAGAAAGAAGAATTTCTAAGTTAGAAAAAGGAAAAGAAATTATAGTTGAAGAACCTTCGAATTTTGAAAAAACTTCGGAAAATGATAATTTCCTTTCTACATTAGAAGTTATTACTTCCCAAAAATGGTTAGTGAAAATATCGTTGCTTATTGATGGAAATTTTCAAAAGAATCTTATAACTTTAATAGATAGCGGTGCAGATCTTAACTGTATTCAAGAGGGTATAATACCTACCCAATATTTTTATAAGACAACTCATTCGCTTAGCTCAGCTAGTGGAGAAAAATTACAGATAAATTATAAAATACCTAAAGCTTTTATTTGTAAAAATAAAGTTTGTATTCCTACGTCATTTTTGTTAGTCAAAAATATAACTAATCAAGTTATTTTGGGAACTCCATTCTTGAGGAAAATATTTCCTATTAGAAATATTGATGAGCATGGATTCAAAGGAAGCTTCGACAATAAAGAAGTGTACTTTGAATTTATCACCGAACCCATTTCTAGGATTCTTAATGAAATTAAGGATTCTATTATTAAAGCCAAAGAAAATCAGGTTAATTATCTTAAGCAAGAGATTACTATACTTACAATTGAGGATAAACTCCAAAATCCTAAGTTACAAGATAAGATAAAACTGATACATAACCAGTTTTCGTTGCAAATATGCAATGATCATCCAAACGCGTTTTGGGATAGGAAAAAACATATAGTTTCTTTACCTTATCAAGAAAATTTTAATGAAAAAAATATTCCTACTAAAGCTCGACCGTGTCAGATGAATTCTGAATATTTAGAGCTTTGTAAAAAAGAAATTACTTCTCTTTTACAGAAAAGGTTTAATTAAGTCTTCGAAGTCTTCTTGGTCATGCACTGCCTTTTATGTCAATAATCATGCTGAAAAGGAAAGGGGAGTACCAAGGTTAGTTATTAATTATAAACCTTTAAACAAAGTTTTAAAGTGGATAAGGTATCCTATTCCTAATAAAAAAGATTTGCTTGATCGTTTACATGATGCGATTATATTTTCTAAATTTGATTTAAAATCAGGATATTGGCAAATTCAAATTGCTGAAAAAGATAAATATAAAACTGCTTTTACTGTTCCAATAGGACATTTTGAATGGAATGTTATGCCATTTGGTTTGAAAAATGCTCCTTCGGAATTTCAAAATATGAATGATATCTTTATTCCTTTCAGTAATTTTATAATTGTTTATATTGATGATATCTTGGTATTTTCAAAAGATATAGAAACTCATTTTAAACATCTTGATATTTTTAAGAAAATTATTATTCAAAATGGGCTAGTTATTTCTAGTCCTAAAATGAAGTTATTCCAGACTAAGGTTAGATTTCTTGGTCATACTATTGAAAAAGGGGAAATTAATCCTATTAATAGAAGTATTGAGTTTGCTTCAAAATTTCCTGATCAAATTCTTGATAAAACTCAACTTCAAAGATTCTTAGGAAGTTTAAATTATATTTCTCCTTATTATAAAAATCTTGCGAGTGATACATCTATTTTATATGATAGATTAAAAAAGAAACCTTGCATATGGACTGATAGTCATACTGAAGCTATTAAGAAAATTAAGAATAAGGTCACACATTTGCCTTGTTTAATGCTTGCGAATCCTAATTGGGAAAAGATCATAGAGACATATGTATCCGAAATAGGATTTGGAGGAATCTTGAAACAAGCTTCTCCAAATGATAAGAAAGAACAATTAGTTAGGTTCCATTCGGGAAAATGGAATAATAGTCAAAAGAATTATGCTACTATAGCTAAAGAGATTCTTGCAATTGTTAAGTGTGTTTTGAAATTTCAAGATGATTTATACAATCAAAAGTTTCTAATAAAAACTGATTGTCAAGCTGCAAAATATATGTTTCAAAAGGATTTTAAACATGATGTTTCTAAGCAAATGTTTGCGAGATGGCAGGCTCATTTAGCCCCGTTTGATTTTGAAATAATCTATAAAAAAGGAAGTGATAATAGTCTTCCTGATTATCTAACTCGTGAATTTATCCAATGACGCATTTTGCAGGTATGTCCCAATATGGGAGAGGTCCTTCCTCTAATAGAGGAGGTAGAGGTGGCAGATTTATTGCCCAATATGGCAATAAACGACTTGTAAAAGAAAATATCTCTGCTGCCTCAAGCAATAACTTGAGCAGGGAAGATGAACAAACATACAAAGAGTTCCTTGCATACAAGGCCCAGAAATCCCAATCACAAGAGGGTACTTCATATGCCAAAATAGTGGCGGATGAAGAGGAAGATATTGACTATGAGCAAAAGATGAAGACTTCTGCCAAGCAGGTGAAGGACAAGATCCGGAAGATACGGACGATCTTTTAATTGAAGATGCTCTTGATCATATCAAAGGTGATATTTTAAAGAAAGTTGAAGAAAAGTCTAAGAAGAAATAATGGAGATTACTGTGCATATTGGACAAATAAGATGGCCGACAAGACTTTAATAAATTTGGAGCCAGCTAATAAAGCAAAGAAGACAACTAGCCAAGAAATTCTTCGCGCAAATAATTGTTGTATTTTATTCTACTTTTTTATCTTTAAATATGGGGGTAGTCTGTTTGTTAAGGTGTGTTTTTTTTTTGGATTGTACTCTCTCTCTTTCCTTCTCTTTCTTTTCTTTCGTGTGTTGTAAAATATTCCCAAGTGCTTAATAAAAGAAGCTACTGAGGCCTTCTTCTATACGTTCTTCAGTAAGTTTTTATTTTATATACAACTTTGTTTATTTGTTAGCCTTAATGCAAGGCTAAATCTCCAGTTAAACTACACTATGATGATTTGATACTAAAACCATGGACGTATATTTTAGTATGTATTGTATATTTTATAAAATTTTAAAAATCAAGATTGAAAGAACCAAATTAGAATAAAGGTTATGATAAAACTTGATTTAGTTTAATTCTGTTTTTGGCTCTTGGCATTGCCCGTGTTGCCAAAAGGATGGCGTTTTGGGCGTTTGGCTGTTACCGATTGAATTAATCTCTTGAAAGTTTTATTATGGAAAATTATCCTTGTATTCGGTGTTTGGTTTAATCAATCTGAAAAATATTTATTTATGTTTTGTTCGCTTGTTTTTATTTATTTTTATTAAATAAAAATAATAATAATAAAATATAAATTTGAATTATAATATTCGAATATTCGATTCGATATTCGAATGTAATAATCAAATCGAATTCAAATCGATTTTTAGTATTCGAATAATATTCGTATTCGAGTTCGAATTCGAAATTTGATAATAGAATATGAATAGAATATCATGATATTGGACTCGATTCGATTCGTTTGCACCCCTACTCTATGGTACATTGATCCAAATCCAATTATAAACATTGTAGGCCCATTAATTAAAACTGTAAAGCCCAAATAAACCACATTTAGCCATTGGATACTACCTTGGGAAGCCCAATGAGGACAAGAGCCCAACCCATTTTATACCCAAGACCAACAAATAATTGAGGGAAAAAAATCTTTAACTCAATATTCATATACGAAATATTGGATGTAGTTGGTCTTGATCACGAATCGTATTGACGTTAGCCATAGGAAAAAAATAGTTAATTAAATAATGTACGGAATGCGAAAGTCGATCGCATATCATATTGATGAAATGATTTGTAGATTGAGTCGCATTTCGTATAAATATAATTGGAAAATAAGTTAATTTAACTTATATGTTAGTTTGCCGAAAACCATTTAATTCAAAATTCGTACATGGATTGCGGAAGTAGTTGGTCTTGATTGCCGATCGAACGAAAAATACTTATGAATTATTAATTCAAGATCCCGATCTTATCGACGTAATGACAGATAAATATACACAAATTACTTATTAATATAGTCGGATTTATGTTTTTTTAAATAAACACGGAAAATATATAAATTAACCGATGCAAAATCTTCACATTTTAAAATTAATTTAGAGATAATTAGAAAAGTGAAAAAAAAAAAAGACAAAAAGAAATTCTATCTCATTATCTTTGGCAATTTACTATGGACATATCTCCATGGCCTCCATTAATATTAATTAATCCTACTAAAGAATTGATAGTTATTACCCCATGAGAAATATAGTTAAAGTCCTGTTTGGCATAATAAAATTGAATTATTACACACAATAACCCTACATGGCTGCTCCCATATTTACTCTTGTTAACAATTATATGATTAAAATAAATAAATATAACGAATTTGTCTTTAGCCAAACAAGACTTTAGCTAGGCCTTTCGAACGTCTTATCATTAGCCCTCATTGACCTCTCTAAGCATGAAATAAGGTTGATTTACCACTATATAAAACTATATTAAAAACCATTAATTACTATAGGATCTCACATACTAAGCCCATATGTTGTCTTATAAATAGACATCAACGTTAAGTCTCTCAAACATCGTACTACTTCACTTAGTTCTAAAGATTATGGGTAGAAAAATCGAGATAAAAAAGATCGAAGATGTTACTAAGCGTCAAGTAACGTATTCGAAAAGGCGTAGCAGCTTGATGAGAAAGGCTAATGAGATAGCCGTCTGCTGCGACGTCGACGTTGCTTTCCTTGCTTTCTCGCCGTCTGGCCGTGTTAGCATGTTCAGCAACCAAAGAAGGTTGTGATGAATATTTTCTATACGAATGTAAACTAAAAATCATATTTAAATACATTCATGCAATAAGTTGAAAATAAGGGTTTTCTCGTTGATCTTTTGGTTAAAATAAGAAGTTAAAAATCATATTTAAATACTAAGTTGGTTCACATATTAGGGTTTTCTCGATTTTTATCTCTTTTTTTTTTTCAGGATTGAAGATGTGATTCATCGCTATGTCAGCTTGCCAACTGAAGCAAGATTGAGGTAGAAAAGTATTTTATTTCTTTTTGAAATACATTCAATATATATATATATATATATATATATATTGATTTATGTGTATTTTTTCATGTATTCTTGATCTTTTCAGCCATATGAGCAATGTTCAGGTATGTGTGTACGTCCAAGTTTTCTTCTTACACAAAATATATAATTATAAATTGGCATATTGGCAGAATTCTTCATGTTCATGCAGATTAAGGTGTCGACAATTAAATTATTATTGTTACTATTATTAATATTATTTTTGCATGAAGAGAAAATTGGAGAGGCTGGAATATCTCGAGCATATTAAGGGTGACGATAGCAGGTTACAATATCTCGAAAAGCAGTTAATCTCTCTCTCTCTCTCTCTCTCACACACACACACATTATATACCCGAAAAAAAAGAAAATATTATGCATACATATATTTGAATATAATGAAATTACTCGTCATAGTCGAAAAAATGGATTAAGAAATCGTTAATGATCAAATAACGGACGAACGGTCTTGGATTTTGTTCATTACGAGTAAATTATAACTACCATTTGTATTCCGTGATCACGTTCTTCACCCGTTCGTACGTACATGCGCTCAATAAATTATTATTATTTTATTTCGTATCTTATTAGATGTAAAGATGTTTTGTTCTTACATCATAAGATAATAATGTGGAAAATGAAATTAAATTAACTATTCAAAATGCACTTTATTGATAAGCCATAATTAATTACTCATACCATTAATATTAATTTTAATTTGGTTATGACCTAATCCTAGATTATATTTCTTATGAAAATTATCTTTACCTTCTAACCTTAGGGCTTCATCTACTTATTTCTTTAGTAATATGCTTCATCAATACATACAAAAAAAGAAAAAAAAAATCGACGGAAAATCTTGTCGATTCGTCGAGATTTTATTTTTTCGGCGTCGCGTGTTTAATATTACGTTGATCCTTACACTTGATTATCCCATAACTAATATTTGTCTCTTTATTTCATATATCTTCACCGTCCCCCTTTGGAACTTTTATGTTCACTCAAAGTATCGAGGTAACTTTATTTTTATTTTTAATTATATAATTATGCCGTAAGTATGATTTAATTGTTACTAATTATCATTATTTTGTTTATATTAGAATCTCCAACTCCAAATGACCAAGAGGAGTTTGGTGCTGCAAATCGTGGAAACGGACCTTCGGTAAAGATCATCAAAAACATTAATTTTCTTTTTCTTTTATTATTTTTTCTTAATTTTCTAAATAAATGTCACATTATATCTAATTATATTAGTTATCTAAAATAAACAGAGACTATCAAGTTGATCCAGCCATAAACCCTTCTCTATATCAGCTCTCATGGTGTGAGAGAAACTTAAGATACTGTCTTGAAAGGATCAATGCTAGAAAGGTTACTCTTGGAATTATGATTTTTGCATCTATTTTTCAGTCATTTTACGGTGAAATTATCAAAAAATATTTAAGTCTATACGAATTTGCTAGAACGAGCTGGTCGAGCTGTTTGGCGTGCCTATGATGGAGTTCGATAACCAAAACGTAGTTATGCTTCCCGCTGATTTCAACCAGAATGAACTAATGATCAACCCTTCTACAGAAGTTGATCCATGGATGAGCTTTTTTGGGTAAATCTATATATTTCTCACATTTAAATGAATTTCTTTCTCGAAGATGTTATTACACAAGTATTGATTTGCAATTGTAATTAATGTCTTCAAGTGCTGCTGGCGTTGGTGGTGAAATGCTTGGGAACTTATTCGGGCAAGAAAATGGGGCCCATGGCATGAATCATGCGGGCCCATCGAACTACGTGCCCAATTTCCCGATGCCAAATGAATCGGGCGGCGGGGTTGTGCTCACATCGGGCCTTCAGATTGATATACCTCCTCAAATTGTGGTGTCGCAGGTAAATCTTAATGTAACAATATATAGTCACATTGAAAGAATACATATATATATTTTTCATAGTTATCAATAAAAAATTTATGTAAATTGTGTTTTGAAGCAGCCCTTTGTGATGGATCAAACCCTCTTCAACGTCTTGCCTGAGCAGAACGATGATCTTGCATGGAATCAGCTCTACAATGTATATTGTTTTGAATTAGTTCATGCTATGTTATTACATACAATATATATATATATATATATACATGTTATTACATATATATATTTATATATGTTAGAAAATTCAAAAAGTTACTTTTTTTTTTCTCAGGCTGCTCTCCCAGATGTGAACTATCTCCCTAACAACAATAATATATGCATCGTCCAATCTCAAGGGTAATACTTGGAATGAAATTAATACTATAATTACATATATATAACAATGATTTATCTTCTAATTTTTCTTTTCATTGCCTATAAACAGATTCCATGCAAGCAACGCAATGACAGCTGACGCCGTCGTCAACATGGTGATACCTCAGGAATATGAACAGCTCGGTAATAACGAACAAAACCCTAATTTCAACCAGCTGTTGAATGCTTCAATGGAGATGGAGCCAGGCCAGAAGAACAACATAGAGGCTGTGGCCAACATGCTGATGGCCGACGACGACGATGACGACCATAATGCTGGCTGCGAAGGCGTCGATGGTATCGTTAACGAGTTTCAAGAATTATTACAGAAGCCTCCTTCCCCGGGAAACAACGGAAAGGGCCGGGATGAACCCTTCGATGATCTGAAAAAGGAGGTATTAGCCCTTCAAATGAATGTTAGTTCTTAATTACTAATTGGGGGGCATGATTAAATTCTTGAAATATATTATATATCATTTGTTGTTTTTGTAAATATGGCAGGAAGTTGCTGGGGGCAACGACGACTCCACTTGGGAATGGGCTGACTTGCTTCTCCATGACAACGTCAACAATGTGGAAGAGATTGCCAAGTGATTCTCATCACTTGTTGAAAGATGTTTGATTTCTATATTTACAATATTTTGAATAATTAAGGTTTTTTTAATTTCAAGACTGTTATACTTTATGGACTGTTTCTTGAGAGATTTACAACAGCCTTTTCGTTTTGATTGATATATGAACTATTGACTTTGCCTTTGCTTTTCTATCTTAACTTGGAATTGTTTTTCCTTAATGATATGTCATGCGTTATTACAAATTTTTATGATTCTATTAGGGATTGGTTGTTGTTATTATTATTTGTTGGGATGTGTGTGGGTATGAAATCATCTGTTCTCATTTTGTATTCGCATCACATGTTCTACCAATTAGATGTTGACACGTGTCCATCTCCCCATGATTTCATCCACCCCATGATTAAATAAATGGACACGTGTCAACACCTGATTTGTGGAACATCAGATGGAAACACAAAAATCTAACATATGAATCAAACTAGGATCTGTGAGCTTAAACTCCGGCGAACAGGACTGGAAGATGATCGGAATAAGGCCTGGTCGATCACAGATTGAAGAAAGAGCTTGATCCATGTGAAATCGCCGGATTGAGCAGCTATCATCGGATCTTAGTACGCGCGTGTTCGAAGGGCTGGAATTCAAAGTTCGGCGTTTGAATGATAATCGTTGGATCAGGCACGAGATAGAACGAACGGCCGGGATTAAAAGCTGAAAAAATGCTTTAGCGTTTTGATAAGTAAAAGAACGCGCAATGTACAAGCTTGAGAGTGCGCGGTACAAGTCGTCAATGCACAGTTCCGTTTTAGCTATTATAAATACAAGAATTTAAGTTTCAACTAGCATCTTTTGATAGAGAGCGATTTAGCGAGAGATGTAAACTAGAGATTTGTAGAGGGTGTGACAAAGTTGTAAATCCTAATCTTAATTTCGACAAAGAAGCTCTCTTGGTCCGTTGATGTAAGCTCAAAATTCGAGCTGAACCACGTTAAAACTGCATTTTATGTTTTATATGTTAATTAATAACATAAGTTTAAATTTATAAAAAAAATTAAAATAATAGTCATTTCGATAACCATTGCCACCACGCAGCGATTAATGATCGTGACTTTTTTTATGAGTTTTGTGCCTTGCAATTCAAATCAAAAAATCAATTCGTCGATTGACTAGATTCAATTTTCTCGTACTGGGTAAAGTAGGCCTGTAAATTATTCGAGCTCGAGTCGAGCTAGGCTCATTTTCTGGGCTCAGGCTTGTGAGCTTTCAATCACTTACGATTTCACGAGCTCGGACGAGTAATGCTCGAACGGATTTCTCGCTTCTTGCTTTGGGGGATTATACGAAGCTCCTTCGGGCTTTGTGTTCGTATTGGCCGACGCCCGTCGGGCCCGATCAAATTAGTCGGCGATCGGCATGTAAGTAGGAACATAGTACGTTATTTCTAGTTGTCTTGAGATTTGGGATACATTGTCTTTTTTACGCATCGGAGTTTTTTTTTTTTTTTTAACAAAAAGAACTTCAAACAATAGAGAGATCGGTCGCCGGCCGATTATTTTCCGACAAGTTACAACGGCGACAACCTCAGTAACCAGCTGGGACGCCGCCTTTTCTCGGATCGCTCACGCCCACGAGGTTCGCTCTGCCCTTAACGACTATGAACTGACAAACAGAACCCGTCGTAATGCCAACGCTCCGAAGGACATGCCCCCTTTTCTTGAGACCGTCCCTTACTTCCGCCGAAACCTCGAAGTGCTGGCCCGTCGGGACTGTCCAATTCTCGTACAATACTACGTTCGGAACAAGCTGCATGTAGACAACGCACGATATTGTCGTGTTAGAAATTACGCAAACAAATCTCTGACATACTCCCTTCAAGCTTACGCTTTTAGGTGGAGTGATCATTCAACATGGTATAGAAGTCAAGACTAAAGAGGTCTCGTTTACGAATACTCACGACCACCCATTTAAGAAAAATCCACGTCTAAGGCTAGATGAGAAGGAAATCAGCCTAGACCCGAGGGGAAATAATTGGTGATAAAAAAAAATATAATATTAAAATGTGATACACTTCCTTCCTTCAAGGTTAAATTTTTAGGTGGAGTGGTCATTCAACAATCGCACACGGTAGCTCGATGAGTATAGTAGTATTTTTACCGAATGATAAACTCTTGGATATATAACAGAAGATAACGGATCCATTCGCCGGACTAAATAGTTCAGTAGAACCTCCGTAGTTCCTCCTATGATCAAAGACCCTCCGCTCGCTCCTACCACAGCTTTCAATTTTCCGCCCTACGGTAAAAAAAATCGAATTATGTGTTAGGACAAGTGCATTTTAACATTCGATATGGTTATTTTTATTACCTTGAGAACAATCGTGGGCGACATCGAGGACATAGGTCTCTTCCCGGGGTAGATAAAGTTCGCAGGCGAGGGCGGCGGACCGCCGGTCGTACCGTTTTCGGGCATCGAAAATCGTCCTTAGTGTCGACGAAGTCCGGGTCACCTAATCTCGTCCTAGCGGCGAAAGCGTGCTTCAGAGCTTCAATTTCTCGGTGTGTCCTAAGGGGCGCCGATATATTATGCAAGTCTTGATATAGCGCCAATATGTTAAGTATCTGAAGCAGACGAAGAAAAAAAAAGCGCAAAAGTTTGAGCCCGCAAATTTACATCGTCGAAAAAAAAGAAACTTACGAGCGACATAGCGGGCCCTCCCGACGAAGGCGGAGGCATGCCGTGAATCTCGACTCCCATCACGCTGACCTTGACGGGCTCTCTTAATTTCACGCGATAGTTTCTCAAATCTTCGGACGTTATTACGCCTCCGCCCTTCTTGATATCGTCGGCGAGATCGATCCCGATGGACCCGTTATAAAAGGCCTTCGCCCCTTGTAATGATATTAAGTTTAAGGTCGTCCCGAGCTGCTTATTGAAGCACAAATCGCCCGATTTTAGCAAACGGCCGTGTGGGGCGAACATGGCGCTGAGTCCTTTATCGGACATTATCGAGGATTCAGACGCCGCCATCTGCATGCTCAGATAAGGCGAGATTTTGAAGCCGTCGATCGCCAGTTTAGCTGCCGGCTTCACAAGTATCGTCCATGGAAGTTTTCCGTATTTTCTCCAAGCTTCATGCAAGCCCAACAGCTCGCCCGGTACTGCTATCGATAGAGGCCCGCTCGCCTTTTTAGCGAAATTTCCACCGTACATATTCTGCCAAGAAAAAAAGACAGTGTAATATATAAATTTAAAATATGATACAATCCCCAAAACCTTAAAGTTTTATTGGAGTAGTCATTCAACACGGTATCAGAGTGCATACTAAAGACGTCTTTAGTACGTATCCTCACGACTATCCATTTAAATATATATATATATATATATGTCTAGGGTTAGATAAGAAAACGATGACGAACGAGTTGGAAATAAAATGATAAATTTAAAATTTAATATTTCCTTGAAATTTAAACTTTTAGGTGGAGTAGTCATTCAGTATGGTATCAGAGGTCAGACTAAAGACGCCATGGATACGAATCCTTACGACCATCCATTTTAAAAAAAATATACGCCTAGGGTTAGATAAGAAAAAAAAATCGGTCTATACTAGCGGAATGAAATTAAAATAAATAAATTGAAAATATGATATATATTCCCTTCAAACTTAAGCTTTTAGGTAAGAAAGACGGGCATTCAGCACAACGTTGCAAGAAATCGACACATAAACACAATCCCAACTAACATAAATCTTTACCGCGTGAGCAGCTTTGGGAGCCGTTTCTCTCATGTCGTAAGCTTCTATTCGCCCGTCGTTCTAGCTCACGAGCATGAACGCGCCACCACCAATGCCGCTCGAGCCCGGGCTGACCACTCCCTGGCAGAGGGCCGCCGCCACGGCAGCATCGACAGCATGCCCGCCTTGCTTAAGGATGTTCGAACCTATCGTCGAGCATTGTCCGTGATGCCGCGACGACTGAATTCCGTGCGACTATTCTCGCACGTGAATGGTAGCGGGGCGGCACCGCCGCTGCCTCAGCAGCGGAGGCTTTGGGAGTTGAAGTGATCAGAGGTAGAAGAAAGAGAGAGTGTAAGAAGATGATCATCATCATCATCATCATCCTCGCCATGATAGGAAGGAATAGATATGCTGAGGAAAGAAAAGAAAAAAGCGAAAGAAGTATCAATGCAATACTTTTCACTGGCTTTGGCTTTGAAAGAAGCGAAGAAGCTCAGTTCTTAAGGATTCTTTCTACTAAGCATGAGAATTGAGAATGTTAACATGCGTAAGAACACTTTTGGGACCTTTGCCTTTTTTCTTTCTAGAATTGAGGTTTAGGGTTAATGGATGCCCTTTTGATGTGTTGTCCTTTTCTCATTGGATTGGGCCGTTACTTCTCTTATTTTATGTTTGGAATATTGGTCCATGCTAGGCCATTCTTTGTTGCTTTGATGGGCTGAAATGTTGATTTAAGGCACTAAAAAAAGCTCCAATATACCATTCATTTGATGGCAACATAGGAAATGAACTCTAATCCATTGGGTCGATTCTTCCCTACCCATCGGGAAGTGTATGATTTTGTCTACCACTGCGCCAAAAGTTATAATTGATGGTGAAGGTGCAACTCTAACCCTCAAATCATACGGTAGCCAGCGCCACGATTTAATTGCTCCGTCGGCAGGGACAATTATTGCTCTTAATTCCGTCCCCCAAATAATTTCTCTCCTCTCAATATCTTGAAATCGAACTATTGACTTGCTCCGATACCAATTGCATGCTCAAAAGCTTGCCGCCGTGCCAAGAAGTTATAGCTGATGGAGGATGTGCAACTCTAACTCTTAGATCGTACATGAAGCAACCCAACTCTGTTGAATTTTCGACATTCGACGACGTGACGAAAATCCAACGGCGTTGGTTAGATTTATAGGGTAGAATAAATCAATTAATCGTTTTTGTCCACTTTAAAACCAAAAAAGATGAATTGTGCTAGAGATATAGACGTGGGATGAAGCCATTGCCTTATTCATCGACACGTGTCGTCGTATCACTAGCCATGGAGTACATCATGTACTCCTTATAAAGCATTGTTTAGTGTAAGGATCTTACACAAAATAATACAAACATTAACACTTAAAGGTGATCGTAAACTTACCCTCGTAGCCGATGGACCATGTCCGTGCTCTTAAACTCATCATCGTCGTCGCCGTCGTCGTCATCGTCGAAGCATCGCTCTTAGGAAGCAATAATTATCCCGGGATTATTATCATGTTCGCCGACGGTCGAGGAGCGCCGCCGCCGCATTATATCCACATGGGACGGGTTGCAAATGTGCTTGTGTGCGCCCAACGTTGTCGGGCTAAGCATCGCGGGAAAGGATATTGTAAGGAGAGGCATCCCATCAATTATTGCAACTGCATTTGTCGAGTTCCATTTGCGTGATGATATGAGAAGTTGAGATATGTGTTGGTAAGAAATAATAATGGAAAAGTTTTTACATGTGCTAGAATGATTCTTCTTTAAGATCCATTGAGGAAGATAAAGCTCTGATACCAATTGTTAGAACGAGATGAACTTTTAACCGACTAATTATTTAGGATGTTTTATCAAATGGGATACTCCTTGCATATTGTTGCGTGCGTCTAAAAATTGTCGACGTACGAGTTCAACTCGCTGTCCGTAAGACGAAAAATTGTTCACTTGCTCTCGGGTTTCGGCAGTTGTCCCCCACGATGCGACTTTTGACTTCATCGTTGTAGCGTAATTGTAAAAAAATATTCTCTCGGGCGCATAGGTTCATATAGACTCGCCTTCAAGGAATAATCGTTTTTATTGCGTTCATTGAACTAATAACACACAATACGTAAACATATATAAGAAAGGTAAAATTTTGTCCCTATTCCGAGTTGGGATTCATGTCCCTCCCTTCGATTTCATTAATTAATTTCTCATTCATCAATTTTAAGCATATTAATCATTTATAAAGATCTAACTAGAACGTATATTTTGTTTATCAAATCAATTTCGACTTTCGCCCAATGATGGCTATTTCTATTTTTGAAAAATGATAAAATTGAATATATTCGAGCTTTTTATACCAACTAGCCCACAGTTCTTTCTTTTTACTTTTACACCTTTTTCTCTTAATCCTCCATAATTAAATTAAATCATATCCCCATAGACCTTTCCTCCTTACGATAACATAGGGATGAATATGAATTCATAGTTCTTTCTCTTGTAATAATTCTTTGGATAAGAACACTTTGCTTTAAGATATTCACTAGTAATGAAGCCATTGTGTCATCCATCAACACTATGGACCAAAGAACCATTATATAAAGGGCGAAAATCGTCGTCGACACATATCACAAACTTTGAGAGACGATGGCCGGAGCACCTCGCACGATTAACGTCTCGCTCTTCATCGTCGTCGCATTATCGCTCTTGGGAGGCGATTATTACGGCGCCGACGGCCACAGCGTAAGGGAGCGCCACATCTACATGGGACGCCTTGCAAGCACGACGGTGTGCATTCAACATTGAAGGAGCAAGCATGGCGGGATTGGATACTGTATGAACAGAAATCGCGTCATTCCTTGCGACTGCATGTGCCAAGTTCCCGTCAGGTTATTACGTCCGAGGGCGTCGGTCGGCACCTAATAAATCCGTATGAGATCGATACTAAGCTTTTTATTATACGTGATATGTATTTATAGAGAGATCGATGCGCTATAATATTAGCAGTAATAATGAGTTGGAAATAAAATATATAAAATTATCCCTATAGTTAAACTTTTAATGATCGTTTCACAATCTCGTAAGGTCACAGAAAAATAAGCCTACAACATGATTGCATTTTTTTTCTGTCGGGAATTATCCCTACACAACGACAATGTAGTCATCATACTCTAATTAGGTTCAAACTGAAGCCAATCTAACTTAATTGTTGTCTATGGGATAATATAAATTGGATACAATATTTAAATAATATTTTAAAGATTATCTATATTATGATAATATAAATTGGATATTTTTA
Source organism: Lindernia subracemosa (assembly GCA_028392965.1). Classification (NCBI taxonomy): domain Eukaryota; kingdom Viridiplantae; phylum Streptophyta; class Magnoliopsida; order Lamiales; family Linderniaceae; genus Vandellia; species Vandellia subracemosa. Next base: position 364,141 of record JAQPCC010000136.1, on the reverse strand, counting down.
GAATTTACATCGAACCCCACAGAAAACCGAGAAGGGAGGGGGGAGAATAAATTTTTTTATTAAAAGTAAAACAAATAATAAATAAATAAAAAAAGAGAGAATAAAAAAGGAACAGAAAAAAAAATTATTTAATTTTCCGTCTAAAGGTCATAGTGACGAAATGACCAATTTGGTTCGTTTTTGACAACATCGAGAATATTGGTTCACGCGAAACATCGGAGACTAATTTAATCCATATGGCAAACAGAATAATTTAGGTTTTTCTTTCTTAGAAATGATTAATAAAATCCCATTTCGAGGAATTTTTTTTATATTATTACTATGTGAGTGTATATTTTCTTAATTCTAATTTTATTATATTTCCTTCTTTTTTTTTTTCTTTTTCCATTTTTTTTTTTTTCAATTAAAGATTTGCTTTCCTTAGCATTGTACAGTACAGCCATTAAAATCGAGTTCGGAGATTCCGAAGTTCATTGGCGTGACTGAGGCGAAGATGTCGAATGCAATGATGCTTCGGATGGCTGCAAATTCCACCTCCAATTATGGAGGAAACGACGTCATCGTCTCATCTTGTTCTCGGCGATTAGGTTCTGTCCGGCTACCCATCAGTAGCCGTCGCTTCGCATCCTTCACCGTGCAGTCCGTCGACAATGCGCCATCGGAGCCGTCCGTTTCCTCTAATCTCACCTACGCCGTCGGTTCATCGTCTTTGCCGACCCGTCCAGCTCAGTGGACCGTCACCACTCAGCGCCATATTCACTTCCTCAGCCTCTTCGCCTGCACTGTACGGATTATCACCTCTCTCTCTCTCTCTCTCTCGACGAATTACTTCCTATTGAATTGTTTGTTTTTTGCTTCGATTTATATATTTGTTCGTCATCCATTTGGTACTTAAAATGGCGACCTTTTACATACAGGCAGCAATCTCAGCAACATGGCTCTTTTGCTCGGCAATCCCAGCTCTCCTGGTTTGTGATTTCAAAGCCCTTTCTCTATTTCATTGAATTGCTGTGAAGGGTTATCAGTAGTAATGTAATAGAAGCTTAAACTCTTCATCTGTAATTTGAAATGCCTTGATATTGTTTGATAATATGCCGATGAGGCCTTCTTGAGTTTTGTTGGGATATGTAGGCATCGTATTCGATCAGTACTCAAAACTTAGGCTTGTTTGAGATCGAATGTAGGTTGGAATGAAACAATTTTACTCGAAAATGGCTGGCCTGATTTACGATATCGATTCATTATGAACATCTCAGGCTTTCAAGAGAGCTTCAGAGTCCCTAGCGAAGCTGATGGATGTAACGAGAGAGGAACTGCCAGATACTATGGCTGCTGTTCGGTTATCTGGAATGGAGATTAGTGACTTGACTATGGAGCTTAGTGATCTCGGGTTAGAACACACACACATACACACATAAACACTGTGTATATGTGTTTTTTCTTGCATATTCATACACATGTCTGGATGTTTTCTTGACCAACACCATTTATGTATAGCCAGGAAATCACACAAGGTGTTAGGAGTTCAACTCGAGCCGTTCGTGTGGCCGAGGAAAGATTGAGGAGGCTGACAAACACGAACACATCAGGTTTACTTAAATTAAAACGAAAAAGACAATCTTTTTTTTAGCGTTTAATCTTCTGGGAAAAAAAAATAAAGACTTTTTGTTCCATGAATTCCAATTAAAATCTTTACTTGAATAGTAATGGTGCAGGAAGTGGGCCCAAGAGCAGCCCGAGCGAGCGAACCGGCCCTGGCTAAAAGCGCGCGTGGCGCAAGGGAGGGAATCGTTAAAGGCCGTGCAGCTCTGCAAACGTTCTTCGCACTTACTCGGTATTCTAAGGTTCTCTTTAACTTCTTCACATCTCGAGCTAAGGCATAAATACCAAGTTTTCTAGATTTTTTTACCTTCCTCTGTTGCTGCTTTGGTAATGCCTGCCTGCCCAGTTTCTGCTGAAAACTTGTTCTTTAGACATCATGAATCTTATGTGAATAATAAAATTAAGGGGTTTTTTTTTTTTTGTCTGATTAAGATAAAGTTTCATATCTTCAGTGAATCAACGGAAGCATCGAATGGATTAAGATCGAAAAACGAATTCAATGAGGGCCCGAAAAAGGGATTTGTGCCCTCTGTTAGAGTTTAAGTTTTTTTAGTTGCATTCGATTTCCTTCATACAAGTTTACAACCTAGTACATAAACCTTAAACCCTTCAGTCTTGTTTTTCGTGTTGGTCTTCTCTAGAAGAACTCGATTCTAGCCCGAAACATCTCAGAAAAGCGTGTTTGAAAATCCCGATATACTCGCAGGGACTGCGAATCAACCTCGAGCCCTTGTGAGAAGAAGGATCGCCGTCTTCTTGGCCGCCATTGCTGGGTGGTCCACCACTCGTCTCAACCGTATTGCTTTGAACCCTCTTCCTATTCTCTTCGGCCTGTCAAGGGCATTCAAATGAAGCATTACTTCAAGTGAAATTATAGGACTAAAAAGCTCGTATAGTAATATTCGATCATTCGGAGGAAAAAATGTTCTCGACAAAAGAGAAAATGAACAAAAAAAAAAAAAAAAGCACCGAAAGGAATAAAACTAAAAGTTTAATCAAAAGAATTAAAGAACATACTACAAAGTAGAGTAATATTTCATTTTAGACTAATATTTCATTCAAACGAAGCGATACATTCAAGACGACAAAAACTCCATCAAGACATAAATCATTCTTACATGTGGGCAGACAGCAAATATGGGCGATGAAAACATTGATTTTTATTTAATCTCACATCGTATATTTCTACTCACCTGATTCATCTATCACCAATTAACTATCACCAATTAATTTTACATTGAAGCCTTTGGTTTCTAATAAGATAAACTAAAGTATAAATATGAAATTAAATAAAAAGATAAAAAGTGAAGTATTTACAAATTACAGCTAATAATTCCTTTGTTACCATACCACCATCGCAAAGGTCAAACCTTTACTCTTCCCAACTTCAAATTAAGATTTGGAAAGGACTAATTAGAACACAAACCTGAGCAGTGTTGTTCGAATTGGAGGGGTGGGAGGTGCCGCCGCCACTCCTCGACTTCGAACCGCCGCCGCCGGCGGCGGCGGCGGTTGCCGTTGATGGGTCGGAATTGAAGAGGGCGAAGGCAAGAAATAAGAGGATGAATAGTAGAATGGTGACGATAAGCTGGATCCATATAAGCCATGGCACCTTGTAGCTCTCTATTAGAAACTCATCGCCAAACTCCACCATGTTTGTGGACTACTACTAACTTAAGCTAAAAGTTTGGGTTTTTATGAGAGAGAGAGAGATAGAGATGGGGGAAGAGTAGGATTTGGTCAAGGAATCTTTCTTTAGGAGGAGCAAATATAAATTTAAACAGTTCTTTTGAATCTCTCCGTAGAAACATTACGACTGCATTCGAGAATCGAGATGTACTAGACTAGAAATATCATTATAAAATAATTTCATAGATAATTTATTTTATTATTTGTCTTTGAAATATTTGTGATTAAGAAAAATAAAATAAAATAAAAGGGGTGCAAGGGAACCGTTGATTGCAATTTGTGTAGTGGACAACGTTTGGGGTCAATATTTACTTCTAGTTGGGCCGTTATTGAATCATAGAAAAGCCCATGGGCTAAAACCGATCTCTTAGATTAAGCTCCGAAGGCTTGGAAATGGGACGGAGCGGGTCGGGGGATTAATCTTGATCGCCACCCCAAGACTTGTTGGGGGAATCCCCGCCCCCAATCCGCAAAACAAACGGGAAAAATCATTAAAAAATCGAGGATTCCATCCTAAAACTAATTGGTGAGGTGAAGGTATCTCTTAAGTATATTAGATGAGTCGGGTGAGAAGAATTATCCGATGTGGGATAGACATAAATCTCAACACTCCACATTCACATCCCTGCGATAATTTGTTGGGGTTTTTTCTCCACGGAGAATCCTCGTCGTGCATCCTTTTAGATTATAATATTTTTATTGATGTGCAATGGCCATCTTTCTCCTATTGAGCAAGTCTTCTAGTTGCGTAAGAATTAGAGCCAATGAAAAATAGTGAGACGGATTTGTCGTGCATTCTCGTAGGAATTGATGTGTGTGAACAAAAGTTAAATATATACTTATTAAAACTTAACTAACGTGAATAAAGGGGAAGAAAGACAAAAAAAATATAATATTGCAATTTTGAATATCAATAATAGTAATTTAGTAATTTCATATATCAAATCCCCGCGGAAAACGAAACATGAAATATGATCCCCGTCCTTGTCCCGTCCCTACCAACAGGGAAAAATATTCCCCATCCCCATCCCACGGGATGCGGGGACGGGGAATCATCGCCCCATTACCAAGCCTATCTCGGCCTCTTTTATTCTCATTTTAATTTACATATTGCAATTACATATACAAGGCGAGAACCATCTCAAACCAATTCGAACATGCATTTAGTAAATACAAAATATTATCTAAATAGATTATTTTACCAAAAACACAAAAAAAAAAAGCACTTAAACCAACCAAATTCGAACTACAAAAGAATGACAACCAACCAAATTCGAACATTTACATGTAAATACAAAATACCATGTAGACTATATTTTAATACTTATATATGCCAATAGCTAAATGAACAGGTTTCTCGTCGTAATCTATAATATCTCATGATGATACCTATTAGCCTATAAGTTCTCGTGAGAATATCCTATTTTATCGCAGAGATTTTCATCATGAAACTTGAAACGATATGACTTCAATTATTGTAATAAAATAAAAGCAATGATGAAAATTAGGGGTATTTAAGTCAATTGCTTAAGTTAAGGAACAAGAATTGCAAGCAACATAGCCTTTTTAAGCCAATCAAATATTTGCATAACATACTAAACTATCATTTCGAGAAAAAAAAAATCACGTCCATCTCCATTGAAATAAAAATATGATTTGTTTTCATTACAACCATTCATTATAAAATATTGTGGCTCGGTATAGGACATTTTCTTTTGCATTTAATGATGTGAGTATTGGTTTAAATCACTGGCGTTGTATGTGATTATATAATAGTAATATATGAGCTATATAAAACTTAATTAGGTCACATTTAATTTCGACTATATATATTATATGAAGTTTTGCCCTATAATATTTGTGAAACTATAAGATAAGAATTTTTTATATTTCACGCTTCTCTCTTTTTTTTTCCACTATGGATAGAAAACAGAGTAAAAATAATTACAATTTGTTGTCTTTAGTTTTTTTGTTTCAATCAATATTATCAAAGAGAAGTTTTAAGGGTATCAATGCACGATTCAAATAAGAAAAAAAAAATCCATCTTACTTTATAGTTTGTAAGTTATTATTACTAATTAGAAATTTTAATGGTATTAATGCAGATAAGAAGAAAAAAATATTTTAAATTTTACTTAATAGTTTATAAGGTTTCTACTTGTTTTGTTTGATTTGTTTTTAAGTATTCTACAGTAAAAGTTTTATCTTGTTATTAGTCAATAATACAAGAAAAATATGGGTATTTATTTCCGCGCCTGCCTTGTGCACGGCTACTAAATTCTAGTATATATATAAAGAAATAAAATAGCCATGAACCAACCATATTCCGACATTTGCAAATAAAATCAAAATATGTAATAAATATATACAAGTTAAAAAAAAAAAACAATTAATTACACCGAGAAGAACGTTAACGATGGAATGAAGTGCCACGTCACCAACTCATATCCCACCTCTCACCTTTCTTCGACGTGGACCCTTCACTCATCACCAAAACCATCGTTCTAAATTATTAAGGATCTTCTTCCTCTTAATTCACATACTAGAATCTTCCATTTTCACAGAGAGAGAGAGAATGGCCATGGCGGCTTCAACCTCACCTGCCCGGCCGGTGCTATGTCAGCTCAGGGCCGAGAAAGCAGCACCAGCAGTACCAATGGCTTCGGAAGTTGTACCAAAGACGAAGCTGATCGATGTGCAGCTACAGGCCAAGAACAACATCGTGATGCAGCCCAGAGTCTGCACCCTCCGATCGTTCGGCGACGAGCCCGTGCTTATCACCAGCACCGATCGGAGCGAAGTCTCGCGCTTCTTCGACGCCCTCTCCGACTACATCGACAGCACCAAGAGGAGCCACGACTTCGAGATCATCTCCGGCCGCCTCGCCATGGTACTACGCTCCCCTCCCTCTTTTGATTTCTATGCGATTCTGTTCATCGCGAGGACTTGACTGACTGCTCGCTCGATCGCTTTCTCTCAGATTGTGTTCGCCGCGACGGTGGGGATCGAAGCCGTGACGGGGAACTCGGTGTTCAAGAAGGTGGACACGCAGGGGATCGAAGAAGCCCTAGGCGTCTGCCTCGCCGCGATCTCAGGCGCGGCGATGTTTGCGTGGTGCTCGAGCAATCGAAGCAGAGTTGGACGCATCTTCACCGTCGGATGCAATGCCTTCATCGATTCGCTCATAGATCAGATCATCGACGGATTGTTCTCCGATCTCGGCGATTGGTCCGATGATCTCTGAGCTTCTGCTACTGTGTGTGTGTGTGTAGTATAGTATTAGTATAGTATAGGGGGAAGTGAAGAATGCCTTGTTTACTGCTTGTAAAAGGGGAAGACGACGATGCCCTCTAATTGGGCCTGAATGGTTTGATATCATAATTGGGCCTTTAATGGGCTTAACCTCGTAAATGGGTCTTATATACCATTCGATTATAGGGGTGGAAGATGGGCCTAGTGGGCTCATCAACTCGACAAGACGGCTCAACTAAAGTTCAAATTCGAGCATAACTGTCAAGCTCAAGCTTACCTCAGCGAGCCCATCTCGAGCTTCGTCACGACTCTTTAAGATCCTACGAGCGAGCTTGATTGAAGTACGACTCAGCTAATAACTGTCGAGGTCGAGCTTGCCTCAACGAGTCGATCTTGGCTCTCGAGCTTTGTCATGATTGAAATTTCGCGAGTCAGTTCATTGGTTTTTTTTCCTTATATATATAAAATCATAGGTAGTTAATCTTAAATATTTTGCGAATACTATGAACTTAATTCTTGTTGTATTACCACTTCGCCTAAAAGTTTAAACGTGACGGGAGTGTATTGTATTTTAATTTTATTTACTTTAATTTTACTACGCCCTAATCATGTCTATGCTAATTTCTTTCTTATCTTGCTTTAGACGTGTAATTTTTTTAAATTAATGGTCGTGTGGATTCGTACCTATGACCTCTTTGGCCTGGACTCTGATACCATGTTGTATGTCCACTTCACATATATGCTTAATCTTGAAGGAAACGTATCGCATTTAAATTTTATATAATTTATTTCAACAATTTCGTTTTGTTTTCAATAGTTGAACATTAGCCTGAGCTAAGCTAAGTTTAAAAATTTAGAACTTTGAAACTCCGACTGAGTTTGGTTCGTCGAATGAACGAAATCACAGGCCGAGGTCGAATTTAATTATTCATCGTCGAATTCGAGCATGAGTTCAGTGTATAACTTTTGAGTTCGAGTCTCGTAGATGAGTATAGCTCGGCTCGTTTACGCACATACTTCAATGCATGTTGATAAATATATATATATATATATGTATATATAAATAATGTAAGTGTAAAAGAAAAATATAAGAATTTGTACAAACATTACCCATATTGAAGTTGATCGATGTTCCTAACATTCCAACAAGAATGCAATGAAACAGCAACAACATTTAATTTTCAATCCACAAATGTTTGCAAGGATGAAAAATAATTCTTCTTGTCCACATTGTTGGAAATTTTCGGCGCCGCTATTTTTCACAATCTATGACAGTATATTTTATTTTGATTTTCACTTTAGTTTATTTTCCAAAAATACACTCGAAAGATTAGAAACATTTCATTTTTGTATATTAATGCATGTTAGTATTTAAATTGCCCATAACTATGACACCCTAACGAAGCCAAACATGTCTGATAAATTTTTTTGATGAGGTTGCAAATATATATATATATATATATATATATATATATATTATCATCATTTAATGCATACATAGTAGACAAGATAAAGGATATATTTCCGATGTTGTCTACTTATATTTTAGTATATGGTAGTGCTATGCTTCACTCAATGTGTAATAAGAAATTAGCAAATTGAGTCGATCTTAATTTTCTTGCACATGAATTATATTTTGTATAATGTCTTCTTGCATTACATTGAGTCGTTAACTAAGTTATAATTCGAAATCATACAACTTAATTACAAATTTAGATATTCGACGAGTCGAAAAAAAAAAAAAAAACCACGAGCTAAATGATGCGTTGGAATCGATCGGTCATTTGATAAGAGATCCTCTTGTTAAAAATAAAATGTACAAGATTAAAATATAATATAAATTATCTTCAAAGCTTAAGCATTTTGGTTAATTGATTATTTAACATGGTATCAGAACTCAATTCAAAAGGTTGTGGGTATGAATCATCACGATTGTCCATTAGAGAAAAATTCAACGTCTAAGTCTAGATAAGAAAATATATTAGTTTGGCGCGCAGGAGCATATTGTAAATAAAATATATAAAATTTAAATACGATGCAAAACATTCAAGGTTTAAGTTTTTAGCCGTAGCTCTCATTTATGATTTATCCCTATCGAATTCTGAAATATCACGTAAAAATGTGTTAGAAGGACAGTTGATGCTGCCGATAAGGCTCACGCCAGTAGAGTTTTTATATTACGTTAAACTAAAAGATATTCCGACTGACTGAAGGACCATAACAACAGAGAAATTCGACGAAGGAAAAGATTTTGATCAGATAATCGATTGATTCCAACGCATCATCGGTACATGAGAATTTTTCCGACTATCAATATTTGTTACACAATTTCTAAAATTTTCGGACTATCAATATTTGTTACACAATTTCTAAATATCTCTTCAAAGGCGTGGCGTGGTCATTATTGCCGTCTATTATGATTTTGTTACATAATTTTATTTTCGAATATAGAGCAATGTTTATTTTTAGCGTTATTCAGTCAACTTTTACATTATTTAATTCTGAAATAAATTATATATATGCACTGGTACATGCATGTGTATTGCATGCATGGCTCTTCAGTTCTTCACATGATGGCTGTGTGAGACTACACAAACCAAGCAAACTTATAAAATTATTATTTATTTATTTCAAAATCTAATATTCCCAAAAAGGCCAATTTTTTCTTAAACTATAAATACATATATAAATGCCCTTACTTATTATATTAATATTCATTAAATTAACTTCAATTCGCCTTCGACCGGGCGTTGTAAAATAAATTATTTGCAATAAAATACGAATATATGTATGGAAAAATATTTAGAATTTATTAGAAATTATATATATAAAAAAAGGCTATGCCATTGCCAATGCCACTTCTCGAACCAAGAATACATAATTAATTAAATTAACACACGTTAATTAATCATCCACTCAACTACCCAATGATTATGATGATTTATTACATTAATCACGGAATTAAAAATAAAAAATTAAAAAAAATAAAAATTATTGGACCTATTGATTGTTGTTTCTATTCTCGCCCATTCACCTCCTCCCTTCCCTCTGCACATATATATACACACACATACGCACAATGTCAGCTACCTCACACTCACTTATACACATCTCTCTCTCTCTCGATGAACATAGTAGCCATGGAAGCACCAAAAGACTCGACATGGTGGATCTTCACCATACCAGCTTTCGTCGGGTCAAAAACCCTACTCGACGAGTACATAATCATCGCCATACTCGCCATCCTCGTATCCCTCGCAGTCATTACATGGGCTGTAACGCCGGGCGGCGCTGCCTGGAAGAACCGAAACGGCGGAGTTCGGCCGATCCCAGGACCACGTGGCGTCCCCCTATTCGGAAGCCTGATAAGCCTCAGCCGTGGTTTGGCGCACCGTACCCTCGCGGCCATGTCAGCTTCGTCGGAAGAAGCCAAGCAGCTTATGGCCTTCAGCCTCGGTTCCACGCCTGTGGTGGTCAGCTCTGATCCCATCATAGCCAGGGAGATACTGACCTCCCCTCACTTCGCCGACCGCCCGGTGAAGCAGTCGGCGAGGTGCTTGATGTTCAGTCGTGCCATAGGGTTCGCGCCCAACGGCACGTACTGGAGGATGCTGCGTCGCATCGCCGCTTCTCACCTCTTTGCGCCGAGGCGAATCGCTGCTCACGAGGCTGGCAGGCAGGGAGACGCCGAAGCTATGTTGGGCGGTATCAGGGCGGAGCAGCGCGAAAACGGCGTCGTTTGGCTGCGTAGGCACTTGCAGGACGCTGCTCTGAATAACATCATGGGGAGTGTCTTTGGGAAGCGTTATGAAAGGGACGACGAAGGCTTGGCTGAGCTCAAGGGAATGGTTCGAGAAGGGTTCGAGCTATTGGGTGCGTTTAACTGGTCTGATTACCTGCCATGGCTTTCTTACTTGTATGATCCTTTTAGGATTGTGTCTCGATGTGAAGCCCTCGTGCCACGTGTCAGAAAGTTTGTTCTAGCCATTATTGAAGAACACAAAGGTGGTAAGAACCTTGATGATGATGGTGCTGATTTTGTTGATGTGCTGCTGTCTTTGGAAGGCGAGGAGAAGCTCAACGAAGATGATATGATCGCTGTCTTATGGGTATATATAATATATATATATATTATCATTAGATATTGCTTTCATTAAACGATCCATTTTCTTGTCCTTTTTTTGCATTGATTGTTAAGAAATTTGAAGTCTTTATTACATATGATCTCAGGAAATGATTTTCAGAGGTACAGACACGACGGCTCTACTGACGGAGTGGGTGATGGCGGAGCTTGTCCTAAACCCCGGCGTACAATCCAAGCTGAGGGAGGAGCTACGCCACGCTGCGGCGACTCTCACAGACGCTGACGTGGCCACCCTTCCTTACCTCCAAGCGGTGATCAAGGAGACCCTCCGCCTACACCCGCCAGGCCCCTTGCTCTCCTGGGCTCGACTCTCAACGTCTGACGTCACTCTCAGCAACGGCATGGTCATCCCAAGGTCTACCACGGCCATGGTCAACATGTGGGCTATAACCCACGACTCGACAGTATGGTCCGACCCGTCCCGATTCATGCCAGAACGGTTCGTCCCTTCCATGGGCGGCGGGGATATCGACGTGCGTGGTGGCGACCTCAGGCTCGCGCCGTTCGGAGCCGGCAGGAGGGTGTGTCCCGGTAAGAACCTGGGGCTCGTCACGGTGGGCTTGTGGGTGGCGAAGCTGGTCCACGCCTTCGAGTTGTCCGAGGACGCCGAGGGCCACCCCGTTGACTTGGCCGAGGTGTTGAAGCTCTCTTGCGAGATGAAGTACCCTTTGTGTGCCGTTGTAAGGGAAAGTGCTGCTGTTAGTCTCTAGACTAGACATCTTATTACTTCACTCTTTGCTTGTCTTTCTTAGTTTAGTCTCTTTGTGATTGCTATGTGTCTGAACTAGTTTGTGCCTTAGGGCAAAGATATGTTTTGTGGGCTGTCTTCTAAAGTTTTAGATTAGTATTTTAGTTTTGTGTTATTGCAGTAGCTTTTGTAGTTTTTTGCATGGAGATAGATGCATGTGGTGTGGTGGGTCGTGTCTATATAACATATGATGATCAGTTGCATTGCATGCATCAGTTTTGATGAATTTGTGTTTGGACGGTTATGAAGAATGTTCTTATGCCTTTTTGTGTGTTGTTTAATGTCCTCTGGCAATATGCTATGAAGTAATGTTTGACAAAAAAAAAAAAAACGGTAGACCACACTTGGGGAATTTGTTTTTTTGAGATTTATCACTCAATGATATAATCAAATTTTAATGAAGTCTTTTTCTTCCAAAAGGGTCCATTGTTGTAAATGATAACCATCTTTATAGCCGTTTTATTTGTTGGGATAAAACCTATTTAACTATTAAAAAGTAAATTTTTTACTTAAGATATCCCATTTTAATTAGGGATGACAAAAATGTCAATTAAAGATCCGATTTTTTTAGGAAAAGGCATTGAAAGAATTGCGATTTTGCCATCAACATTGGAAGAAAACATGTTTGTAATTAAACCTTTACTAAAACGTCCTCAACTGAATGATCGATCCGATGGATGTGCACGTGAATTTTCAAACTAGAGTTCTTAGGTTCGAATTTTGCTGGCAATTCTTTCTTAACTGTTTATTGTTGGCTGGGGCGTAGGACCTGTTCACTTGACCCGATGAATTAGTCATGCAAATCTATGGTCGGTTGAGTTGAGTGGGAGTATTTCGAGTAGGGAATTTATGATGCTCACATGCAAGCACCCGACGTGGTCATCCGTTGGTGTGACACAGATTCGTGTCATATCAGCGTGTCATCCGTATCAGAGTTGATGTGATATTTGTTGACACCTTCTATATGTGTCATTGATTTACAATTCTGATGCTGATTTTGCATGTTGTCGTGGCACAAATCAGTGTCACACAGCAAGTACCACAAAAAGGCATCAACATTCCGGATCAACATCAGATGTGTCGATCAATGTCACCTAATATGCGACGTATAATGTCGATCAATGTCAACTAATATGCGACATATAATGCCAATACTGATGTGGCATGTTGATCGGCACGAATCACTGCCATCAACAGACGTCCATATAAAGTGCTCATTTTTACTAATTATGTTTATATATATAAATCTTTAGCTAAAAGGTAACTATTGGAAATTGTAATTGGATGGTGTTTTAATTAAATGAGTCATTAACTAAGTATGGACTAAGCCGAGACGTAGCCGAGGTGAAGGGTGGCTCAGGCTCACGGTTCGAGGCGGAGCCGATAACTAAATTATCAAATATTTAAAGCTTTTTTTTTTGTGTTTTTTTCTAAGTCGATCAATAATTCATTTTGGTAACAGAACAGATATTGTACTTTTTCCTCTGTTTCTCGATAGGGATGCATCACTTCTTCGTTGTACTTTGCATGGTCAAATATAATAAATTTCTGAACTAAATCTTTTATATAATATTAATATTATTATGTAGCCGTACAATTGGCAAGATCACATATTTTTTATTATTATTTTTCTTAAGAGTATAGAAAATCAAATTCTGACAATGGGAAAGATCGCATACCGATGCTACAACATCAAAGAAGGACGTCCTATACTTACCATATTTGTGTCCTCAATCAGGCCTGTCCTCCTTTTCTTTTCCAATACACACTTAAAAAAAAAAATTAATAAAATTCTTTCTTAAAATTGATAGTCTTAAATATATTTTTAGTCACGTATATTTAAGGAAGTAACGTTTTAAGGATATTTAAGTTAATGGTGGCAATTTTAGTCCTGTAAGTATCAAAATTGAACCAATTTAGAGACACTTAAATTAAGGATAGCAATTTCAGTCATATAAGTATTGAAATTGAAGCAATTTTAGGACAGTTATACCCAGAAACTTAATTTCATCCCGAAATTTACACATGTGGCGCCGAAAATGCTGATTTGGACTCAATTTATTTTCTTATTTCATTAATTAAACGTCACTTCATAGTTCAAATCAACATTTCCGGTTCTAGTGTGTAAATTTCGGCCGAAATGATATTTTCGGGGTTAACTTTATTAAAATTGCTTCAATTCTGATACTAGCATGAGTAAAATTTATTCTTTTTTCCTCCAAATAACCTCTTACTTATTTTTTTACTTATGGGGTGACAATTAATTGGAGAAAAGAGAAAACAAATTTAGTTCATGTCAGCATCTTTGGTGCCACGTGTATAAATTTCGGGCTGAAATTAGATTTCTATATTTAGTTGTCCTAAAATTGCTTCATTTATAATACTTATAGGACTGAAATTGACACCCTTAACTTAAATGATCATAAATTGCTTCAATTTTCTTACATGACTAAAATTGTCACCCTTAACTTAAATATCCTTAAAACACTATCCCCTCAAATATAAAGACTAAAAATATATTTAAGCCATAATAGATGAGAAGAGAGTTGTAGTCTATAAAAAAAATCATATAAATTAGAAAGACACATTATATATACAAACAAAACAAACAAAAGCATTGTTTAAGACAAATAGAAAAGAAACTATATGTATTCATTATGCATGGGGTTCGTCGTTAATCAATCAATAAAAGGCATTGATTACATTGAGCAATGAATGCAATGCAGCTGTGTTTGGCATGGAGTTGGCAAGTAGGGTGTATTTAATTTTTTTATTTTTTATTTTGCATGCGATATATGTATATTATTTTATAAAATAAATGAATTATTAAGGTCGGCTAGGCTATCTATTATAGTCAACAGATAGTATACTGCGATGAACAGTGTATAGCATGGCCAAAAACAAAAGGCTTTTTAGCAAAGTAGTAAATTATGAATCAAAGAAAACATAACCACGTGAAAACAGCAGTATCATAATTTACTGCAGATCCACGACCATTGGCCAATCTAATATATATATATATAATTATATAATATAATATGTTTTTAAATAAATGTGATGTGTTGATGATATTAAACTAGGGTTTTGTTTGAGGGACAGCTAGTGACAATCGTAGGTTTTGTGTAGGGTGCAGCTTTATTACATGAACAGCTATAAAGACCATATTTAATAAGTATTATAATATATATATATTTAATATTAAATGAAGAAAGCCAACTCATTGGAATCAAAATGTGTGCCAATAGATTTTCCACGGCCAGTTTGTTTTGTGTGCCCTAATTAAATATTTATTATCAGTTTGCCTTTTTTCAAATAAAACATGGATTTAATTTAAATAAATAAAACTTGGAGGAGAAAGAGGATCATAAATACATACATTGCATATACGTCTAGGTTACGTTTAAGGTATATATATAACTTTTAAAAGCATATATTAAATTAAAAGTTAGGGTAATTTGATTATCCTCCTGCTAAGTAAATTCAATATGAAACAAATATTTATTTGATATATTTTTCGTACCCATGTTTATATATGTTCATATGTAAATATTATGTATATGTATGGGACAATGTTGTTTTAAAGGATATAGAATTCATTTATTGTAAATTCAAGTCCTCAAGACATAGGGTAACAGAAGGCTATTATATTTATATATATATATATTTATTAATATGGGATTGGAGGAATGTGTGTAAGGAAAGAAAAAGATTTTATTGTTGGGAGTCAATCGGACAATTCGTACAAAGGGTATTATATGTTATGTTATGATGTACTCCTTTGAATATATGTATATAAATAAGAGAGAGAGAGGTCAAAGGTGGGCATCAATGTTTTTTCTTCTGAGCCAAAAAAAGCTTTTGCATTCATTTGATTGGACTGATGAACGTCTATTCACGTGCTTTTGCTGCTCTTTTCTTTTCTTTTGCTAATATATATATATATATATATTTAATTCAATTTAATTTTAAGACCGTCCTACGTGGCCCTTCTCTGTTTAGGCACGTGGCTACTACATATTTCTCATTGATTTTTTTAATTCGGTTGGTGAAGCCCAAATATATTTTGAATTGGGCCCCTTTTTTGTAGTGTGCCCCAATTTAATAATAAAAGGCCCACATGAATTTGTCGTCTCTTCATAGTTTAATGGGTAAATTATGTTATACCTTATTCTGAAATACATGTTACTATTCTGTTTTTTTTTATTGCGTGAAACTCCATTGTACTGTCTAAACTTAGCACTGTACTCTTCGATTAGGGGGTGCAAATGACAATGAATGCATAATTAAATAAACCACGAGAGTGTTTTACGCTATTCATAAATCAGAAGGGTTTTGATGCTTAGTTTTTAAACAGCATGTGGGTTAGATGCAATTTCGCTCGATTTAAATTTAAAACAAGTACATATATGACTCGTAAGAAGGGTAGTGTACGCTTGGTTTAAAAAGGCGAAAAGCGAGGCGAAGCGAAAAGGCCCCCAAAGCTTAAGCGTGAAGCGATGAGCGAAAGCGAACGCTTTTCGTATAGCAAGAATATTTTTTCATAAATTAATTGTAAATTTTATATATGTGATATTTATTGCTTAAATAACAAAGGAACATCAACAGATTTGATGAAGACAGACCCTCTCGGAGAATTTACCAAAAAATTGATGATATCCTTTTGAACAACCGAATCACGCCATCCGTCGGACATAATAGAACAACCCTTTTTAGCCCATTCTTTCTTGTGCTCCTCAACCATCACCAAGGTATCATCAACTTCTTCCTTAAGCAAAGGAACTCTCAACTCGTACGTACTCGGAGGCTTCATTCCCCGACCGAACTGTCCGATTGATTCAATCATAACTTCAAAACTCTCATAAGTTGCTGCATTGAACGAAATAGCCGCATCATAAAACCACCTCGCTATGTCTTTACATGCTTTCTTCCTCAACTCATTCTTACAAACCTCATTAATGGTTTGTAGCTTCCCGTCTTTTCTTGCATTCACCATATCTTGAGCATTAGAGCTCAAGAACATGTCCATAGGACCCTTGATAGCTGAAGCAAACTTAGTTACACATGATTTTGATCTCTTTACAATTTGATTTATTCCATCATCGTCTTCAATATCGATGCTTATGTCATTGGTGGATCCCATCTCAGAAACTCCCTTTGAGTCCGACTTTTTTAACATGTAATTTGTGATTTCTTCCCGGACATGCTCCGGACATTTCCGACACATAACCACAGCTGCAAATCCACCGACAAGGTGTTGTTTGAATCGGTAGACACCCCCTTTGGTAATCTTCCCACAGTAGTTACAGGTGAAATTAGACTTGTTTATCGGGTCTTGCTTCCCGTGTTGTCTAGCCGGATCAGTCTTGCTTGAACCGATAGACACCCAAATCCTTTGTGATTGTGAATCCATTAATGAAATCTGAAAAATTGGAACCAACTTAAATCATACCCATGCCAATTGACTCCATAAAATTCAATAATTCACCAAATAAAAGACCCCAAACAAAGAAATAGAAAAAAATACATCTATGAAACCAGCTGCTTGCTCGAAAAAAAAAATAGAGTTCCTTACCGGCGGCAGCAAGGACGGCGACTAGAGAGGCAACGGCGGCGACCAGGAGGCTTGGGGAGGGGCGGCGCCAGTCTGAGGTTGGGAGACTTGGAGAGGAGTGACGATTGGTGGGTTGGAAAGAAATAGAAATGAAATAAAAATATACTAAACCTAGTCAACGGTCAACATTAGTCAAAGTCAACCATCTATCCTAAAAGCGAGCTTAACAGTGCTTAAGCGAAGGAAAGAAAAGCGAGCGCTTCCGCGCTTAAGCGACGCTTCTTGTATAGACAACGCTTTTTGTTAGTCGAAGCGTTCCGGTCTATCTGGAGCGCGCTCCAGCGCTTAAGCGATTCCGGAGCGCGCTTTTTTAAACCAAGAGTGTACGTGCGTATGCATTCATCATGATCATCTATTCTCTACGTACAAAACGACGCTTATTTATGCACATGAAAGATGGCAATACAAGCCTGTCGTACTGTTAGAGGATGGCTACGATGACGACGATGATACACAACGTTCGAGCTTTTAGCGGCGGTTGAAGCAATTAGATATTTTTTTGGTTAGCCCTAATTTGTTTTCGATTTTCTCCAATCTTAAAAAATTCGCGGGATATTCGGGATATGAATGCACGCTTTTAATCCCAGTCCACGAATGGAGAGCCATGGAGCGTTGTTCTTACGTGAAAAAGAAGGGGCAGAAAGAAGTACCTTGACTACATTACGAATCGTTTCCCTTGATTGAGTCCCGCAATTCCTTTCGATGAGCGTAATGCATTAAACAAGACGAGCAATAATAGAACACAGATGAGTCCAACACTTCATTACCTTAGAAAATTTATGTTGTTAAGCATATTTATGTCTAAGAATAATATTTATGAAGTAAATTAGGAAACTAACATTATACATCGGAGACACCAGCAAGGAAAATAATGCGTGGACATGTTCAATAGCCGCGCTCATTGTTCCGTAATAAGACTAGGTTATGTGATTCATACCGCAAAAGTCGCTCTTCTCGAATATTTCCGGGTGGGTTTTCCAGAATCTTTTTTCGATTATATTGCAGTATCTTACCACAATAGCCTTCACTGGCTTGCCGGATGTGTTTTCTCCGTTAGCTTTCGCAGTTTTCGTCGTCTTCTAGAAGAAAAATAAAATCAAATTTCAACATATAGTTTATCGTACATTAGAAGGCTAAATTCCTTGCAAGTCTTTAAATAAACGATGCGAGGCAAAACCTTATCCCATAAAACAGATGATCCGCGACAAAACATTTGAGGTAATGTGTTGTAATAATCTGCGATGCTGGATAGCCTGTTCAGAATCTCATTTTTCACCTGAGCTTGAGTACCCTTCAAATTTCCAAATAGACGTGATAATGTATTAAGAAAAACAAGTTATAAAATAGAATGTATTCGCTGCTCAATAAACTGAAAAACTAAAAGTCGAGAGAAGTAATAGTAAACCGTCAAGTAATTTTCCGCGTCACTTTTGCTCTTCCCAGACTTTACTAGCATCCAGAAGCAAGTATTGTACTGATTGTTGATGTGGCCTGCACGGTGCAAGTGTTGATGAGAGAAAACCATGGGATCAAAAGAACCGAATATAGCATAGAGCTTTAAAAATGAAAGCACAACAAAGAAATTCTAACTATTCTGCTGCACGAGCAGGGCCAGCGTAAAAAGATTCATGATATAAAGAAAATGTGAACATAATCAACTTAAAATCGACCTGTCTCCACGCTAAGTAATCCTTTAGAATCTTAAGGGAAGGATAACAAACAGCACGACCATCAAAGTGTGGAGTGCATCTCATCTCTTTCAGAGGGAAAAAATCCTTCCACTTCCTATAGTACGTCGAAGAGAAGAGAGACACCACAGCAGAAACTATTTCACTGTACGTCAAACAGAAACATAAAAAGAAACAGAAGTAAATATGCTATTTGTCACAGTCACAATGAGACCATGCACAAGAACAGAGGAGCTACCTAGCATGCCTTCCATAACTTCCCAAAAACCGTTGTGAGCTACAATCTTAGAAGTTTGGTGGATCGCGAGAGCTGAAAGGAGATAAGGATGGATTTATTACCTGTACTCATCACTGACCCCATATGTAAAAACAATATCCTTGAACTCTTCTAGAATTTTGGTGGCACATAAATTCATTAGATTGAGAGCTTGTGCAGCATTTGGTTTCTCAAATTCGTGAATATCCGAAAACCTACAGTGAATTACGAGATATAATAGGTGAGCTACAATTACCAAGAGATAAAAAGCTAACAATTAGAAACGAAAAGGCATTTGCGATGAATAACGATTCTAAATACCAGCCTTGTTTTTTTTAAGTGTGGGATCATAATGATTGAACAAGCACAAGTTTGGATGAACTAAATGCGAACAGCTCACCTGTGAAAATGGCAACCATCAAGTCATATAACAACCCATGTACACGGCAACAATCTGCCCTCATACTGGAAGGACTTAATATGCTCGGGCTTTGCTATGCTTGAACATTCAGTAAATTGACCCAGCTCCTTCAAAAGACGTGATTGAACATTCAAGAACCTTGACGCTGCAATGTTTGGTGAATGAGCTTCTATGATCATTTTTCTAGGTCTTTTGACAAGAGAGCCATCATCTTTATATTTAACAATATCTTCAACCTGTATAGCAATGTCATTCCCAAGTGTGAATAGGTGCAAACAAGAGGGAATCAGTAAGGAAAAAGATCACCTCTGTCTTGAGAACACATGTTCCTTGCCGAAAGATATCTGGGATAGACATTTTGTAGTTGATGTCAAAGGATTGGTAGAGCAATTCATTCAAATCTTGTTTCTGAGAACCCTGGAAAGCAGCAACGCAAGATAACCATGCTAATATTAGACGTACGGTAATTTCAGAAAGGGCAAAAAATTGAGCATTTTTTATCACAAATCTCAGGGAATTAACATATAAAATGGAATGCCTTAGTCAAGACTGAAATTTAGCTAAAATTACTAGAGTAACAAATCTCAAAACCTAGACATGTTTTCGCCCACAAATCCCAAAAGAGTACATTTTACAAATGTCATAATCAGCGAGAAATGACCGCAAATACAAATCTCCCCGGAGGAGCACTGGATGGACTATGAATCAAGCGTAAACATTAATATTACCTTCAACATCTCTTCCGCCTCCATTTCGGACTTTCCATTCTTAATCAGCTGCCAGAAACAAGTGTTGTACAGGTTGTTTAAATGACCTAAAAAAGAACAATAGAAGAGAAAAAGAATATGAGGGGAATATTCTCCAAACTACAAAAAAAAAACAGAAGAGAAAGATGTGCATTGTGCCAGTTAATAAAGATGGAAGCTATAAGTAATTTGCCATAGTAGATCAAATGCAAAAAACGTGTATACCATAGAACTGACTTACAGTCATTCTGCCTCCATGAAAGATATGACTGAAGAACCTCCAAAGATGCACAGCAAATTACTCGTGATCGAAATGACGGGGCATATCTCAAGTACTTTGTTGGGAAGAATTCTTTCCATTTGGTCACATAAACAGATGCAAAGAGAGATACAATGAGTGACAGTATCTTGCTGCAATACAGTATATAGAAAAAAAAGTAATATTGCTAGAAAACTAGTCATAGAGAACATATAGTACCATATCACTAAAACTAATCTAAGCATAAAGCCACCAAATACATTATTACATGACAATATTTGTAATCGGGATAGACAGTGAACTGAAGCTCAGACCTAGCTCGCCGCTGGTAAACCTTGGTAGCATTCTTGAACACAAAATTGAAAGGAAAACCAAAGGAACAATGAATTACCATCAATTAAAGAAATAGAAAAAGAGCTAAATGAAACAAAAATTACATACATGTATGGAAAAATTGTTAAAAGGCGAGCTTCGAGCTATTTCTTTACCTAAACTTATCACTGTAACCATAACCCATAGCAATATCTGCAAACCGCTCCAGCACTGACTTTGCACACTCATTCATCAGCTTCAAAGCGTTTATATCATTAGGTTTCTCAAATTCATGCACTTCACTAAATCTGCTCGACAAAAAAAGAATAATCAAAACAACAGAATTACTCAGACAAAAAAGATAAAAACTCCAAGCAAAATTCAATCACACCTGTTGAAATCACGGCCTTCGAGACGCACGACGATGATATTCGGCAGTATAACCTCGTCCTTAACCTCGAAAGATTTCACGTACTCGTATTTGCTGCCCGCCATTTCTTCAGAAGAGCTAATGGCTCGGGTATATGATATAATAAAGTACGTCGCTGAGTTTTAAGGATTTTTAAGTGCTGCGAATAATATATCGGGTCGGGTAGGATGATCCAATCCTTATATCCGACAATCAAAAGGAGCAAATTTGGGTTGTAAATGATTCATATTTAAAAATACAATAAAATTAATTTAAGAATATGATGAAATAATTAAGATAACGGAATTTTGTATTAAATGATGATAAGATGATAAGATGATAAGATGAGTTGTATAATTAGAAAGTTTGTATTTTTGTGTGAGTTGTATAATTGTAAATAATGTGATTAGTTGTAATAGTGAATTATTAGTAGTATAGTTGATTAAAGTTCTTTATAAATTACATCAAGTATTGAAATACTTAATCTCTCTCTAATATCTCTCTTTAATATTTATTACGACCTGCTGCAGTGAATTGAACCCAGTTGGTATTGTCATCCTTAAGGTTTTGATTGAGGTCTCATCCCATGGATTTATCCCTGAAGGATATGCAGAGGCTCTTGGGGGGCTGCAGATTGGGTGTTTTGCGACAAACAATACAGATTCACATCCTATTGTTTTCCGCATTTCATGTTGTTTAGGGATGGCTTGTGCTTGACGCATGGCCGTTTTTTTAATTTAGGTGGCCCAGTGTTTTATCAAAGTGAGGCCCTATATCATAGGGGCCTTAAAAATCTAATCCAAAAAATGTGGCCCTTTCCTTTAAAATTAACCTCTAAAATTGTGTGGCCATGTGCTATGGGCCATGATGCACGGGCCCAAATCCGGCCATGGCTTGACGGAGTGGTGTGCACGGGTAGTAGATGGACTTGATCAACGGCTATCAAATCCGATCCGTGTTTATTACAATGGAAAAAGGAGTGACTGCCAAAAAGATGGAAAGGGCGACACCTAATAAATATAGCATACAAGCGCTTACTAGCAGCATTGGTATATAATATTTGGACGGGACGCAACAGTCGAATGAAAGGATCCATGCGAGTTGGTACGAAAGATACTATGGAGGTCACGCAGCAGCTTCGTTTGGAGTGGAATGAAGATAATATACAATTTGTGGCGTTTTACGTCGATTATGGAAACTACCATGATAGGAATATTGATAGCACTGCAATATAGATAGGTAAGCACTGTGTAACTTAATTCCTTTTAAAATTTAATTTTCCAAAAAAAAAAAGGACTTCCCTTGGTGCAGTAACTAACAAGATACACACTCCCCTTTGGTCCAATTGAAGCAGCCTCGGGCCGTTTGCTTTGTCGAGGAGTTTTTTTTTTTTTTGGCCCAACAGTTTGCACTTCTACCTATTTCTTGGCCCATTTAGTGGATGGCATGACGCCGCCATAGGTTTTTTGTTTTTGAAAGGGAGACAGACAACTTCTCTATCATTCATGTGATCAATTCATCCATCACTCTGTTTCAAGCCATCGTGGCGTTGATTTAGAAGCGATTCGTTGAGGGAATTGTGTTCATCTCGTTGTCGTGGCTACTGCTATTGTTGCAGTGATTGATATCTCCGCTCAGTGACTGAGGGGTTCTTGTCGTCGACGTAGCTAGAAAATATGACTTCTGATATGGCTAGAAGAAGTGTACTGAATTCAGAGCCGGGACATGCTCGAGGCTTCGATTTGGATCTTTTGGCTGCTGGTAAAATCTATTTTGGTGCATCTCGGTTTTTTGTGGGTTGTAGTAGTTTTTGGAGTTTTTTTATTCGTTTCTTTCATCGTCGGCTAGAGTGATTTTGTTTTTGGGTGGGTGGTTGTATAGAAGGTTGTATATAGTAGCTTGCTCTGATCATAGTATGCATGGTGCGAATCTCTTATCATGTATCATGGTTCACCGTCGCGGATGCGGACATCGACGCGGACACGAGCGATATGGATACGTTGCATTGTCACGGCGCGGTCGCGGACGATACGCATTTTTTTAAAAAATTATAAAATATATTAGTTTTTCTGCGATTATACAAATGTTAAAACACAAATTGTGTAATATGTTGCGTATTGCGTATTGCATAATCTAATGTTCATCACAATGTTAACATAAATGTTAACTTTTATTTTGTTCATCACAATGTTTTATAAAGCGTATTGCGTAATGTGTTGCGTTTTAGTTCCGATGTTGCGTAGCGTAAATAGCGTAGCGTAGCGTATGGCGTGGGTATTATGGACAAGCCATTTACAATACTAAAAACATAATATACGACCACACAAGCAATTATAATATACTTTTGTTTTGTTTTATTCGTTCTTTCATTTTATGTCTCTAAAGAAAAAGACATGTAAATTTTTTTTATGTATATTTAATTAAAATACTACCATATAGCAGATATATGTGACAATAAATGTTTAAAATGTTAAAACATCTTTTAGTAAAGTTTTTCAGGTTTGTGCACATACATAACTTAAAATATACAAATTGTGCTAAATTACGCTAAATTGCGCTAAATCACGCTAAATTACGCTAAATTGCGCAAAATAGAACGCTTTCGAGAAAAAAAAACGCTATTTCATGAGCTTTAACGCGTTTTCGAATAAATTTACGCTATTTTGCGCTACGTAGGGCGCTATATTATGCTATTTAAAATACTGATTCATCAACATTATTATTATTGTTATTATTATCATTATTATTATTATTATTATTGTTGTTGTTGTTGTACATGCATTGCACGCGTACCAGAATAATATTTGAGATTGACATGATGAATTCGATTATGACGATCTGGTTTACCTAGAGAAATAACAGCCGTGTCATAGTAACTGTGTTGTATGGGCGAACATAATATTTTGTAACTTTTTTATCCCAATGATGATATTATTGTCGAACTAATGATTTCGGTCATGTTTTATTTGAAACGTAAATTTCTTGTTAAAACCGTATGGAGTTGTTAAGAAAGTTTGTGGTTAAAAAGATAATTATTAATAATTATGTTGACAAATTGAGATAATGATGTTGAAAAAAAATAATTTTGAAAAAATTTGTGGGAAAAAATAAAAATAATAATAATTAAAACGGAAAAGTTGATTAATTTTATAATAGCATGCAAATGTTATCTAGTTTTGTAATAGTGATATTAAAAATAACACTAATTGTGTTATTCTCTCTGAAATTATAGTCCATTTGCACCTGAATAATAAAATTAATTGATCAATTCTTCAATTAATTAATAGTCCAAAAATACATAAGCCCAAAAAAATAAGCCCAATTATAAAAAATAAGCCCAATTACAAAAAATACCCAAAAAGGTGAAATTAGATTAGAGCTTTTTATCATTAAAAAAACCCCCAAAAAAAAAAATATCCATACACGCCTTCTCTATTGCGAGATGCTAAAGCCGCCGCCATCAGGTTCACGACCTTCAACCCACACGTTATAGATCGAAAATCCGATATTCCGGCCGGTAAGCCAATAAATCGTTCGCTTCAATCCGAGATTTCGCCGCGACGCCGATGAATCGCCCGCGACAGAACCGTAACGGTACGGCCGTTACGGCCGAGATATCTCCGCGACGGCGAACCATGTCATGTATGTCTTACTTACGTCTGGCCTTCTATCATTTCAGTTTGATATGTGTAATTTTTCTGCAGATACATCTCACGAGGTGAAGAGAATAAGAGATGGAAGAAATGAACGATTAGAGACCTCAGCGGAAGTTCGACATAGCTTCATTCTTGAATCAGAGTTGAAGCGGTTTCTTGATCGGTGTCCGAAGCTACAATCTTATCCACTTTTCCGTAACTTGTTGGAGAAGGTAGTTATATTCTAACATGGAGTATAACTAAGACATATATATTTATGTTCCACCTTTATGGTTCCTAGCAACGAGTGCTTTGCTTTTACACGGTGGTTTTTGGTTTCTGTTGTCAGGAGAAACAAAATTCGGAAGAGGGGTTGTTGGATGCGGTTGAGCAATTGGTTTTACATCCAAATTACACCATTCCCTTGCTGGGTTGCTTCAGGATAATAGCAAAGAAGATCGTGGAAAGGACTGTGAGGAAGCTATTGAAGGGGGACATGTTTCCGAAGTTGAGACCCGATGATTACACATATATAACAAAATTCGATGAAGAAGCATTTTATGTAGAGGATGAAAGTGTAGAGGAAGAAGAAGTTGTTAATATTATTGATGTTTACATGGGGATGGGGAAGCACTTGTGTCTTCATGAGCTCGCCTGCTTGGCTTTCTGCCGTGCTATAGATTTGATTCCTTCTTTGATACAGTAAGGACATTTTTGAATGCACTCCTTTTTCTTTTTTTGGTACTTTTTCAGTAACTATTTGCAGCCGCTGTACCTTCCAAGTAATTGTGCGCCGAAATCGTAACTATTTTGTTTATTCAGTAGAGAAAGGAATGTCAATGTGAGTGATGTAAGGAAAAGAAAAGACAGTCTTAAACCGGATAATGTAGATTATAAGTGCGGATTATAACCTAGTGCAGTGTGCTGTAGTCAATTGTGATTTCTGATTTCCCTCGTCTACTATCCCATACTATTTCTCATATTGCATGATTTATATCTGAAAAATTTATCTGTCTTGGATGCAGGCCAGTTCTGGATTATTTTAAAGTTGCTCCTCCTCCATTTTTTAGAATTATACACTTGAGATCACTTCCTAGAGCATTGTCTGAGGTATTATTTGGTATTTCTTAATTATAAGGCATTTCTTTTGTATTGCTTAATCTATAATTGTTTCTCTTTTGTTAACTCCTTCTATTTCAGCAATTGTCTTCTGTTTGTACATCAAACCGTATCTCCTTTTCTTAAATCAAACTTGACAGGCTTAATCATACATGCATGACTATTTTGCTTCAGATATTTCTATTGATCTTCAATCTTTCAGGGAGGACACAATTTATTAGCTATTGTCCGGACATCATATCGTCTTCTTGTATTGGAACCAGAAGCTTACAGAACACTTTGGGATTGGTCTTGTTTTTTTGGCCTTATAAAGCAGACCACAGACTTAACGCCGGTAAGTGATTCTGTATCTAGAATTATATCTGACTTGAAATGGTGCAGTGCAGGTATATTGTCTGTCGTTTCAAAATTAAGTTTTAAGGCATCTGCCAAGCTTGGGCCTGACTCTGAAGAAAGCCTCCAATGTTACCTGCGGTGAGTTTACTGTCTACAGTAGAAGTTTTAAATAAATTGTAGTGTTCTAACCTCTATGGTATTTGTCAAATGTTGACCTGTAAGAACTAATGCTGCAAAAATATGAAAACAATGATTGAAATATGAAATCTAAGTGCTAGCTTAGCTGTATGATGGAATTGTTTTTGTATAATATTTTTTGTCGCTGAAGTTCAGATAATAAGATTTTGTTAAGAGAGAAGGAATAATAACGGAAGAAAAAATAGTTCTAGTAGAAAGGGGAATTATCTTTGTTACGATCGCTGAATGATGGCCAATCTTTAAGTTAGAAAGTTCCATCTTTTTTTTTTGGGATCTATGCAGATGGCAATCATTTTGTTTGGATATATCCTTGGAGGAAGGGGGTTGGTACCTGGAGCATTGCGATGATAAATCAGAGATGATGACCAACAAGGAAGTCAATACGAGAGAAGGCAATTGGCTTTCAGCATGCTCCTCGCAGGGTTGCGATGTCGTGCCAGCAAAACAGACTGGAGAGCTGAACATATGGTACAAATTTAACATGTTCGTGAAGCATGCAACTAATTTTAGAATAACTTTGCATGTTTATTGAATCCCTAGCCTAGTCAAAAGATTCATTTACTTTGTTTTTCTTTCAAATGGTTGTAATGATATTGCTGATGATTCAATGTTGGGAACCTTATTTCCTATATCTGTTCTGGTAAAAAATGGTTGAATGATTCATGATTGTCAAAACCAATGGTTTGATGCTTATATTAGCCACGACCTTGTCCAAAGATGCCTATAAAATGTTTTGAACTTTTGTGCAGCAATCCTAGAGGTCCATATTTGTTCACGTCGGCTATGAAGAGAACTTTTGATATAGTTTCTTCAGCTGTGAGGCAGAGATGGCCTGTACTTCTTTATGGTCCTGCTGGCGCTGGGAAAACTGCCCTCATTGATGAGTTGGCTCGCCATCATGGAAACAAAGGTACTTCTTTTTTCTATATCGTTAATATCTCTACTCTAGTATACTTCAAGGACCTCATGTTTGGTTAATTATTTAGCAGAAGTTGTGTATTTAGTTGGCTTGAGGTTGAAACCATGCCCTCTTGAATTTCTGACTCAGTTGTGAGCTGTTCATTATTGACCTCTTGTTGTTGAGACTGAAATACGTCCATGTTGATTTAATTGATTTTTTTCACTGCTATCGCGCTTAGTAACTTGCCTAGCCAATGTAACTGTTGGATGACTATGGAAGCAATATAAATAAGTTCTGATGGAATCACCTAACCATGCAGGCATATGTCATAACATGCTTATATGCATTGTGGATAAAAATGCCCTGAAGTTTACCTACTTAGATATTTCCCTAATTTTAGACATACTGAATTCTTTTGCAATTTCTTGAGTTTCCTTAACCCTTCATATTTTATTCATTTGGAACTTTCTCTGACATGATAATCTTTGGAAAAAAAAAAAAACAGCTCGACCAATTTACATGGATGAGCAAACAGATGGGAAGACACTGATTGGAAGTTATGTTTCCGCAGATCAGCCTGGAGAGTTCAGATGGCAACCTGGCTCTCTTACTCAGGTTAGGATGTATTTGTAGGCACGGTATTAATTCTAATATTTGTTGTAACTTATGTTGCAAATTTGATTTCCAGGCTGTTGAACACGGATTTTGGGTAGTTTTTGAGAATATAGATAAGGCACCACCCGATATTATGTCAGTGTTACTGCCTTTACTAGAAGGTGCAACTACATTCTCAACTGGCCATGGGGAGGTATGATCTTTGTGGCTTTTGATTCCAATTTAAAGAGAAGGGTACCGTATGTTGTTGAATGGGTGGCATTAGAGATTCTTACTAAATATTCATGCTCTACAAATTTGCTCGCATGTAACCTTTGTTTTCCCCAGTTAACATGAAGGATCTGGGAGATCTTATGTCCCATGTTCATTATTTTAAGTGGCACTTATAGTCAACAATATGTGTAGCCCATTTTAGTGATGGGAAGAGTTTTTTTGCAGGCTGTTCGAGTAAATGGGAATTTTCGGCTGTTTTCCACTGTGA
Organism: Lindernia subracemosa; assembly: GCA_028392965.1. Lineage (NCBI taxonomy): Eukaryota > Viridiplantae > Streptophyta > Magnoliopsida > Lamiales > Linderniaceae > Vandellia > Vandellia subracemosa. Next base: position 335,719 of record JAQPCC010000136.1, on the reverse strand, counting down.
CGACTGCAAAGTCAGATGGATCTCGTCTTACTGAAGGTTAATATACTTAGTTTCGTAACTTTTTTCCTGCTACATACATTTATATATCTATAGCTTGTTTTTCATACATCAGTATCTTATATTTGATTTCTGCATATTCATCCTGAATGGAAATTAAGGAAAGCGAGCCCTGATTACATGCTTTAAACATGTTTAAAAAAAAATTCAAATGTAGACAGTTTCTTTCTGCTGGGAGTTTTAATACTAATGAAAACGACATCAATTTCCCCTTGCGTTTCCTTGGTAAATTATTCAAAAGATATGACTGGATATCCAGAAATAATCGTGAAAAAACATATTGTGTGCTTTTGCCTTGCTTGAATATTTTTTCCAATATACTTGGAAACTGTTGGCCAAGTACTTGTTTTATATAAATATATATACATTACATGCCATCTGTATCTCATTTTCCGTCTATGTTGAAGGTTGCCCATTGTCTTTCTCTTGCTTGCTACTTACATAAACAGGTAGGAATTCAATTAGCGCTCTTTGGGTGAAGGTAATGATTGGCCCACCAAATAAGCAAGATTTGCTTAATATCATTCTGTTGAGGTACCCAGAATTGGAGGGTCTTGCGCCAAATCTACTAGGTTTGTTAAAATTTTCGTAATTCATTATTACCATGTAGTCCATACAGAAAGCACTGGTTAGTATTTCTCCCCTGACATTATCTGCAGAAACCTTCGAAAGGGTAAATGAAATAACAAGGTCTCAAATGGGAACAACTTCATCAAGTTATCATGGAAGATTCACGCCAAGGTAGGGAATCTGGTGCCAAGCTGCCAGCAATTTTTCCTATTCTGTTCCTGCTTCACATTATTCGTTTATTTTTTTTTTTCTTGCATTAAAAGAGATCTGCTCAAGTTATGCAAGAGAATAGCAAGCTTGGGAATTTGCTTTGGAGATGGAGGGTTATCTGCATATGCGTGCGAAATTATTTTTAAGGAGGTTAGCATGCCTTAATTTTGCATGCGTATGACTAGACATACTTTTTTTGTGGAGCATTCAACTGACTCTGGGTTCTGTTATCAGGCCATCGATATTTATGCATCCTTCTCTACTTCGCCCGAAAATAGAATGGCTCTCATTAGACAGATTGCAAGGTTGTGGGCTGTTTCAGCGCCTGAAACTTTGTACCCTCCGAACAAGCCTATTATTCAGGTTAGAAAAGTTTTGGTGAACTTGTATGTTTGCATATATGCGATATTTTGGAAAAAGTTTAACGAACTTTCTGATCATGTGTAGGAATTGAAATCTGAGTTTCGAGTTGGACGGGCATATATCCACCGTACAACGGCTGTGAGTTTTTCAGCTGCCCGAAACTTATTTATGAATCTTTATCTTGGCCATTATTCATTTCAGTGCTCTGCATTTTTTCAGGGTAATCTTAGGAAGAAACCATTTGTTGAACTCCGTAGTTCAGTGCATGCCCTTGAAAGAATTGCGTGTTCTGTTAAATTCAGTGAGCCCATATTATTGGTTGGTGAGACTGGCACTGGTAAAACTACCCTTGTGCAAACTCTTGCATCAAGGCTTGGTAAAAAACTCACTGTCTTGGTATGTCTACAACTTCATTGATTCTTTTTATTTCAGATAAGTTGCTTCTTACCATAATAGTTTGTTATTGCAATTTTTATTTCTGTCGCAGAACTTAAGTCAGCAAAGTGATGTTGCTGACCTCATAGGGGGATTCAAACCTGTGGATGCACGGTTCGTTTGTATTCCTCTGTACCAGGAGTTTGAGAATCTTTTCACCAATTCATTTTCTCTAAAGGTATCATCCACAAAAGGTTTAAGCTTCTGGTGAAGGACTTTTACTCACCTGTTTTGTTCCATTCTCTTGTGGCTAGTGAATTGTGTTATTCTTTTTGTTTAGGAGAATGAGAAATTCCTTACTGATCTGAGGAAATACTTGAGTGAAAGAAATTGGAGAAAGTTATTAAGTGGATTTCGAAAAGGCTTTAAAATGATAGTTAGAAAGGGAACGTCCAATTCTGGACAGAAGAGAAAGAGACCTTTGAGTAAAGTTATTTTCGAATCCTGGGCGGCTTTCTATGAAAAAGTCAAAAAAGCTTATGCTCAGGTTAATGCGTCTGACGGGTTGGTGTTTTCATTTATCGAAGGAGCTTTTATTTCTGCACTGAAAGAGGGTGAATGGATACTGCTAGACGAAGTCAATTTGGCTCCTCCAGAAATCTTGCAGCGTGTTATTGGGGTCCTTGAAAATGAAAATGGATCTTTATCCCTGACTGAAAGAGGTGATCTAGAAGATGTTCACCGACACATCAATTTTCGGATTTTTGCTTGCATGAACCCTGCAACTGATGCTGGCAAAAGGGACCTGCCCATGTCTTTTAGGGGAAGATTCACAGAATTCTATGTCGATGATATGTTAGATGATGACGACTTGAATCTATTCATAAATCAATTTCTTGATGATGACTCTAGAAATCTAGCAAGTAAAATTGTACAGTTCTACAAGACTGCGAAGGACTATGAAGAAAGGCTACAGGATGGGGCTAATCAGAAACCTCATTACAGTTTGCGTTCACTGTTTCGGGCATTAGAATACTTTAAGAAGGCAAAGAGACGCTCTGGAATCCAATTATCCCTTTACGATGGGTTTTGTATGTTTTTTCTGAACTTATTGGACGAGTCTAGTGCGAAGTTAATGAATGACTTAATTTCTAGACATTTGTTGGGTGGGGTTATACCTAAATCACAACCCTTTGAAGAATATTTGAGTGTGATGGAAGAGAGTGATGATTTGAAAAACTACGTCCGCACTAAGAGTGTCGATGACCATTTGAAGAAACTTGCCCGGGCAATTTTTATTGGAAGATATCCAGTATTATTGCAGGGACCAACATCTAGTGGGAAGACTAGCCTTGTCCGGTATCTTGCTGCTCGGACTGGTCATGAATTTGTCAGAATCAATAACCATGAAAACACTGATCTACAGGAGTACCTTGGCTCTTATATCACTGATGAAAGTGGAAAGCTTGTTTTCCACGAAGGTCCTCTTGTGAAAGCTGTTCGTAATGGCCACTGGATTGTTCTTGATGAGCTCAACTTGGCTCCCTCAGATGTACTTGAAGCGTTGAACCGCTTGATCGACGATAATAGGGAACTATTTGTTCCCGAACTAAAGGAAACTATACGTGCTCATCCAGATTTTATGTTGTTTGCTACTCAAAATCCACCTGGTATCTATGGGGGCCGAAAAGTCCTGTCGAGAGCATTTCGCAACCGTTTCGTTGAGATTCACGTTGATGAAATTCCTGAAGGAGAATTGGGTGAAATATTGGAAAAGAGGTGCCAAATTTACAAGACTTATGCAAAAAAAATGGTCGATGTCATGAAGGAGTTGCAACTACAGAGGCAAAGCAGTAAAATTTTTGCTGGGAAGCATGGATTCATAACTCCACGTGACTTGTTCCGGTGGGCTGAGCGCTTTATGGTGCTGCATGGCAGCAGTTCCTATGAAGATCTTGCTTATGATGGTTATTATCTACTTGCTGAGAGGCTCCGTGATGACTCTGAAAAGAAAATTGTTAGAGAAGTTTTGGAGAAGCACCTCAAGGTCAAAATATCTGATGAAATCTTGTACAAGCAGGTATTTTTCATATGGTCCAAATTTTTTACTGGAATATCTTTTCATATGTTTATGTTTTGATTGATATAATTACTAGTGGTCTGTACTTCTCACTTGGCTATTTGCCTTCTGATGGAGCTGTTTGACATGTACTTGAGGACTGTGGATGCTTAATTGATATATTATTTATTTTTTTGGGGATTTTTTTCTAAACTAGATAAGACATAGAATGAATTTATTTAATTATCAGTCCTTTTTGAGTTTAAGAAGAAAATATATTGTTTTATTCTTTGTAACTCTAGGAAGTTAATGGAAGATATACTTTCCCTTGGGACAGCAGACAACCTGAAATTTCTGGAAGCATGGGGAAGTAAGTTTCTCTTTGATTACTGATATTCAGCTTCCCTTCTTTTCATGCTTCAATGTTTAACTTACATTTCTGCTTTTCATCCCCTAGAGTTATTTGGACAAAGAGTATGTGGAGGATGTATTTTCTAATTGAGCAATGTTACAAGATGCGCGAGCCTGTTCTTCTTGTTGGTGAAACTGGTGGGGGAAAAACAACTGTTTGTCAATTGCTTAGCACTATGTTGAGCTCCAAATTGCACCTACTGAACTGTCATCAGTACACGGAAACATCGGACTTTTTAGGGGTTTGTCTTTCACTTCCCTTTTACTTCCAAGTAGATTGGCTAGTTTACTGTCTCCTCATCAACCCTTCTTGGCATTTAACATTAAATGCAATATGCATGATGAGGTAACTTTTTTGCTTAATAATTTTCAGGGTTTCTACCCAGTGCGTGAGAGATCTAGAATTAGTACGGACTTTGAATATCTCTGTGAGAAGTTGATTTGCTCAAAGGCTTTTATCCACTCCTCAGACAATGCAGTATGTTCCGTGATTTTTTTTTTAACTTTCTGTCCACTTACACCCTATCATGAAGTAATATTTCTGGTGATGAATATTGGTCATGCAGAAAATTTCATCAGATATTAATCAGGCTGCCTCAACTGTAAATACGCTCTCGAAGATCATCTATAGTTACAAACATGGTTCACTGTCTCATCCTGAAGTAACCATGGAAGAGATTAGCTATATAGAAAAAATTCATCTGGATCTAATTCAGCTGCAAAAGAATTGGCAAACAATTTTTATGTGGCAAGATGGACCACTAGTTGAAGCAATGAAAAGCGGTGACCTGTTTCTTGTGGATGAGATTTCTTTAGCTGATGACAGTGTTCTTGAAAGATTGAACAGTGTTTTGGAACCAGAAAGGAAACTGGTAAGTTAATTAAATATCACTTCATATATTTTGTGTTTTCCGCACACCTTTATGTATTATCAGTAATTTTCCTTCTCTAACATTTTGAATGATTGAAACAAGCATGAAATGTGTTGTCTGTTTGGCTTTGGATACCTGTTAATTTATTAGTCTAATAGTGATTGTTATTTGTTAAATTTTCCGGATTAAACATTTTGGTATTATGTGCTTACTATACTGCAGTCTTTGGCTGAGAAAGGAGGCTCTCATCTTGAAAGTGTAATTGCTCATCCAAATTTTTTCCTTCTTGCCACAATGAATCCTGGAGGTGATCATGGTAAAAAGGAACTCTCACCTGCTCTTCGTAATCGGTTTACCGAGATATGGGTTCCCTCTGTTTGTGACATGGAAGAGTTTAGAAGTATTGCACTTGAGAGGTTTGCGGTTTGTGTTTAGTAATAATTCTGCTACGCTCTAGGCTACTCGATAGTATCTTATGGTCGTTTTGGTCACTTTAAACAGGATTTCAAAGCAAGAACTAGCGGGCATTGTGGATGTTATGCTGAAATTTTGGGAGGTATGCTGCTTTTGAATTCAATTTTCATCGTTTCTTTTTTGTCGTCCACTATCGATACTAGTTCATGAACTGGATTTAAAAATGCACATAGCGATTGCATTCTCGTGTAATTCCATGTATTGGGTGCTTTGGTATATTAGTTTATTTTGTCTTAAGTATGAGTGTCACTGCTCGTTCTGTTTTTAACGTTGATGCTTAAGTTGGATGAAACTTTGCTATGTGTTTAAGTAGGTTTATGAATATCATGAATGTGTTGTAATCATCACAACCAGTCGATGATACATATGTTGTTACTGGCAGATCATGGTAGTTTCTACCGAATTAGTGTAAGCTCGGCGATGTTGGTTTCATATATTCCCATTCCGATATTGCAAGTTTTTTTCAGTATCCTATTTTAATTTTCTTTGAAATAAACAATCAATAAAATGCGGCTATTCTAATAGGCATGCAATTTTCGTCTATATGTTTTCCTTCATTTTCTTCTCTCCTGGCATTCACTTAATGGCTGTCTTTCATTTTTGTTTCCAGTGGTTCAACCATTTGCAGACTGGACGGATACTTACTATCAGAGATCTCTTGTCTTGGGTGTCATTTATCAATGTCGCAGGGAGTAATTTATCTGCTGAATCTTTGCTTGTCCATGGAGCGTTCCTTGTTTTGCTTGACGGAATTAGTCTGGGTAATACTGCCAGACTGTCTAGAATTCTTTTTTTTTTGTTCAAGGATCTATTATATTTCAATTTATACTATTTTTTCCATCGTCATAGCATGTGGTTCTGTCCTGTGATGCATCACTTGTTAGGTATCTGCCGACGCTCATATCTCTGCACTTTTTTTTTTAAGTGAGAAAATTCTTTAGCTTCTTATGATGATTATAAACGGAAGAATGGTGGAGTATGATATGGTGAACCTTGATATTGGAATACTAGAGTATTCAGAAGGCATTTTATTGCTTTCCATATGTTCACTTTATGATACCTTTTGCCTCCTTTTCTTATTTAGTCGTGGATTTCATAATCTTTTAAATAGCATTATTGGCTGAGTTCATCTCCTGGTAGGTGCACTCTATTTTGCTTTAATTATGGGTCACAGAGTAGTAGGGAATTTTGCCTGGTATAGTTTACTGGTACTTGGCATGGTATATTGCTTAGTGAAATTTTGACTCTCATTTATTTCAATAGGTTTTCAGTGGACTCCACCATCTGCTTCTATAACCAACCAACTTTATTAATGTGTTCGTCATCTCAAGATTACATCCAGCGGTTTCATACATTTCCTTAAATAAATAATTGTTTTTATTCGTCAGGTACAAATATAACGAAAGATGAAGCTGCAGAGTTGCGAGGGAAATGTCTCTCTTTTCTTCTGGAGAAACTCGAGGTATTTTGCTGGTGTATTTTATTTGACTTGATAAACATGGGACTTCTTAAAGATGCACGACCGTCCTATAGTTCATTTGACATTAGAAAAATTTCTGCTATCTACTTTCAGAGTTTCCGGACCCATGTCTATCAATAGCCTGTCCCTTCAATAGAATGCAACATGCTATTAGTTTTTCTATGGTTTGCGTTGCCATCCCAAAACTGATGGTGAAATTATTTTAACCCTGTGACTATAATTGGTCATTTAACTGTTGTGATTTGATTGTTTAATGCAGGAACATAGGAAGAGTTCGGGCTTGTCAAGTTTAGATTTGTCAAGTTTGGATGGACTGGACTCTTATGGTTGGAGCAGTTCCAAAAGTTCGTCAGTTTTGCCTTCTGAGAAAAGTAATATCTTCGGGTTCCATCCTTTTTACATTGAGAAAGGTAGTTAGCCTGTCTTTCCTCATAGGTAACAGAGCACTTGATGTTTAGTCGATATGCTTTGTTACCATCTACAGTGCACTTTTTCAGATAATGATAATGTCGGCTCCGAGGAAATATGATTTTGTGTCCCTACTGCTCATATGAATGTATCGAGTTACTCTTTTTCAGGTAATGATAATGTCAAGCCCGAGGAATTTGGGTTTGCAGCTCCTACCACGCGGAGGAATGCATTGAGGGTTCTACGTGCCATGCAGCTTAATAAGCCTGGTATTGTCCTGTTATTCTTTTGCTTATGTTTTAGAATTCAAAATAACACACATGCAGCTTAACAGTGTTTCTTTTGCTATTTCAACACCAGGTAGTTGTTTTTGTTGTGCGAATATCGTGAAACTGAAGCACAATGCTTCAATAAACACAAATATATGATTCAATGTCAATGAGTTTCACAAGCAAATTGATCATCGAGTATTATAATTAAAAATCAAACATAAAAAGGAATCTTAGTCAAATATGTGAACTTACCAAGTTGAGTGACTGTGAGTTGAACATTGTGATCACACAGAAAACAGCATGCTCTTATACAATGTTAAAGTTTAGGGGTTTATCTGAAAAATAATTGATATTATGTGGAGTAGGCACTTTGATTTTAATGTAAATATATTTCGTGATGTGTTGTTATAACATTGAACATTTTTTCTATCTAGCTGTCTAATGTCTTGTTTTTGTTTGCTATTAGTGTTGCTGGAAGGTAGCCCTGGTGTTGGGAAAACAAGTCTAGTAAATGCTATTGGCGGATTCTCTGGGCACAATGTACTGCGCATTAATTTGTCTGAGCAGGTTAGTTGCATAATTTTGCAGGTGTTTCTCTGGAAACAAGTTTTTCATGTTTGGTTTTAAATTTCTTCCATCCATAAGTGTTTGTTGTTCTGAATTGAATCTGTTAAGCAATATTTGCATTAATACCTTGCTGCAGACGGACATGATGGATTTGTTGGGGTCAGATCTGCCAGTCGAAAGTGATGAAGGGATTCAGTTTGCATGGTCTGATGGCATCCTACTTCAGGTTTGGCAGCTAATTCTTGTTACTTCATCTTATTTTTTACGTCTTTGTTATATATCATCAAAATGTGGTATTGCTGTCTCAGGCTCTTAAGAAGGGATCATGGGTTTTGCTGGATGAATTAAACCTTGCACCACAATCCGTCTTGGAGGTAAAACAAGCAGTTGTCTACATGAACCCTTGACGAGTTCTTTTGAATTTAATAGATGATTTATAAATATACAACCAGGGTTTAAACGCTATTTTGGACCATCGGGCTGAAGTTTTTATTCCAGAACTTGGCCGTTATTTCAAGTGTCCAGCATCTTTCAGGATTTTTGCGTGTCAAAATCCTTCTTATCAAGGAGGAGGTCGTAAAAGCCTGCCTAAGTCCTTCCTCAACAGGTTTACAAAGGTGTGCTGTCCGCATGTGAACCTCAAAAACTTGGTGTTTGCTACATGTAGATGTCCTCCACGTAATTATAGTAACTCTGCTGCTTTCAGGTCTACGTTGATGAGCTAGTGGATGAAGATTATCTATCCATATGTAGCTCACTCTATTGTTCAATAGAAAAATCTCTATTGGAAAAGCTGATTCTGTTTAACAAAAGATTACATGAGGAGACTATGTTGCATCAGAAATTTGGTCAAGATGGCTCTCCATGGGAGTTTAATCTTCGTGATTTGAAACGTTCATGTGAAATTATTAAAGGTAATTCCATCCAACTTTTAGATGATATGCTATTCACTTAAAGGTGACAAACTAGGCCATCTCTAATTCGTCATATTTTTACCATCTTTCGTATTTGCACGACAGATGCACCTGAAAAGTCAAAAGCAGACTGTTTCCTAAGCTCCATTTATCTTCAACGAATGCGCACACATGCTGATCGAATTGAAGTTGTAAAATTATATGAAGAAGTTTTCAAGGTGAAGGCATCTATAAATCCATATCCTAAGGTTAAACTCAATCCTGAATCATTGATTGTTGGAGATGTGTCTATTGAGAGATTTCTGCATCAGTATTCAAGAGCTCCTTGGAATAACCTTAAAATTCTTCCTGGCATGCGTCACTGCTTAGAAGCTGTGATACAGTGTGTGAAGCAGAAGTTGTTATGCATATTAGTTGGTCCTCCATCTTCTGGTAAAACCTCGATGATAAGATTACTAGCTCAGCTCACTGGTAATGTGATAAATGAGTTAAATCTTTCATCAAGCACTGATATATCTGAGCTACTCGGATCTTTCGAGCAATACAATGCTTCTCGTCACTATGAACTTATTATTACTGAAGTTGGAAGGTATATAAATGAGTATTACAATATGAAATTGGAATCATCTGTAGAGGCTTTCATCCAGAATGAGGATCTCATGGCGCGATGGCTTGACTTTCTTTCCAAGATAAATAAACACCAATTCATGCCGGACAAACAGGATCATGCTGACGCTCATGTTCTAAATGGGAATCTTATTGATCGGTTAGTTGAAATTGTTGAACATCTGAAGCAAGTGACTGATGTGACTTCGCCTTTACCTTGGTCTACCAATGATCTGGACAACACACTGGGCATGATAAAAAACTTGAGTAGTATGCAGCAGAAAGGGCAGCATTCCGTCAAATTTGAATGGGTTACTGGATTATTGGTCAATGCAATTGAAAAAGGAGAATGGATCATTCTAGAGAATGCCAACCTATGCAGTCCAACGGTTTGTGAAGTGTAGATGTTATGATATACTTTATTAGTTCTTTTACTTCTGTTGTTGTGGCATATACTTGGTTGGTGACACTTTTTTTTCCCATATACCGTGTTATGCAGGTTCTTGATAGGATTAACTCTTTGGTGGAGCAATCTGGATCTATTACCATTAGTGAATGTGGAATAGTGGAAGGACAACCTGTAGTTCTTACACCCCATCCTAATTTTAGGATGTTTCTCACCGTTAACCCTAGCCATGGTGAAGTTTCACGGGCTATGAGAAACAGAGGAGTGGAGGTATACATGATGCAACCTCATAGGTCTTTAGAAAACGATATCAATGAAGTTGAACTCCAGGAAGCGAAGAGGTTTATTGCCCTCAGTGGAATTCCGGGCGGTAAGTTGGTTGAGATGATGGCCAGAGCCCATGTTTTGGCCAAGTATGAAGGACTTCATCTTGATGTGAACATAAGTTATCTTGAGCTTTCACGATTGGTGCAGTTATTCCATCAGCTTATTTCTAATGGTAATCCACCTGCTCAGAGCATTCAAATTAGTTGGGAACAAATATACCTTTCATCGTTCGGTGAAGTGAAAGGAAAAGATATCATTTCTCGAGAACTAGAGGCTGCTGATTTATTTAAATTCTCTTCTCGTGATGATTCATCTGTATGTCTTCCTGGAGGGTGGCCTGCCCCCTTAAAATTAAGGGATTACATGTCCTACTCAAATGAGACATCTGTGAGACAAAATCTTATATATTTGGAATCAGTGGGATCCCATATCGCATCTCACTTGTTTAGAAGTACTGTAAACAGAGGTCCAAAGGGGAACGCTTCCCGTGGAGAAGGCTTGAGGATGAGGCATCTAATGGATGCTGCATCCTTACTTGAACTTATGTTTCCTAAAGCTCTAAACGGTGTGCATACAAATGATGTTGTGCAAAGTGAATTGGATACGGTTTTAGCCCAGAAGAAACTGTCTTTTGCTTCCGACTGGGCGATTGAACAAGCCACTGAAAGCGATTATTTGCTTTATGTTGGTTGGTTGGACTGGTTTGGTGCTCGGTCAAAGGAATTCTTTTCATTTTTCAACAGCTTCTCTGTTTTGTTAAAAAAGGAACTGAAACATTCCATCTGGAAGAGAATATTTCAGTTGCGGAATGAGCTCATATCTCTAAATTCAATTCACGGATGCTATAAATCTCTGCCATTGCTCTCAGTAAAGTTCATTGATACATGTTCATTGGGTAATTCAAACTCATGTTCACTTATCCTGATAAACTCCATTAAGTGCGTTCGTTTATTGAGGCCCAGCCTCCGACAATGGAGCCTAGAGAGTGAGTGCAGACAAACTCGTAAAACTCAATCCTTTGGACCCATATTGACTTCCTTGCGAATGGTGGAGGAGAAAGTGCTTGATAAGCTGCCTGACTCGCCTTCTTTTGATGTGACTTTCACGTCATATGCTGATCTTCTTGACCATCATGTAATCTTTTGGAATAGCATTTTGTCGTCAGAAACTGAACGCATGCTAATCTCTTGGCGTTCTTTAATGAAAGACGTCGAGAAATTATGTGCACTTTGTCCTGCTGAAGCAGAATTGTTTAAGGCAAGTTCCTGTACTAAAAGTAACAATTTTTTTTTCCACTTCTCTCTCTCTCTCTCTATCCTCTTTTAGTATCTTTGACTTTCTCTATCTTGCTAACTTCTGCGTAGAATGAGATGAAAAAGTTGGATGGTGTTTCATCCTTGTGTTTGAGCTCAAGCAAGCCTCTTCTATGGGCACGGGGTGGACATCCAATTTTGCCACCCTCTGCCGACTTATACCAGAAACAGTTTCATCTTAGAAACCTCTGTGAAAGTATGCGGCCAAAGAAGTTGTTTTCCAGACTAGGTACGTCTGCTGGAACACAATGTGAAAGAGTTTTTGATTTCAGTTAGTGGTGATGGGGGTGGTCAAGAATTTTTAGTGATCTTACTTCATCATCCGGTGTTGGGCATTGATATTCGATGATGATATAAGGAAGGATTCATGTAGGCTTTTATGTTGTTATTTTTTCCAACTCAGGTTCTCTACAAAATTTCATATTTGCAGGTGGAGATGAATTGGCAGAAGACGCACAGTGTGTCGCTCTATTCTCTAATACGGAATTCCGTATCCTTGCCACACAAGGTGGTATCCTATATCTTACGACAGACTTTGAAACTTACTTCCATTCTTTGAGGGTGGATTTTTAAATTTACTTCTGATTTGAGACATGTATTTAAGCTTCATTTCTGCATTTCATTTCATAGTTCCAGCTTAGCATGTTCCATCTGCCTGAAATTAATTTATTCTTCATAATAAGAATAATGTGATATATATGAAATATCTGTTCTTCTGATTGGTCTTTTCTGCATAATGAAGGAGTTTGTATGTCAGAGTATCTGATTGCTAAAGCAGATGGTCAATATTTGGACATTCTCGAACAATTGGAAGAAATGTATCAGGTCAGATTCTGCACAAATCAATTTGATAACCTAGATGACCAAAAAAATTGATCATGATCCCAAATTTTCATTATTTCAGACCCTTTCCGGAAGGCTTAATTTCGAAAAACAGAAATTGACTGGGAAACTGAGAATTGCCGAGTCTGCATCTTTGTCAGCACTTGATTGTGCTTGTTGCACCTTTAATTCTGCCATACTATCTACAAAGTCTGGCATTGATTGTTGGCTTAAGACACAACCTATAGTTGACGAGATAAGTCTATGCTTTGATTTGGATATACTTCAGCATCTAACAAGGATAGCAGTTTCTGATTTTGAAGATCAACATTATGTATGGCCATATTTCTTGTTCATTATTATCTGAGATTGGCAGAAATTTTTTGTGGCTGTGACAATGCTCTATCAGAATAGTATATCCGATTGTTCGATTCAATTTTGTCCTCCACTTGTTACAGGGTTTACTTAAGTTGTCTGGTTCTTTGAAATCATCCCTGGACTTCTCTTTGGAGTATTCATCGAGGCCTCCAACCGATTTTTCACCTCACCAGAAGATTTTATGGACCTTAGATGCCTGGGAATCTGTTCCAGGAGGTAAATATCATTATATAGATCGGAAACTTCAAAATAACATGGTATTATTGTGGTTGACACTTTGTCTTCTGCCGCAGTTAATGAAAAGATTTCAAATTTTGTTATGGAGATGTGGCTAAGATGGCATGAGAATGCTTGGGAAGATAGCCCTGCAATCTCAATGGTATTTGTCACCATACTAAATGTTAAATCGATTAGGCATCTTGTATTTTTTACCAAATATTGAAATCTTTCTTCCCCATGCAGACCCTCCCTGAGCATGACAGCTATAAAAAAATATTCCCTTGCAAGCTCTTCTGGCCCCTGAAATCACCGCTGGTTAACCAGTGTCTGTAAGATTTTATTCTTTCACTTTGTCTTTCTGTAAGGTTGAGTTCTGTGTTTCTTTTTGTTTTTGAGTCCAAAGCAGTATCTATTTATTCTTTCCGTGGCTGACGTGGACTTCTTTTAATGGTTGAGAAATAAATGCAAATCCCCGTACTTCACATACATGTTGATTTAACTTTATTATCTCTTTAGTCTTTAACTGATGAAATCGTTAAATATTCTCTTAACATTCTTTTTTTTTTTTCAATTTTCTGAGAAAATATGGAGTTTTACTTGGAGTCTGAGAAAATATGGAATTGTACTTGAGAAGAAGCAGATTTGATTATAGCCCCATCCAGAAGATTTTATTTGTTACTGTGAGAATGTGAAATCGTATTCCAAGATTTGATTGTTAAATTACATTAAAATATAGAAATAGAATTTTTTGTTTGATAAGGATACTTTTATGTTTCATGACAACTGAAAAGTTCCTATCTCACTCTTGTTTCAGTTTTGTTGAGGCCAAACTGTAAATACTGGCTGTAAAACTCTCTTGTTTCTTTTTTCTAATTGTTCTAGTTTCTTTTGTCTCTGGCGTTTTCGGAGTTTTTCAGTCGTTATCCATTTATTTTACTTAACTTTTTATTCTTACCATTGTCAGACAAAATGCCTCTCCAATTAGAGACTATCATTTGCACTGCTTCATGCTTAGAGCTGCTTCTTGTAATATTTGGCATAGTTCGGTGACTATGATTAGCTTGCATGATATTGTTTTTGCCGTGGCAAGATCTCTCTTTCAGCAGGTATTCTGCTGCTTCGGATATTAATATAATGAATCATGTTATAAGCCTATGCCCTCTTTTAATCGTTGCTTCTTCCTTCGGTATCATGCTATAGATTATTGGTGCACATAAGAAGTCATTTGAAGATTCTATATATGCCAAAATCAGGACTGTCTTTAGGTCCATCCAAGATTCGAGAAACGTGGTATGTGTCCTATATTAAAGAACATGATTTTTTGAAAGTTTCTTTGGCTTACTTTTGTAATCTTCCTATATTATAATCTCTCTGCTGTAATGTAAAAATAAGATATTCAATAAACGTCTTCAGCGCCTAAAAGAATTTTTTATTAGGTTGAAATTTTCAATGTCATTTTCTCCTGTTAGATTTCTGATGCTTCTTTTTGTAATAATACAGCGAGATGATATGAAGGTTCTCGTTTCGCTTGTTGCATCATCAAATCATTGCATATTCAGAGAATTGATAGATTCTCATATTGAACCACTTCTTAATGAATTGTACCCTGTATGCTCATCTAATGGTAAGTGGGAGCTTTTCATATACTCTTAAATGTGGATAAAATCGATTGCTTTACGTTGTCTGAGTTCGGAATATTTTTCCCACTAGATGTCCTGAGCATTGGGGTTTCATTTTTACGAATCGGCGGGCTTCGCTATAATCTTCTGGTCCGCTGTGGTGATCTGGATCCCACTGTTAAATACTCTGTCAAGCATGCAGAAGTAACTGATAAGATATCTTTGCTTGAGACTGAGATTCAGGTACTTGACTGATACTTATTTAAAATTTGGGGACCTTTTGAGTTTGCAAAATCGTACTATAGTGTTTCAAGCATATGCTTTAATGCTTGTGTGTTTGGTTACACATCTTTTTATTTTCATTAATCGGGGTCTTGTTCAATAGTTGGTGCAGCAAAAGTATCCTACGGTATAATTTTGATATTTATCATTTTTCTGTTCTATGTTCATCATAAGTGCTTTTTTAAATTCTTTATCATTGTGTTATTTAAGTGCTTTTTATCAGCCATGATTTAGGTTGTTTCTTCAACTTAAACATCAGCATATTGGCTAATTTACTTCATAGATAAACATTTTTTACTCAGTATGTAGGTCGTGTCAGTCTTCACTTAAAATTTTCGATCATTGTATAGTAGAGGAGAAGGTTGGGATAGCCTTTCGCGTGCATATCCTTTCCATTCTAACTTATTTTTGTCTCCTTCGTTTACCGTTTGCTATTCATAAATCTCTTATGATAATTGCCCTTTGCAGGTCCGAAATGAATGCATCTTTTTAGCTGGATGTAGTGGTTCGAGTGAAGCTGATAATTATGGGGCCGCTGAGCTGGAGCAACTCCATTCTGAAAAGATAAGACTTCAGAAAAAGGTCAGTGTCGTGTTCCATTAACTACAATGGATGTATGCTGTTTCTTGGAAGTGGATGTATGAGCTGTGCCTAATTAGGGCACTCTCCTATGTAGTTCTTTAGATAGATTAATTTCTTAGTAATGCATTTACGTTTCGGCAACATATTGAAAAACTATACATATAAGATCTATGGTTCGTAGATGTGCCAAGCTAACTCATTTCTGGAAGTCGGGTATACTAAACTGAGAGTCCTGTCCTAAAACCAGTAGGTGTTAGCTGGAGTAGTAACCTTTTCCAAATATATAGTCTGGTGGATTGATGTCATTTTTCAACGAGGGATTCCATTTCGCAGCGTTATGTCACATCCAACGATCTGATTATTTTTATCTTTCTGCCATAAATATTAATATTGATGTCTTATACCAGTCTTGAACCATTACAAAACCTTATATCTGTATCTGAACTGATAGTTTTATTGGATAATCGGTGTTGTATTATAACCTTCGTCCTTCCTATGCTGATGATGCCTACTCTGATTTAGATGGTATTCCGTCCACATCCTGGAAGATTTAGGGAGTTAAGACGTCGGTCCGGCGAGTTTCTTAATGCTGTGAAAACTTATCTTGAGTTGATCAATGATGTTAAAAGCTTGCCAATTGAACAAGTCACTGAGCAGCTGAAAAACTGGCAGGTACTGATTTCTAAAATCATTTACAGCATCCTGAATTTACGGCTTGCCACAATGATATTTTCTATGTGAAATATATGTATCCTGAGCTGGTATTTGTGCATGTTTATTTTTTCATTGACGACCATATTCGTAATTTTCAGGAGACATTATCGAGCTTTATTGATGATTTATCAAAGGAATACTCGGCATATGCCGATATAACTGAACCTATTCAGGTCGCATTATATGAGATGAAATTGGGCTTCTCACTAATTGCTTCTAGTACACTGTTCGGAGAAAATAAAGACGAGGTATGCAATATGTTTGGTTGTGCAGAGGATTTCTGCCGTAAAAGGTATCATGATTCCTGTAATTCTCACTTCGTATTTGACTCTTGAAATTTGTGGTTGCAGAGCACAGTTTATTCGTTTATGAGATTCCCTAGGGTTTGTGCGTCAGATATTGCCTCGGTCGATATTAAAACCAAGTCTGTATTTTCGACATGTGATGTTGCATTGCCATCTTGCGAAGAGGTTTATATGTGCTTGCTGCAAAATACAGTGGAGCCTAATACATGTAGTGTTTCAACAGGAGATGATTCCTCTCTTTCAACTGTATGTATGCTTTAGAGATTCCTTATGCTTTGATATGCAGCTTGCAATTTTTTGAGATATATCACATTATTTTGCTAATAAATTTGTGTCCAAATTTCTTCAAGGATATCGTTTGCCTAATAGTTTTTATTATTCTTTATTGTCTTACAATAGGTTTCGACCCTGGCATTCAAGGTTTCATTCTACCGTAATGTTCTGATTCGAATAAAAGATTTTGTAGCTGATGCCCGTTTTCTCAGTGATTCCGCTTTTAAGGTCAGTTTCCAATTAGATTTGCTATTTAATTATTGATGTGGATATCTGTTGAACTCAGTTGAGAATGGCATTAGATGTATATAATTTTCAATAAAATGATCTTAAAATTTCCTCCATGTGCGGTCAGCTTTTGCACAAGATCTTTGGGGAAGTTGCTAATCTTTGGGTGGAACATCGGGTAAAACCAGTGGAGGAGAGCATGGGTCAACAGTTCAAGTTCAAAGCCCGAACTTTTAAGATTGAGAGCATTGTTAAAGTTGACCTATCAAACTGTGCAGATCTGCTCCCAAGTGATAGCTTTTCGGAGTGGCAGGAACTATTGTCTGAAGAACTGGAGGAGAAGATAAGAGTTCACGAGGAAAGTGAAACTCTGGATGAGAATTGGAATGCCCAGGAATCCAGTTTGGATGAAATTGTCGGCATTCACTCTCTTTTATTCGGTTCAGTTGACCTTGTCCAAAGATCTGACATGGATAGATTGTCTTCGTTTGTTGACTCATATTCTCTGGGTCTGAATATGACAAGATCTGTGGGAGCTTTATCTTCCTCCAGCTTTGATACTAGGATTGCACCAGAGCACTTACTTCAGCTCTGTTTAGAACACAATAACAAGCTTACTCTTCGTGACAAATCAACTCGTGCATACAACTTCTATAAGGATTCAAATCCACCTATGATGGCTAAATTGGTGGAGCCAGCTGTGCTTCTTAAGAAACGTATTCTTTTCCTCATGAATGAATGGGATGATAACCCTGGTCTTCAGAAAATATTAGGAGTTATCGACATGATATTAGCTCTTCCTCATGATACTCCTCTTGCCAAGGCTCTGTCTGCCCTTGAATTCCTGCTTAACAGGGTTCAGTTTGTGCAAGAAATTTATGCAAAATTTCCTCTCTCTGATCAGTTGGTACCAATTTTTGCTCTGATATCTTCATGGCACAAGTTGGAGTTCGAGTCTTGGCCTGCGCTGCTGGATAAAGTTCAAGTGCATTTCGAGAAAAGTGCTGGAAAAGTGAGTTTTTAAATTTATTTATTTTCAAATCAATACATAGTGAAAGAAGCATACCAATCAATCTTGTATTATTTCAGGAAATATCTGAAATCAAATTAGTATATATGTGATAAGAAAATGCTTCTTTCTTAGCCCATTAAATTTAAGGATTTGTGCTGCGTGTTGCCTCATTTAATGTAACTGTTAATATCCATCTACCAAAATTATGCTATTTGGACTGTATTCGTGAAGATATTATAGGATATTGAACCTAACATAGGCACATTGAGCTTTTACTACTCAGATCGCTAAGTTCCGTCCCTCAAAATGTGACAGCATCATATATGGCTCCATTTTTTCTCTTTAGTAAAATTAAACTGGCTGGTCCTGTAATCTGTTATGAACTTATGTATTGTCCTCTGATTGCTAACTTTTTTGTCATCCATCTGCAGCTGTGGTTTTCTTTATATACCATTTTTCAACGTGAATGCACTTCTGATGTTGATCAATACAATCGCTCGACAGTTGAAAGGCATGTATTATTTATGCCACATTTCTTGGAGTTCTTTTTTACTATTAACATTTTCAAATGCCATTCTTTAATGCTAAATATATCCGCAGTTTGAAAGAATTCTTCAACACATCCAGCATTGGGGAATTTCAAATGCAACTCAGGCTTCTTATTTCATTCCAGGGGCAAATTAGTAATGTGTTGAGTCGCAATGTTGTGCAGGATCGGTAAAGATGTTGCTTTCTCAACCTTTTTTATCCAAATGGTGGTTTAGCTGTGTTAGTTAGAACTTAGAAGAGACTTGTAAAACTCGCAAACTTATTTTCTACCTTTTTCCTTTTTGAGCAGTAAACTATAATGACGTTGTAGATCTGCAAAATATTGCTATCTTTGTTGGCTTGCATCTTAAGTTTACCTATTATTCTGGTCGAAAGGCTGAAGCAAATGCATCTTAAATTTTGCAGCACTTGCCAAGAAGAGAATGTGAAAATTCTATACAACACTTACGGCTTCTATGTGCAATATTTACCACGGTTAGTGTTTTTTCTTCTTTCTTTTTACTGATATATGAACTCATTTATGGTTTCACTTTCACTCATCTACCTTGTTGAATATTGACATTGCTCTATTTTTTTTTAAGGATTATGGAACACATTGAAACAAATAGAAGAAGCATTGAGAAGGAGCTGAATGAACATGTGAAGCTGTGTCGTTGGGACCACATTGAGAGTTATATAGCAGTAGAGAACTTGAAAAGAACCAGGCTGAAACTTAGAAAGATTATCAAAAAATATTCGGTGAGTGTGTAGTTTCTACAATCGCCAGTTTCCTTGTATTGTCTTTAAGCATGGAAAGTACTCCGTCGAAAAGTGGGCAGCTACGGGACACCCTTGTCATATATCTATGTTTATGTAGGTTTTGAATCTTTTATCTTAGAAAACGATTATAGGTCTGGCTATAGTCTCAGAATAACGATCTGGTTATAGTCCCAAAATAACTAATCGCCAGTTCCCTTGTATTATCTTTAATCATGAGAAGTACTTCCTCCCACTGGATACTCTTGTCATATCCTTGTAGGTTTTGAATCTTTTTATCTTAGAAAACAATTATAGGTCTGGCTATAGTCTCAGAATAACTTCTGTCGGAATTGCGCCCTTTATCTTTACAGGACTTTCTTCAGCAACCTGTTAAGGAATTTCTCTGTCCAGAAGCTTCACGAAGTGGAGTGAAGTCCCTACCCATTCAGAGCCCAAAGATTATGCGTGATCCTTATGATGTCAGCAAGACTCTTCTAGATACTATCTTGAATCAGATTGATTCTAATATTGAGGACAGGTGGACATATATATTTTTCCTTTACATCTTTGATTGGCATGTTTGTGTACAATTATTTTAAGCCTTTCTGCGTTGCAGCTCTTTACGGTTTGCTGATTGGAGGAAGAGCCTCGCCAGTGTAAATGAAGTCATCAAGGATAACGTGCCTTTGGAGTCTTACTGGGAGGAAAGAAAGCAGCTGTGGTATACAGTTAGAGATCTATCCAGCTCTTTGGTTTCTTTCAGTGGAGTTTGCGAGGAGAAAAAGAAGAGTATGCAGAAAAGGAGGGAATTCTCATATCTACTGAAGCTTCTTGATAGCTGTGGATTGTCAAAGCATAGAGTATTTCCAGAGGTACAGTTTGTTCTTCCGGTATCAAATTCTTCTTATTTGAAAATGCTTTACTTTCTGGTATAAAGAGCATAATTGGGGCTATCATTACCAGGGCGCTGTGGTGATGTGATTGAAAATCAATGAAAAACTTCTATTATAATTAAATGAAATAATCTGATTTTTTTCTTCAACAAAATCATTATTTGGGACCATGTGCTTGACTAAAATTAAGACAGTAAGTAATCTTTGATGACTTTATATGTTAATGTTCATGTAGGGTCATTTTGGAAGGTCAGGGTCATGGCCTTTTCAGCCATTCTTTGAAGTGAAACATCTGCTTCCTCCAAATTATAATCACTGTTCTGGGAGCCAGAACTCACCCCATGAAGTTTTGTGGACGACTGGAAACCAATATTACTTCAAGAACATCGCTTCAATTGAAGACTTGGATAATATTTGTCAGAATTTTCACAAAGATTTCACCTTTGAGCAGGTGCGTGAATGGACACGTGCAAATATAATTACACAATTACTTTCTATTTCGGGTTTGAAACTACAGGTTATTATTGAACTCTCTCCACGTCAGAGTAAACTTCTATGTTCAGTCAGATTGCCATAATGTGAACTTTGATTGTCCTTGCTCATATGAAGATATTTTTGTGTGCTTGCATCAAAAGAGCACTTGAGTCTGCAGTCCGTAAACTAATTGTTTGTGTGCTTGCATCAAAAGAGCACTTGAGTCTGCAGTCCGTAAACTAATTGTTTGTGGTTGATTATTAAAGCAAATCATATTTATAATTCATTGCTGTAATACCTTTTATTGCATTGCGTAGGTTAAAAGATCAGCTTTGTATGTTGATCACCTTATTGGAATTCAGCAAGATCAGAGAGCCTCTGCTTATAATTTGGCAAAGAAACTCAAGTACTTGAGTCATTGTATTCGGCCTTTGCTGAATTTGTCTTCTAGCTTCCTTGATTCAGCTGTTGATACCAGTGATAATTTGTCCTTGAAAAACCAAAATGCCACTTTCAAGTGCATGTGGCAGCAAAAGGTACTTGTCACCTCAGTGTTTTTGTTGAATTTTAAATTTTTATGCGAAGGCGGTTTTCAACCTCTCACTTTTTTCCATTGCTACAGCAACTCATTGATGCTTTCTGCACCATGCTGTATGAAGAACATCTCTTGCTGCAGACCATTAAGAATAGTCACCTGAATTCTTGCTCTAAGGTTGGAGATGGAGTAGGAAAGATCCAAATATTCATCCATAAACTTCTTCCGAACTTTCAGAATGCTAAGGTAGCTTTTACTGCATGCTTCTGATTGGTCAAAGGTTGACCCATAACTTACACTCTTCTTTCCACCTTTTGGCAGAATTTCCTGGACATCCATCTTCTTGGGTGTCGTGATGTCGTTTTAACAGTAGAATTTATATTGCATCCATATGGTGTTACTAAAGAAATGGAGCAACTTGTTTATCAGAACTTTGAGTTAATTAAGTCTTTTGAGAAGGAGCTCCATGTTTTCCGTGGACAAGAATGTGGGGATAGGGCTATTGCAACTATCCTGTGTGATCATTTCAAAGAGTTGCTTGAGAAGGTACTATAATCTTATGTCGTTAGGTCTTTGCCTGCTTCGAGCTTTATTCTTAAAAATGATACTTTTTTACGAAACTGGTAAATCACTTAAGATAAACTGTATTGAGTTGAGTCTCTGATATTTTACAGGCTCGTATCATTGAAGGGTTCTATTACTCTTTACAAGGGAGAGAGATCGCAAATGTCGGGAATGAAAAATCTTTTGGAAACACCGATGAAATTGGATCTAATTTTTATGATGCACTTAAGGGAACTATTACACACGTCCTTGATACCTTTCAGAGGATAGGGTTGCAGAATTATGAGTTTGCTCAACGCTCTGAGTCATTGAATAATATTACCGAGTGGAAGATCCTTTTGGAACAAGATGTTGAGGATCTGCAGTTGGACCTTATTTGTGAGAATGTGATGAGGACAGTTCAGTCAGTGGTCAGTTTAAAAATAAATCTCGAGATTATTTCTTCTTTATGAACTAGGAATCCCGAGTTGACCTCAAATTGCCCATTTTTTCTCAGGGAGAACTTTTCAACGATGGGCAAGGGAGAAATCCTATTATGTGTTCTTCCGTCTGTTCGCAATTGAGAACCCTTTATGCATTGGTCGAGAGAATATTGGTCTTTGGGGATAATCTCCTTCATGATTTCCTAGAAATTCATTGTGGGGTAAGACTCTTCAAGTATCAATGCCCAATTCTTTTATTCCTTTGGCAGTGTTGTAGGTCGACAGCAGCCACGTGAAAAAAGAAAAAAGGAATAACATATAGTAGGAAATGTGCTATAACGTCTGATACTAGAAAATGGAATGTCCAACCTGATTGCACTTGTCTGAATGCAGGTATCTAAAGTGACTTATGCACTGGCAAACATTTTTGCTTCTTTGTTCGCCAAAGGATTTGGTACTAGTGAAGATGAAGACGACGAGAGCGTGAAAGAAGCAACGCAAGATTCACATGGAACTGGTATGGGAGAAGGTGCTGGAGTGAACGACATCAGTGATCAAATAAACGATGAAGATCAGCTCCTTGGAGCTTCAATGAAGGTATGCCATTGATCTTCTAGCATTGATTATCCGACAAATTCGATTTTCATCAGTGAGCTGAAGTCTTTCTTTTTCATTTCTTCTAAAGCAAAATGATGAGAAGGATACACTAGGTGACATGCCGGATAAAAACGAAAAGGGAATTGAGATGGAACAGGACTTCGACGGAGACGCGTTCAGTGTCAGTAGTGGGGATTCTGAAGATGAAGAAAAAGAAGATGATAATCAAGAAGAACAAATAGAATCTGCCATGGGGGAAGTTGGTGCTAACAATGATACAGTTGATGAAAAGCTTGGGGACACGAATGATGATTCCGAAAATGGCAAGGCGGATGAGAAATATGAGTCTGGGCCATCTATTAACGATGAAGCTTCCCAAGATAACGAGCTACGGGCCCGGGATGAATCAACTGCTGCCGCTGAGGATACTGAAGAGTTTGATGCAAATAAATCTGAGAAACATGAAGGTGATGATGGCAATGAGGAAGGTTCTGATGATGACGTGGAAGATATGAATGTAGACAAAGAAGATGCATTTGCGGATCCTTCAGGGATAAATCCATGGGACCTCAATCAAAACCCGGAGGATGACAATGCCATGGATGAATCAGATGCTGCCGAACCAATGCAAGAGGGTGAATCAGAAGATCCAGCTGATTCCAAAGAAATGAACGATGAGGAGAATGCCGATTCAAAGGATGATCTTGAAGAAACAGACTCGGAGCATCCTGCTCAGAACGCCGAATCGACCAAAGGTGAAGAAATTTCTGAAGAGAATGCTACAGAAACAGAGTCAATGGTGCCAGATCAAGAATCGACCCGATCTGTACGTAACGATTCTATGCCCACACTGCAAACTAAAGAACAGTACTCTAATGGTGATCTTGGTGAGACTGCACCAGATGAGAATCATCCAAATTTCGGTGAATCAAATAATGACCTAGCACCAACAAGTGGTATGCCTAATGCCACTGACCTTGAAGTCAGAGTCGCTGATTCCATGAACGGGGAAAGACTAACCAATGAACAAACCAGAAGTTCGTTGGCTCCTCCTGAGTTGGTTGATCAGAAACTGCAGCCCAACCCGCTTCGCAGCATCGGCGATGCACTAGACAAATGGAAAGAGAGGGTCAAAGTCTCTGTTGACCTTCAGGATCAACCAGACGATCTCAATGAACTGGTCGACGAGGATGCAGTTGAATATGGCTACACTGAAGAGTTTAACGAGGATACGTCACAAGCGCTTGGGCCGGCAACGGCTGAACAAGTTATGGAAGATATAACCCAGAACGATGCAGATGTGGATATGGGAGATGCCGATGGGAAAAAGCAGCCCACTGCTGAAACCAAGCCTGAGAAAACGTCTTCTGAAACTAATCTAAGCAAAAAATCTGTTCTAAATCCTGCAGACAATGCCATCAATCATCAAGAATTGTCAGATTTGGAGAATCTGCGCGAAGAATCCATTGACATGGATGATGATGACGATGGTCAAGGCGTTAATAGCTTCTCCGAGAGCTTGGTATCAGTGAAGAGGTCGTACATGAGCGAAGACATACATGAGTTAAATGACATCTTAATGACGGATGACGATGAGTTAGGTAAAGCTCGTGGCTTGGAGACCTCTACTGAGATAAGAGATGATGCCCCGGCTCTTTGGAGAAGATATGAAAGACACACTAGTAGATTATCTCAGGAGTTAGCGGAGCAGCTGCGTCTGGTCATGGAGCCCACTTTAGCGAGCAGGCTCCAAGGGGATTATAAAACTGGTAAAAGGATTAATATGAAGAAGGTATGGCTCAGCTTATATTATTCATTGATAATACACAACCTTCAAAACTTGGGTAAATGATTCTTTTTATACTATCATCAACAGGTGATTCCTTACATTGCCAGTCACTATCGGAAAGACAAGATATGGCTGAGGCGTACCCGGCCTAACAAGCGCGATTATCAAGTTGTGATAGCTGTTGACGATTCCCGAAGCATGTCAGAAGGTCATTGTGGTAATTTTGCCCTCGAAGCTTTGGTAACGGTATGCCGTGCTATGACCCACCTCGAAGTGGGAAATTTGGCTGTGGCGAGCTTCGGGCAGCAGGGAAACATCAAATTACTTCATGATTTTGACCGACCTTTCACGCCTGAAGCTGGAATCAAGGTCACTTTTTTTTTTTATCCACATTAGCTTACTTATCGCATTTGCCACTAACATCTTCATAACTACTTTCACTTAACTGACAATTAAAATAGCTAACGGCTTGTTTTGGTTGGGTTTCAATTGTTTGTTGCAGATGATCTCAAACTTCACCTTCAAACAAGAGAACACCATTGCTGATGAACCAATGACTGATCTTTTGAAATACTTGAACAATATGCTGGACACTGCAGTCATGCACGCACGATTACCATCTGGGATCAATCCACTGCAGCAGCTCGTAATAATCATTGCCGATGGGCGTTTTACCGAAAAGGTATTGATCTCTTCATTTATTTTTTACACCCACACTGCATTGATATATATATATATATATATATTCTGTTTATTACCCTCCATTGAATCATTCAAAACCCGAATCAGGAAAAGTTGAAGCGTTGCGTGAGAGATATGCTTAGTAAGAAACGTATGGTCGCATTCCTTCTCTTGGATAGCCCAAATGAGTCGATCATGGACCTTAGGGTAAGCTGTTTTATTCATATCATTCGCCTTTCATCCTCTGATTTAAGCTTTCATGGCTCTCACAATCAAAGAATCTTTCCAGGAATATACTAAGCAGGGGACGGGCATGAATCTATCGAAGTATCTCGATACGTTTCCATTCCCTTACTATATTGTTCTGAAGAACATCGAAGCACTTCCCAGGACACTAGCGGATCTTCTGAGACAGGTGAGATTTCATATTGTCGTGCACATTCGTGTTGGTTATAAGCTTTACAAAGTTATAACATGAAATCTGTGTTTGTTGCTTTTTGGTTCAGTGGTTTGAGCTCATGCAGTATTCTTCTACGGAGTGATAGATAGGCTTGGCTTGGCTTGGCTTGGCTTGGCTTACCTCTCTCAAATGCAATTTTGTAGAAAAAGGTAGATTTTAGGATTTTTTTTTTTTTTTTTCGATAGGGGGCAACATATTTATTTCAGTAATTATTGCAATGTTTATATGCGATGCATGTATGCAGTCGAATTTTTGTTTTTATTTCATTGTTTTATGAATTTAAATATGAATGAAAATAGTTTCTTGGGCTTTTGAGGTTCGACTTTACAATTACATGAGAGCTTTTTGCATTGTCAACCACACATTATGAGAAAAGGGGACGAAAGTTTAAATGTAGAAATAATGTTGCAAAATCAATTAATTCAATTAATAAATTGAATATCAATGATCCAAAATTGTTTACCAGCAAATATCGTTTGTTTACTGCTTTCACATTATTGATATCTTTCGTCAAATAGTCTTCTCACGCAAGGGTTGTCTGGGATTCAATTCAAGCATGTTCGAAAGATGTTGGAAAGAACTCTTTTTTTTTTTTTCTTTCTATTCCACCTTACCAAGTGAGTAATAATCCAACCTTGACATATAAGGAAAAAAAAATTGTTTTGCTTATATCAGTTAGGTGGTATATCAACATAGATAAGGTAGAGGTGATCTTAAAAAAATGGAAATTAAGGCAAGAATGCGAATGCTTACCAAAAATAACATTTTCCAATTGTTGAATAGAAGCCAATGAGACTTGGTACAATGATCAAGGAGGAGGTCTTAATGATTTGTGGGTTAGGTCGTTGGATCGAACATCCCTTTCCACAATTCCTTGAGTAATCCTTATGAGATTTATTTCTCATGACTATGTGGGTTTGTGATGTATTCATCTGTGTGGCGCAAGCCCATACCAGTATTTAGGGACTATCTTATAGCCAGATCGAGCGAGGATACATCGGGACAAAAAAAAAAATTGTTGAAGAGAAGAGTATTTACTTAAAATAACAATGTAATAATGATAATCCTATTGCTTCAGCCAGATAGATAGATAACGTATCCCTCACGTTCTCCGAGGATCTCTGCACCTTCCCAAATCACATACAGCAATTTCGTTCTTTTTCTTCCTTTTGACATTTTCGATTGGTCTATCGTCGTTTGGAAGCTGGGATCGGCGTTCTTGGCCAATAAAGTAAGCATCTTTTTTGTATTGAATCATCAATGGCTGCCCATTCGGCGGCCTGTAAGAGGGCCGTGCAGCTGTTCGGCTCTAATCGGAGGCCCATTTCCGAGCTCGTCAAGTCCAACGGCAAACGCCTCTTCCTCGTCGATACCTTAGCCCTTGTAATCAATTCTCCTAACCCAACTCCGCCTATATAGTTTCGTGTTTATTTTGATTTATTCTCTCTCCCTCTCTCTCTCTCTCTCAGGTTAGGAAGCTGGAGGCGCAAGGCGTGCCGTCGAAGCAGGCGGAGGCGATAACCTCGGCGATGACGGAGGTTTTGAACGATAGCGTTCAGACTGTTTCTTCTTCGTTTGTATCCAAGACAGAGATGCTGAAAGTAAGAATTTGATTGCATTTTTCTTCTTTTTTCTTTCCCCCTTTTTTTTAGCTTTGGGCTGACTTTGTTTTTCTAATTTCTTGTCTGCCTTGTCCAGAACGAGATGATGCAAGAATCGAACTTGTCCAAGTTCAAATTTGAAGTTAGTAGTTCTCAGGTATATTATTTCAACAGACGATCTGTTCCCTCTTTTTTTTCTAGCACCTTGCCATGATTCTATCTGTGTTTCGGAAACTTTCTTGGGATTTAGTTTGCTGTGTTCTTGAGTATAGCCTTGTTATGATCAATTGTCGAAAAGAT
The DNA here is from genome assembly GCA_028392965.1 of Lindernia subracemosa. Classification (NCBI taxonomy): domain Eukaryota; kingdom Viridiplantae; phylum Streptophyta; class Magnoliopsida; order Lamiales; family Linderniaceae; genus Vandellia; species Vandellia subracemosa. The sequence goes on along the minus strand of JAQPCC010000136.1, from coordinate 307,998 downwards.
CTTTTTTTTTTTTTTTATGCTAAGTCATTGTTGTGAAAATGATAGCAAGGATATATGTGTTAAAGAATCAAGTGATTAGCCATTCAAGAACCATCTCAAATTTCACCTTGCTGTAAACGTTGATCGTTTTGTCTGCTGACCACCCCGAAAATCCCGAGCTAAAATTACAGATTATCATGTTTACGACAAGTTGATATAACTACATGATCAGTCGCAGATTTTTCGAGGACTTTGTGATTGATATTTTCCGCATAGCAATTTACGGTATTGAGAAATCTTTCTTTGAGGATGATTTTTGACTTGAGGTGATTCATATTGATTCAGAGCTTGTAGTTCTTAGGGAATGGGGATGTGTTTATGGGTTTCACCATGAAAATGCCAGAGGTTTAAATAGTTAAAAGTAGAATATATACAGACATTATGGCGAGAACTTTACATGCTTCAATAGTTAAATGTAAGAATTACGACGTTCTATCATACAAAACAAGAAGAAAGAAAAAAGAAATGAAGGCAAGATTCCGACATCCCTATCCTCTCCCTATATGAGCTGTCTGCGTATGTTACGAGGAATGTTGAGTTCTGCGGAGTAATACGGTTTTGTATCTGTTTTTGAACAAGAAATGTGTTCTTGCTTAACTCTGTCCTAAAGTGGTTAGATTTTCTTAGTACGTTCACACACACCCACACGCTTACACACTGATCCCTATGGTTTACGTTATTACCGATCCGTTTGAATTCTCTACACGCAGGAACATCATTTTTCTTTGCTGCAACACGAGACAGAAAAACTCAAGAGCGATATAGAGAAGATGCGCACTGAGTTAAGGTATATATAGTTCTCTCGCATTTTTGATTCAATACTTCCATTTCGATCCACTAAAGAAAAAACTTCCCATTTTCCAGGTATGAAGTCGATAAAGTCACAGCTGGACAGCGTTTGGACCTTAATCTCGAAAAAGGGTAAAGCGTCGCCCGTCAAGATTACATCACGCCCCTTTCCTTCCCTTTCAATCTATTCATTCTTCTTCTTCCCACGCAGGAGAATTAGAGACGAGCTGAACAAGCAAAATCAAGAAACCACCCATCTCACAGCTAAGCTCGATGGAGTGAGTATTTTTTTAATGTCCACTCCACCTAACCTAAAGGCTTAAGCTTCAAGAGAGTGTATCATATTTTGATTTTATATATTTTTATTTCCAACACGCCCCTCAAGGCTAGGCTGATTTATTTCTTGTCTAGCCTTAGCGTGGATTTTTCTTAAATGATTGGTCGTGTCGTGAGGATTCGTACCCATGGCTTCCTGGCCCTAGCTCTGATACCGTTGGATGACTGTTTCACCTGAAAGCTTAGGCTTGAAGAGAGCGAATCATATTTTAATTTTATATATTTTTATTTCCAGCATGTCCGCTCACGTCTAAGCTGATTTTTTTCTTGTCTAGCTTTATACGTGAATTTTTCTTAAATGGGTGGTCATGAGGATTCGTACCCACGACTTCTCGGCCTGAACTCTGATACCATGTTGAATGACCGCCCGCTTCACCTAAAAGCTTTAAGCTTGAAGGGATTTCATCTTCGGTTCAACGTTTCGTATATTGATTTCGTATAAATCTTTCATTCTCAGGAAATTCATACGTTGAAAGCTCAGTTGGAGGCTGCAAAGTACGAAGTGATCAAATACTGCGTCGGTACGCTTGCCTCGGTAACTGCCGTGGGATTAGCCGTAATCCGCATTCTGATGTAAGGCAAGGCCTGGATGGAATGGAAGTGTCTCGACCGGAAATTTATCAAGGATTTTATTATGGCTTTTATTATGATAAAATCCTTTCAACGAATTTGTAATGTTTAAGGAATTTTTTTTTTTGTATTATTATTATTACTAATGGTACTTTGCTTTGTGTAATAATACTTGAGATGTAGCACTACACTTATGTAGATTTGCCGGCCATTCTTTGACAATGCAATGATTCGATGTATCTTTCAGTTTTGTTCTTCACAGAACAACAGTTTTTAACGTTAAACTAAACTAATAATAATAATAATAATAATAATAATAATAATAATAATAATAATAATAATAATAATGAATTAGGTATTTTCGCGCTCATTTGCCACACTACATTTTTTCAATTTAAGAGGATTTAATTATCCAGCCCATCGATTATAGAGAAAGGAGCTCAGAAAATTGAATATTAGAAAATGTCCAATAATACAATGTTGCTATCAATAATAAATTGATACTAATGGTAAAAACGATATCTTCATATGAGTCACAATAAGCCTCGGGCTCAAAATTAGATTATAAAATGTCATGTCTATTTTTATAAATTTGGAACATATTTTAAAATACATGCATGTGGACTTTTTATTTTAAAACAATATATAGGGCATACACACAGATATTATACCACGAAATTAAAGATATATATTACATTGCCATACACAAAAGTGGATACAATTTATTTATACATATTAAACAAAAATAAAAACCATATTCGAAAATAATATAATAATCAGAGCTTCAGACACGCTGTAAGGAATCGGTGCACGTAATCATGTATTAGGCGCAGCGGAGATTTAAAATTTTATATCAATATATCAAACCGATTCCACCAAGACCCATGCGAATTAAACTTAACTAGTTCATAGAGAATATACATGATATTACCTTTGAGATGCTTACGTATTTAAATACCAAACGTATGGTATCTCTACCGATATCCACCAAGAACACGATCAAAGAATCGTCTTTTCTTTAGCTAGAAAATACTCCGACGATCTTGCTTGATTCAATGTTGAACGAAAGGATAGAAAACCCTTTTTCTCTCTTGCGTCAATGCTGTATTTAAAGCATAAGAGGTGGCTTATATTTAAGCTTTTAAGGAACGGCCCTTTATTCATTTATCACTATGATTGAATAAGATTCTTCTTTCTATTATTATCTCATTTAAGAATATTAATATATTATTCCATGATCTCTTCCCATGATAGCATCATAGAACGACATCTCTTAAGGTATCAAATATTAATGATCTTTATATATTATATTACCTAATATTAATCCAATCATGCTCAATTTTCCTAAAATAATATGGCCGATTTCCCTCACCTGAATATAATATATTTAAGTGCTAAATATATATCACATATATATTTATCACTATTTCATATCATATATAATTTGAATCTCATTTAATTTTTGTTTTATATGATGAACGAATAAATTATCTTATAATTAATTTATCATCATATTTACATCTACATGTAACATACAAAAATTAGTTTCTCTGATCTTTATTTCTTTTCGGTGTGACCCAGTAGGATCCATGTCACGTTGGCAATAGAATTAGAACACATTCTAGTTCTATAAATCATAATTAGTACCTAGCAAATACATTAAGATTACCCAAGTGACATAGATAATAAATATCTCGAATACGTATCACCATCCTTAAGCAGTAATTGCCCGTGTCAATTCCTTGCCACATAATATCCTAAATAAGTTCAAGGTAGGAATGTGTCATCCTTGCAAACTTATTTATTTTCTTGATTCCAAAAGTTTATCGTAAATGTGATTAACTCCTTAATCACATTGCATGCATTACGACCTCACTTTTATCAAGGGGCCCATGGATATTATCACTCACAAAAATATGAGGGACAAAATATTCTTGATGAACCAAATCCACTACACTAGCCACGCCTATTGCAGCAATACCCGTATAGTTACCTTTTACGGCTAACGTTGGGCAATACCAACAAACATGCATGTTCAGTGTTGGAAACTGAACATCTCATATTATAGAATTCAAGACACGTATGAAACATTAATGACACAAACACAATCCATAATCTGTTTCACTTTCGGGTCTATCCGATATCATAATCTCCATTATATATCTGTGTGATTAAATTGATAACTCTTTATCAAATAGTTTGTAGAATATAACTATCATTTAATCCACACATTAATCTTAAACATGATAATTAGTGTTCCATGCTAAATCAATTAAGGATAATTTAAAGTAAATATTACATATTACAATATGGAATTCTACAATTTAAGTCATCGACTTAAATGATCCATAAATAATTAATTTACTCAAGGAACAAATGATATAAATCATTCAATTCATGAAATAACATTTAAAGCGCAATAATCCAAATAATTGGCTTTTGATCACAAAACTAACAATCTCCACGATCTAAAGCCAAATCCAATGCATCTAAATGCACATAGCTAAACAAGTGTCTCAAAATAAATATATTTCATAGCCAGTTTCCAAAGATCTAATACCATAGATTCACTATGATTTGTGTGCTTGGCTTGATGTAGGTAGAGGCTTTGTCAGTGGGTCGGCGTGTTTCCGACAGAATCAACTCTGCAAACCTTTACATCACACTCTGTCAACGATTTCTCGTATTAAGTGATAACGACGTAGAACATGTTTGGATCTTTGGTGTGATCTAGGCTCCTTCGCTTGAGCAATGGCTCCGTTGTTATCAATATAACTCAATTGGGCCGGCACTACTAGGAACAACACCAAGTTCAGTTATGAACTTTTTTATCCAACATCCTTCTTTAACTGCTTCGGAAGCGGCAATGTATTCTGCCTCGGTAGTAGAATCTGTTGTTGTCTCATGTTTGGAACTCTTCCAACTAACAGCACCTCCATTGAGCAAAAATACATATCCTGATTGCGATCTCATATCATCATGGTCGGTTTGAAAACTAGCATCAGTGTAACATTTTACAACGAGCTCAGGTTCACCACCATACATAAGGAACATATCCTTATTCCTTTTCAGGTACTTGAGGATATTTTTAACTGCACGCCAATGTGCTATACCTGGAGTTGCCTGATATCTACTTGTCACACTAAGTGCGTATGACACATCAGAGCGAGTATATATCATGTCGTACATGATAGATCCAATTGCCGAAGCATATGGAACCCTACTCATCTCATTTAGCTCATCAGGTGTCTTAGGACACTGATTCTTGCTCAAATGTATACCATGTGACATAGGTATGAAACCTTTCTTGCAGTCTTGCATAGAAAACCGTTTCAAAATTTTATCAATATATGCACTTTGACTCAATCCAATGAGTCTCTTAGATCTATCTCTATAGATCTTGATGCCTAGAATATAAGCAGCATCGCCCAAATCCTTCATAGAGAACACTTTCATTAATGAGGATTTGACGGACTCCAGTAAAGGAATATCATTTCCGATAAGAAGTATGTCATCATACCAACACTAGAAAAATTATTGCGCTCCCATTAGTTCTCTTGTATACACAAGGTTCCTCTTCACACTTGATAAAATCAAACACTTTGATCTCTTTAAAAGCGTTTGTTCCAACTTCGTGATGCATGCTTCAACCCATAAATAGCTTTTTGAAGCTTGCATACCTTCTTAGCATTCAATGGATCTATAAAACCCTCTGGTTGTGTCATGTACACATCTTCTTCTAAATCATCATTTAGAAATGCAGTTTTAACATCCATTTGCTATATTTCATAGTCGTGAAATGCGGCAATTGCTAGAAGGATCCGAATCAACTTAAACATAACTACGGGTGAGAAAGTTTCATCATAGTCAACTCCTTGAACTTGTTTGAAACCTTTCTACCAGTCGTGCTTTGTATGTAGTCAGGTTGCCGTCCATGTCTGTCTTTCTTTTGAAAACCCATTTGTTTTCAATGGCTTTTACACCATCAGGAAGATCGACTAAGTTCCAAACCTTATTGTCGTACATGGACTGCATCTCAGATTTCATGGCTCCCAGCCATTCATCAAAGTCAGGTCTGTCCAATGCTTCATTATAAGTCATTGGGTCCTCAGTATCTAATACCGATATTTCATGTAGTCCCATGAACCTTGCAGGCAACCGGACTATCCTAGTTGACCTACGCAAAGGTTGTTCTTCCGGCTGAACCTCCTCTACAACAATTTATGGTTCAGGTTCAACATCGACGAGTGTCGAATCAGCTTGAGGCAATACTTGAGCCTCTTCCGCAACATGTTGCAAAATTGGCTCTTCTTGGCTCATGCTGGTGGAAGCTATCATTGGCGGGGATACATGGTGACCCATAACCATATCATCTCGTAGTGTTTCTTGAACTTCTTCAAGTCTAACATTATTCTCATTGCCTTTTTTGCGAGAAACTCTTTCTCCAAGAAAACGCCATGTCGAGCAACAAACACTTTATGTGGCTTATGATAGAAATAACATCCTTTTGTCTCTTTAGGATATCCTACGAAAAAGCATTTGTCCGGTCTAGGGCCAAGTTTATCAACCATCAACCTTTTGACATAAACTTCGCAGCCCCAAATTTTCAGAAAAGTCACATTTGGTACTTTACCAAACCAAATCTCATACGGTGTCTTTTCTACAGACTTAGAAGGAACTCGGTTCAATGTGAATGCAGCAGTCTCAAGCGCATAACCCCAAAAGGAAAGAGAAAGTTCTGTTTGACTCATCATAGATCGAACAAAGTTTTGTTCCGCCTTTCAGAAACACCATTCCATTGTGGCGTTCCAGGAGGAGTTAATTGTGAAACAATTCCACATTCTTTAAGATAAGCTCCAAACTCTATGCTCAAGTATTCACCTCCACGGTCTGACCGCAAGGCTTTTATCTTCTTGTTGAGTTGGTTTTCAACTTCATTTTTGAATTCTTTGAACTTTTCAAATGATTCAGATTTATGTCTCATCAAGTAGACATAACCATATCTGCTGAAGTCATCAGTAAATGTAATGAAGTATTGATAACCTCCTCGGGCATTTGTCGTCATTGGACCACATACAACTATGTATTAGTCCTAACAATCTTTTACCCTTTCACTCTCTTTGTGAAAGGTGCTTTAATCATTTTTCCAACTAAACAAGATTCAACATGTCTCAATTGATTCAAAATCAAATTGACCAAGAAGTCCTACTTCTCGTAATTTCTTAATGCGTTTCTCGTTTATATGACCTAACCGACAATGCCACATAAGAGTCATACTCTCATGAGAAGTCTTTAATCTTTTGTTATTGATATTCAAAACTTGTTTTCCATCTCAAGCAAATATAGACCATTCTTCTCATAAGAACATCCATAAAATAAATCGTCTTTATAAATGAAAAGCATCCATTCTTAATGGTAAAATAAAACCATCTATGTCTAAACATGAAATAGAAATAATATTTCTCGAGATAGACGGAACAAAATAAACATTTTAAGTTCCAAAATAAGTCCACTTGGCAAAGACAAATCTATGCATCCTATAGCAACGGCTGCAACGCTTGCACCATTCCCGACGCGTAGCTGTACTTCGCCCTTTCTCACCACTCTCTTATTCTTTAATGCCTGCATATTCGAACAAATATGAGCGCACGATCCGGTATCAAATACCCATTCAGAAATAGAAGTAGCAATATTAATCTCAATAACAAATATACCTGAAGCAGATGAAACATTTCCACTCTTCAGGTCATCAAGATACTTGGGACAATTTCTTTTCCAGTGCCCAATGCCTTTACAATAAAAGCATTCAGCAGTATCAGCAACCTTGACCTTGGGAGTGCTCGAAGCAACAACCTTAGCCTTATTTTTACCAACATTTGGCTTGCTGTTTACTTTGCGCTTGAATTTGTCTTTCTTAAACTTTTTCCCACCCGCATGAATTGCAAGAACATGAGAAACTCCTTTCTTCATGTCAAGTTCAGCAGTTTTCAGCATCCCGTGAATCTCATCCAAGCTCTTATCCATTTTATGCATATGATAGTTCATGATGAACTGTGAATAGCTAGGAGGAAGAGAGTTAAAAATAATGTATGTGGCCAACTCCTTGCCCACTGGAGTTTCAAGTTTCTCCAGTTGCTCCACATAACTCAACATCTTGAGTATGTGATCGCTAACAGAGCTACCCTCTGACATCTTACATGCCAATAAAGCTCTAGTCACATTATACCTCTCGGAACGTGCATGCTCTTGAAACATTTTCTTGAGTTGCTCCATGATATTGTATGACGTGGTTAACTCGAATCGCTTCTGTAATTCGGGTGCCATTATCGCCACAATTAGACATTGTACATCGATCTCATCGCAACAATGCTGGTCATACTAATCGACTATTTCTGCACTTGCATTAGCATCGAAATCCTTGGGTACGGGCTCATTCAATATATATTCCTTACGCTCTTGCCTAAGAACAATTCTTAGGTTACGGTACCAATCAATAAAATTAGTCCCGTTAGAGCTCAACTTATCCTTTTCCAACAGAGAACGCAATGAGAGAGCTTGTCCTGCCATTATCTACGTTGCAAAGAAAAAGTTTCAGTTATTTTCATGTAAACGTTTTATTAACAAAATAAAACTCCCACTACAAGATCCATATTTTCACTGAGAATAAGCCAGCGGCGGCATGAAACTTTATCTCAGTTATTTTAGGTAAGCAACTCATTGCTAATCAAATCATATTTGACTCTTGGTTTTGATAACATCGAATGTTAGCAAAACTTCTCCCCAAGACCCAAAACGGTTTTGGCCTCTTGATAAGTAAGCATCATTCTATTTGATACGGCATGTCGGACATACCCCATGCTTCTTTAAAGATTGAACACGTCGCCTACTGAGTAGGTCCCGCCAATATTCGATCGATAATTTGGCGCGTATAGAATAGCAAGGGAGTACACTTAATTTTAAAAAGGGACTTAAAATCGTTAATTAAATTAACGAATCTTTAAATCATATATTCATTCAAGATATGATGCTATATTATTCAAAATAATATTTCTAACACATTAGAGAAGAGATGCAAATTATCTCATAATATTGCAAATATATTCTGAGATAATCATATTTCAATGCACGGTCAACCACATTAACCAAAGCATAATTTCACAAAATATACAGAACTGAACACATAGGCAATATCAATATAAGCATATCATCGTAATGATTACACGTCGCATATATATTTTTTTATAGAAAGTAGAACATACAGATGACAATACTCAAGAGCATTTTGATCATGATGTTACACATTGCAAACAAGACTGAATATATGCATATATATATATATATATATATATATATTCGTTTATATTCGAAACTGGATATATCAGCCATATAATTGCACATATATTATCATATGTTTATCAAAGGCAGAATTGATCATCATATATAAGCCCGTACTGCCATGCCAAAAGATGTAATATCGATATCATCATAAATATGATCACATTCAGCATACGATTGCACGTACACATACATATTCTTAATAGGACAGCAAACGCTATATAAATACTTACTGTCATAAACGTGTAAATCAAAACATGCTTCTCATAAAACAGTTTCAATCAAGTATGACACAAATGTTAAGCAATTTCAGAACGGACCATCATATGATACTTTAATCATCATCATGATTACACGTTTGGCACACATATACATATATATTCCGAATAGGTAACATCCCATAATATTGTAATTATCATGATGCCACGTACATAAGACTACATCCGATCACGCCAGCTTTGAACATCGAATGTACTTAGATTAAACATATGAACAGAACATACTTATCATGAACAGTTAAGGATATTGCAAGACGCTCTGATACCACTGTAAGGAATCGGTGCACGTAATCATGTATTAGGCGCAGCGGAGATTTAAAATTTTATATCAATATATCAAACCGATTCCACCAAGACCCATGCGAATTAAACTTAACTAGTTCATAGAGAATATACATGATATTACCTTTGAGATGCTTACGTATTTAAATACCAAACGTATGGTATCTCTACCGATATCCACCAAGAACACGATCAAATAATCGTCTTTTCTTTAGCTAGAAAATACTCCGACGATCTTGCTTGATTCAATGTTGAACGAAAGGATAGAAAACCCTTTTTCTCTTGCGTCAATGCTGTATTTAAAGCATAAGAGGTGGCTTATATTTAAGCTTTTAAGGAACGGCCCTTTAATTCATTTATCACTATGATTGATAAGATTCTTCTTTCTATTATTATCTCATTTAAGAATATAATATATTATTCCATGATCTCTTCCCATGATAGCATCATAGAACGACATCTCTTAAGGTATCAATATTAATGATCTTTATATATTATATTACCTAATATTAATCCAATCATGCTCAATTTTCCTAAAATAATATGGCCGATTCCCTCACCTGAATATAATATATTTAAGTGCTAACTATTATCACATATATATTTATCACTATTTCATATCATATATAATTTGAATCTCATTTAATTTTTGTTTTATATGATGAACGAATAAATTATCTTATAATTAATTTATCATCATATTTACATCTACATGTAACATAAAAAAATTAGTTTCTCTGATCTTTTTTTCTTTTCGGTGTGACCCAGTAGGATCCATGTCACGATGGCAATAGAATTAGAACACATTCTAGTTCTATAAATCATAATTAATACCTAGCAAATACATTAAGATTACCCAAGTGACATAGATAATAAATATCTCGAATACGTATCACCATCCTTAAGCAGTAATTGCCCGTGTCAATTCCTTGCCATATCCTAAATAAGTTCAAGGTAGGAATGTGTCATCCTTGCAAACTTATTTATTTTCTTGATTCCAAAAGTTTATCGTAAATGTGATTAACTCCTAAATCACATTGCATGCATTACGACCTCACTTTTATCAAGGGGCCCATGGATATTATCACTCACGAAAATATGAGGGACAAAATATTCTTGATGAACCAAATCCACTACACTAGCCACGCCTATTGCAGCAATACTCGTATAGTTACCTTTTACGGCTAACGTTGGGCAATACCAACAAACATGCATGTCCAGTGTTGGAAACTGAACATCTCATATTATAGAATTCAAGACACGTATGAAACATTAATGACACAAACACAATCCATAATCTGTTTCACTTTCGGGTCTATCCGATATCATAATCTTCATTATATATCTGTGTGATTAAATTGATAACTCTTTATCAAATAGTTTGTAGAATATAACTATCATTTAATCCACACATTAATCTTAAACATGATAATTAGTGTTCCATGCTAAAATCAAGATTAAGGATAATTTAGAGTAAATATTACATATTACAATATGGAATTCTACAATTTAAGTCATCGATTTAAATGATCCATAAATAATTAATTTACTCAAGGAACAAAATGATATAAATCATTCAATTCATGAAATAACATTTAAAGCCCAATAATCCAAATAATTGGCTTTTGATCACAAAACTAACAGCCACGTCATCATATCTCCGGCGCCAGCAGTCTCTTCTTGGGCACCGCCACGAGCCTCTCGGCGCGTGGAGCAGTCAGCCCAAACACGTCGCCCATGTCCATCTCCGCCGCCTTCATCCCGCCGGGCAACTCCCACTCGAAGCAGTGCAGCAGATTCCCAACCGCCAGCTCCAGCGCGTGGAGGCCCAAACCCATACCTGGACATGACCTCCGACCCGACCCGAACGGTATGAACTCGAAGCAGCTCCCCTTGAAGTCAGGAGCCCCACCGCCGCCGCCGAGGAACCTCTCCGGGCGGAAGCTCTCAGGATCCTCCCAGGCGCCGGGGTCCCTTCCGATGGCCCACGCGTTGATCATCACGCGGCAGCCGGCGGGGACGTGGTAGCCCTCCACGACGGCGTCCTTGGCCGTCTCGTGGAGGAGCAGAGGGATGGGCGGGTGGAGGCGGAGGGTCTCCTTGAGGCAAGCTTTGAGGTAGCTCAGCTTTTCGAAGTGAGCCTCTTCGATTTTCTTGTCAAGGCCCACCACGCCGGTGAGCTCTTCTTGGACCTTCCTGAGGTACTTCGGGCTGTGGATCAGCTCGGCCATCGCCCACTCTATGGCGGACGCCACCGTCTCGGTCCCGCCGAACATGACGTCCTGCACATGTCATGCATGACGTCAGTCTCGTACACCACGAACCACATATATATTTTAATTCTCACGTTTCTTTTCAGAGTTTTTATCTCAGATCAAATGGACATTAAGACAGAAGGGGTAGAAGACATTTCTATAACAGTACGAAGATACGGACAATATACATTAACAGTGGTCAGTCTGTCTCATTTGAAGTATTAGCTGCTTATGTCAAAAGAGTACCATCGCCAGCGCAGTGACCTTTCAACGTCTCAACAGAAACTGTCGTCGCTGATATTTGACCACTTATTACAAGTGAAGATGATGAAATATAATAATCACAGTATATAGAGTTATACAGTAATGGTGGTCTGAGTTTCGACCACAAATTATTGCCATCCACCGAGCTTTCACTACTATAATAAAGACAGACGTAATCTAATATTGTAATAAAAGGATGAATTTCTAAACGACCTAATTATAAAAGAGAATTATAAATAAATACACACACATTGGTGTGAGTGAGGGCTTGAAATCCTCTAATTTCACTTTTAATATTCTACTTCGTATTCCAACCTACGAAAATTGTTACGCCTCCCTCCGTACAGTGTTAAAACACCCATACACATCATTACACTAATGAATATCATTATAGTCATTGTTTAAATAATAAAAAAAAGTCAATATTATATATTTTTCTATTTTATTGTAGAAAAAATCAGTATTATATATTAAAATATATATTGATTTTTTTTGTTGTTTAAACAATTAATATAATGATATTTATGGGTGTAATGATGTTTACGGGTGTTTTAATACTGGGCGGAGGGAGGTGTAACGATTTTCGTAGATTGGAATACGAAGTAGAATATTAAAAGTGAAATAGAGGATCCCGTAGAATATTAAAAGTGAAATAGAGGATCCCAAGCCGTGAGTGAGATATGGCATTTCTTGAGAGTAACTGCGCGCAAGAAATATAGAAAATTCACGTAGAGGTTTATTATTACATGGTGGGGTTTATTAGGGTTTCCCCCCAAAAAAAAAAAAAAAGAAGAAAGAAAGAAAAGAAAAAAGAAATCAACATCAAAGTGTATGTTAGAAGGCTTGCGTACCATAATAATGGCTTTGATGTTATTCCTAGTAAGCTTGATTGAGTTCTGCAGATCATCCTCAGATTTGTTATCCAACTTATTAGCTTCTTTTTCATCGCAGTAGAAAGCTAGCAACTCATCCACCATATCAGTTTCATGAGCTTCTTCATCGTTCCCATTGATCCTTTTCTTCCCGATATGTTCATCGATGATGCTATCGATGAATCCGTCGAGCGAAGCCCTAGCCTTGACCAGCCTCGAGTTCAGCCCTTGTGGATCCAACCAGCCCAAGAAAGGGACGAAATCCGCTATGTTGAAAGCCCCGAAAAGCTTCGAAAATTCTTGCAAGATTCTTATGAACTCATCTTGGCCGTCATGCAAGTTGGAGCCAAAAGCGGCTCGGTAGATGATATTCCGCGTGAGCCCAAATACGAGCTCGCCCACATTCACGGGCGAGCCCACGTTTCGAGCCACGGTTCGAACCATCTCGTCCACCTCGTCTCGAACCGAGTCCCAAGACTCGGCCCTCCTCCAGCTGAACAGCTTCACGACGCACAGTTTCCTCATCTGGCGCCAGAAAGGGCCGTAGTGAGCGAAGGCCATGTCGGCCCGATCGTAGGTTAGGTAGCTTATGGCGATGGTCGCGGGCCTGTTAGAGAATATGTTGTCTTGGACTTGAAGGACTTGTCTTGCTACTTCGGGGCTCGAAACCGTCACCATGTGTAGGAAGCCGATCCTTAGATGGAATATTCCGCCGTAGATCTTCGACAGATTAGCTAAGCCACGGTGAGTTAGCTGATCCACAATGTTCATGTTGCCGAGCAACGGCAGGCCCTTAGGGCCCGGCGGATAGGGTTTTCGACGGCGAAAAGATGGCATTGATAGAACAAATAGGAGAATGAGAGGGAGTACGAAGAGGATGAACAAGGGGTTTGATTCTAGTTTGTGATATAGTTGTAAGAGAGTTCGTTTTTCCATTTCTTTTTTTTTTTTGTAATAATATATGCAGCTTATGATTTTGTATATTGTTGCTAGGTTTTGTGATGAATGAAGAGAGGGCTTATGTATATATGTTTGTAGGTTGGAGACTAAGGGTGATTTACATTGTGAGTAAATGAAGTCATAATCCTTCACTCTATTTAAAGAAAATAGGCATATATCTATATATTATATATATGTATTCATAATAATGAAAAAAAAATTATGTGGTAGTATAGTAGGATGGTTTAATAAGAAATAACGTGACAAGGGTTTGTAAGTGTTGATAAACTATGTATGGAGGAAAATAGTTGGTAGCTAGATTGTCGTGATTGTGTGGAGCCCTTTTAAAATGGAGTGTTCTTTACCGAAAAAAAAAAATGGAGTGTTGAATATTTGAATATTTATATATTATAATAATATAAAGTGAGTTTTAATATTTGTAATATTTTATAATAATATAAATTGAGTTTTTTTAATATTTCGTTCATGATATCATCATGCTCCTCAACTTACCATAATTAGGGAATAATTAATTATTATTATTATTGAATGAGGTTTAGCTACACAAAACGTAATGTTATACGTTAATAATTAATTTAATCTTTGTTATGAAATTTGCTATTTCAATGTGAATTTAAGACCCCAAGTGGTATTGCGTGAAATTTCAGTGAAAAAATATAAGAAAAAAGTTGATAGGACTAATACGGATGCAATAAGGGCATCTTAATTAAGACATATACATTTATATATAAAATTCCCCAACTATTTGGACATGAGTTATAATTGGACGTGGAAATTGAAACAACTCCTATAAAACATTGTTGAGTGGATGCTTCTCCATCCATGTCCCATATCGATTCATATAACTTGAGAGTAAAACTTAAAAAAAATAAAAAATAAAAAATAAAAAATAAAAATTGGCAACGTAAATATTTTCTTAAAATTTTTATAATTTATAACGAATTTCAAAATTACACACACATTTTTCCATTTGATAACTCAAAGAATGGGAACTTTTTTCTACATCTTTGATGGTAGACACTTCAAACCATGATAAAACCCCGCCAATTCTGTTAATACTTCATCATTATTACTATTATTGTTATTACAACGGATGCTTACACGGAGGAAGTGGATCTCCACACAAGCCCCGATTCCCCAAGAACGAGGCGCCCGGAATAACGTGCTTGTGCGGCGGTATTTTCCCGCTCAATCTATTCCCCGAAACATCGAACCTTCGGAGGTAATCAAGATCCATCACTTCTTTCGGAATCTCACCGCTCAGATCGTTATTCGACAGCACAATGGCCTTCAGCGCCTTGTCGTCCCCTAGCTCCTTCGGTATTTCGCCGCTCAGCCCATTTCCCTCGAGCTCAAGCACTTCCAAGTAGCTCAAATTCCCGACCGATCTCGGGATGTGTCCAGACAAAGGGTTGTTCGAAAGAATGAGGGACTTGAGATAAACCATGACGGGCTCATTCCCGAGGGTTTCCTCTATGGGCCCTTCGAACATGTTCTTCGACAGATCAATGGAGTTGTAATGGCCCAATGCGAAATCCGAAGACTTTGAGAATATGGGCCCGAGTGGGCCCGCGAGCTTGTTGGAGTGAAGGTCCAAGTCTGATAAGAGGGTGAGGTTCTTGAACTCGTCGGGGATCGAAGAGTAGAACCCATTGTTCGATAGGTTCAGAAAGGAGAGGTTCGTCATGTTGCCGATCCAAAAGGGTAGTTTTCCCCTCAATGCATTGCTCGATAGGTCGAGGGCGGATATAGACGAAGAACACAGCCAGTTGGGGAGCTGTCCTTTCAGCCCCGTCTTTGCCAGCTTGAGATTAAAGAGACGTAATCTTTGAAACCAATCGGGGATCGTTTCGAGCCTCAGAGGATTGTAAGAAAGGTCCAAATCTTGCAACTCTTGCAAGTTCGAAAGCTGCGTAGGAATCGGACCGCCGATTCGATTCCTCGACAGATCGAGTGTCTGAAGGCTCCTCAAGTCTCCTATGCTCGACGGGATTTTACCTGCGAATCGATTGTTGGAGAAGTATATAGAATTAAGAGTAGTGAGTTGACCTATGCTCTCGGGTATCTTTCCACTAAGCTCGTTGTTCTCGAAGACTAAGGTTCGGATATTTCGAAGGCTTCCGATCTCGGGAGGAATCGAGCCCGTCAGCTTATTTTCGGACACGCGGATGAACTTCAAAGACAGAAGCCCGCCTATGGATGACGGGATTTTCCCCGTCAGACGATTGCCGTTCATATACAAATCCACCAATTTGGACAGCCCGCCTATAGATTCGGGCATGCTTCCACTCAAATGATTCTCGGACAAGTCGAGGTGTAATAGGTTCTTGAGCTGCCCGATCGAGTCGGGAATATCCCCTGAGAAGTTGTTCTGGTGGAGATCGAGGGTAGTTAGAGAGGCCGCCATCTTGCCGATCGAATGTGGTATTGAGCCCGAGAAGCTGTTGCCAGAAAGGCCGAGCTGAGAGAGGGAATTAAGATTGCGAAAAAGGGTCGAAGGAATCGAACCAGAGAGACGGTTATTGCTGAGAAAAAGGCTCTGCAATAAATTCAAGTGCCGGAACGTGGCGGGGATTTTCCCGGTGAGGCTGTTAGAATCGAGAAACAAGCAATTCAGATGCGACAATCTCCCCAGTTCGGGCGGGATTGGGCCGTGCAGTAGTTTAAGGTTGCTCAGATCAAGAATTCGAAGAAAAGAGACGTTTCCTATGTAAGGAGAGATCGTACCAGACACTGACGTATCTACCGGGCCATCCGAATCCAAAAAAAGCCCGGGCCGAGAGATGTTTACGACCCGGCCCGAGCTATCGCACGAAACTCCGTCCCATCTCCTGCAGCAATCCGTCTTAGGCAGCCATGTCTCGAGCAGCATGGAAGGGTCGGAAGTGATTCTCTTCTTGAAATCTAGCAAGGCCTGCTTGTCTGTGGGGTGACAAGAATTGGATTCTAGAGGATAATATGTCATAAAAATAAGCATAAAGAGGAAGGGAAGTGGTTTTCTTGAACTAATCTCCATATTTTATTTTTTTTCAAAATTTGAAGTGGGAATTATGTTCACAGATAGGTCATGACAAATGTAAATGCAAGTCACAAGTCAAGTGCAGGCAGAGTTTAAAGTATTTAATGCTGAAATCGAGATGGGCTTCTAACAAAAGATAAGACAAGGAGTTGGACAAGCTTTTATGACAATTATCTTCTGATGGTAATAAGAATGAGGTGGAACTCTTTCATAGTGGGAGCTTTTTCATCATATCCATTAGCTAATACTCCACAATGAACACTTTTTATCATGCGATTAATCAAATGATGACATTTTTCCACATTGCTTGAGATTCAATAATCCCACTTAACTCAAACATATATAATAATAAACCAAAACAAATTGAAATTCTCAATAAAAGGGATCGACTTCTAATAAATACAGAGAGAACTTATACATACCTAGTCTCTTTAGTGTCTTGTGCATACCATACCTTTCAGCAGTTGCCAAAAACAGCAAATGGAACAACTAATATGCTTCGAAGTTGATGGCATTGTAAAGGGAGCGATGGTCCCAACCAACCATTGAGTCAAAAGTAGTAATAAATTAAAGTATAGGGAAGATTTTATTACCAGCCCATGTTGTGCATTTGAAGTGTCGATGTATGGTATTCATGTGAGATGTAATTCTTTACAATTAATGGAGAGGTGGGCTGGTGCAATGCAATGCCCCTAATACATCAAATAAGTGATGCAAGCAATAGATGCTTGGCTTAAACTAGACTCTACACATTGTATCATCATGGACGTAGCTCCTCCCTTTAATCGCTATCCATATATATAAAAACGTATCAAATTAAGCCTAATTCTAAAGTCAGTTGGACTTAAAAAGATATTTACGTAAAGCTGAATTGAGAATAATATGCATGTATCAGCCAAAACCACACACACACACAGGTAAGCAAAACTAAACACTCAGTACATGTTAACTATATTCTTGGAAGGACTAAGCTTAAATCCACGCTGAAGTTTATCCAAGATACCTTAAACAGCAATGTCCTAACTGTTGTTATTTCGGCCAGAAAAATAGCTCAGCATTGTTTTTATTCTTTACTCAGATGTTTCCCGAACTGCTCTCTCACATATCTTTGGTTGATCTCAAAGACGAAGCTCATCCCCTTTATCTAAAAAATATATGTAAAAAAATCAAGAATACGCAAGGAGATGAACTGGTTATAGTGATATAATATATATATATATATAGGTTATAGTGATAATATATATATATATGTATACCATTTGGTTATGCAAAGAATATTACCTCGATCAGACAACTGCAAGTAAGATTAACTGATTCTCCAGTACCCACTCCAACGCCATTCACGTAAACCGAATTCTTACCAAGATTTTTCAGAAGGAACGATCCATCTGCTTCGATCTTGATTTTGGCCTGAGCACATACAATTATGAACGCAACAGTTAGGAGTGCGGACAGATTATAAGACACGCCAAAAGCTGACTCATTATGTTATGTACATATAACATTACAGAGTACAAAAATTGAGGAAACAAAATTTCTTTCAGGTAAAAGACTCATTGTTTGTTCATATTTCCAAAAAGTATTACACTTTTCAAACAATGTAACCAAACCTGTCGTCTAGATATTTTATTGGCTCGCCCTTCTTTTCCTAGATCGATGTCTACTTCAATGTCATCCGTTGATCTTCCAAGTAGAACCTGTAATTTGAAGAATTCAGTGGCTCCGATGGATAAACATACAGGAAATTTTATAACAATGATGGACAAAGGTTTCACTTTCTTTCCTAAAGACAGAAAGATTAGAAAGCAAATTTAAGATGTTGTACCTCTGGCTTCCTGATGTAATACTTCATATTACGGCCATATAAGATAGCTAGGGCTCTTTTAGATGTCATGTCCCTTTGCAAACAGGAACGAGCACATTGTTCCAACCGTATGATTGTCCTCTTTGTCTCAGCATATTGGAAGCTTGGAACTGAAACATTAAGATGGATAAATAAATCGTATGCAACCAAAATAGAAAATACATGACGGGTCACTTCTCTTTGAGCAAAAGATATGAAGAACAAACTCTCATAATATAACATAAGTTAGTTTGTAACTTAGAAACAATACTACGAGGACTCCTGAAAACGAAAAAAGAAAGATTACAAAGAGGGCAGCGGCTAAAGGCTTAAGATATATCTTGGTAAAATTATTGCTCTCTCATCAACTTAGTAGGCTATTTGCAGGATGAACCGAAAGTCAGATTCATATTCAAATCCAAGTATTTAATCCAAAAATTACCATGCTTGGTAATTTGAAAGTCTCGATCGCATGCATCGAGATCCATCTCAAGTATCTGCATGCAAATTTTTTGGAAAATTAAAATTCAGGGAAAAAATTACATCTTCCAGTTTGAACAGTCAAACTGCAAAGGTATACATACATACCATATCTTCCACATCAGAAAAATACGGTATGTCATCATCAACTGCAGACTCTTCCTTATCTGATTCAGAGGAGTCAGCTTCTGATTCTGGACGTCTAGGCGAACTTGCTTCCACAGATTGTCTCACACCAGCAACTGTAATTATGTCTTCTCCAACCTGTAACATGATTAAGACAACGGTGGTAATAAGGATGATTTCTCATCTGAACAATTAAGAGAAACAAGAAAATACAATGTAAAACTACCTTCATTTTCTCCTTCTCCATCAAGCTCTCAATGGATAGTTTCGAATTTAAATACGATAATCTGCCTTTACTAGAGTCTGTGATGCATTTGCTGACCAACCCAGCATGAAGAGCCTGGTACTTGGCATCACGACCAATAAATGGAGATTGATATAAGGATTCTTGTAGTCCTAGCTTGTGAAGTCCAACTTCATTTTCATGAAAAGAAGGTTCGATTGAGGAAAGATGGTTAAGTAAGAATATATCATCATTGCATGGAATTTCGGTGTCTTCTGTGTTCAACACGCAGCACATTTTTTCATCGGTAAATTCAGCAGAATTGACAGTTGTGTCATCTACATCAGCCGGGACAATGTCATCATCATTTGAAAGGTTCAAGAGTGAATCTGGGTCAGCAAATTCACCTGCAGAGACTGCAGAACTATTTTCTCTACCCTCAACTTGATCAGGAATCACATCTCTAGAAACCGTGGCTGTATCTTCCAAAATCAAGTTAACAGGTTCTGAGATTTCTGATCCATCTTGCACTATTCCCCAACGGCACAACGGAGAATTATCCAAAGCATAAATGGTGTGATCGTACGGAGCAAAATCATCATGATTATGAGAGCTGAACAGGTTCATACTTCGACTAGGATTCTCGTCCGCTTCCATTCCCAGTAAGCTTTTTCCACCTTCTGCTAATTCGGAAGTGACATTGTCATCAATCTTGTCTTTGAATGAACCTGAGCATCCAGCGTCGTCTTGTACCGTGTCCGGAAAGGCATGGCATAACATATCTAAAACCTCTTCCTGCAATCTTAAGCCCTCCGGCATATTACCTCCAACCCTGACCTGTTCGTGAAAATCAGTACCATGCTCCTGCGCATTGGGTTCGAAAAAACCAAGATCACTACTAGTGAAAAAATCGCTGCGGAATTTTTTCCTCATAGCATAATATTTTCTACGAACGCTCTCAGATTTTCGCTTTCTTGAAAACTTGCATCCATTACTACTGCAATTCTCTACTCTATTCGACTTAGCCGCATGATTGGATCCGTAGTATTCAAGCTCAAACATGTCTCTAGCAGCCTGATCTGCAACATTAGGATCATAGAGAAGAGATAACCAACGGTCGCCCAGTTCCTGCAACGTGAACCGTCGTGAAAATCGAACCGCACCTCTTGCAAGAGCCTCCAAAGATGCACCAGCCTGAAAAACAAGCAAAGTGCACAGTGTCGTTTTCAGTTTTTGAAATCAAACCTTTACTGATTTCTTCTCCCCCAGCATCTTTTATCAGATAACCAATAATCGCTTAATTTCACCAATCGAAGAACACAAAGAAAAAAACAACAAAAAGAAGAATTTAAGCCACAATCATTCGCAGCTAAAAATACTAAGAGATCGAATCGTCATAAAACACACACTACCTCCAGAGAACTCTTCAACAAGAGGTCGTCTTCGGCTTTCCACTGAATCGCAACCTGAGAAGCACTCGCCATGAAATATTTGCCTTCCGTAAACCCTAATTGAGCTCAAACCTAAACGAGCTGAAATGAAAACATTTCGTAATCAATCTTCTTGATTTTCTGAACGGCGGCGGATTTCTGACTGTGACCGTACAACATTATATATATATATATATATTTATAATATATATTTTCTCTGAAATTATTCCAAGAAATAAAATGGATTGTGACACTAATTTATAACCTAATTAATATTGTTGGGATAAAATCCAAAATATCCCTCGTGTTTATCCTATGAACCAATTTAGTTCCCGATGTTTTGCTTGAACCAATTTAGTTCCCGATGTTGTCGATTTTGGACCAATTTGGTCCTTTCATCATAATTAACGTCAATTTTAGCGGGAATTTCGCACATGCCCCACACTAAATCATGCATGGATCGAATTTTGGAATATTTGCAAGATTTTGAGGATTTGTAATGGGCTTTTTTAATTAAATAATTAGTTTTTAAATTTTTATTTATAAAATAAGTTAAAAATATACTTATTAATAAAATAAGTATTTTCGTATTTATATCATACGAGTTATAAATCGTACTCTAAAGTTACGATTTATAACTCGTATGATAAAGATACGAGATCTAACTCGTAACTCTAACGTACGAGTTATAACTCGTATCTTAGAGATACGAGTTAGATCTGATATACGAACAGCGCACGAAGGAAAAGACAGACGACGAACGACGACGACGGCGACGGTGACGGCGGCGGCGAGAGGAGACGATGCGAAGGTATTTCGTAGCTTAGAGGTACGAGTTATTTTTTTTTTGTGATTAACACGTGGTTTTTTCGTTCGTTTGTTGATTTTGTATGAAATTGTTGGGAGATTATTTATTGATTTTGAAGAATTGATGATTGTTTGTTTAGGGTTGAGGATAATTTTTGTTGAATTATTTGTAGAATTAAGAATATTTGTGTTGGGATTAACGCGTATTTTTGTCGTTCGGATTCAATGCGTTTAGATTTATTCGTATTTTTATTGATGTTTTTGTCGTTCGTTTGCGTTGTATTGTGTTGTTCTTCTTAGGATGGATGACTCGACTTTGTACGGCCCTTTCAATGATTCGGTGTTGACGACGCAGTCGAATCATCGATCTCGTGATGTCCTGCTGGATGCGGACGTGATCGATAAAACGATCAAGATTAGATCGTTAGAAAACGTTGTATGGGATACGAAAGAGCAGCCTATAATTCTACACGGCCGTTTGCTGAAGAAGTTGGATGAGATGGGATTGTACGGCGTATACAGCTGCATGTCGCATAAGGTAGACCCCCACTTGATTACGGCGTTAGTAGAGCGATGGAGAAAAGAGACGCATACGTTTCACTTTTTTGTTGGGGAGGCGACTGTTACGCTAGCGGACGTCGGTATTCTATGGATGTTGCCGATAGATGGTGAGTGCGTTTCGGGTGTGATCGAGTCCAGGACGACGTCGCAGTGGCAGGACGAGTGTGAGCGGTTGCTTGGATATCGACCACCACAAGACAAACTTAAGGGGAGACTGTGACTATATCAGGCATCTCTCGACAAGCATGACTCGATGAACCAAATTCAAATTGCTGAAACCCACTTCTGTCTTCAAAATTTGGATGAGAATCTTCATTGAGATCAAAATTGCCGTATTCATTTTTTTCAACAAAAACCTCAAAATGGTTGAATTCGAAATCAGGGTGTATGAAGAATGATAAGTCGCTGTCGTTGGAAATCTGTAGTAGTTGATGAAATATGCGAGAATGTTGAAAGTATTCATTCTTGCCATAAACAATCAACGAACAAGAACTGCTATCAGCACCCGTAATTTCAAACAACAATGACAGAAATTCGGAAAAATTGGTAGAACGACGAATTCGCCGGTACCCTATAGGATCAATATTGTATTTGATGGTTGAATTAGATGTGTGAATAATTTCACCACCGAAATAAACTAACACTTGTATATTATTGGACACCATTTCTGTATGTGATGTGAGTGATCAGTGATGTGTTTGATATAATATTTCGTTTGAAAGGATTGAATTTATAGGGATATTACTCGTACCTTTGAGATACGAGTTACATGCACTCGTACTTGAAATATACGAGAAAGAGTAACTCGTATCTTCAAGATACGAGTTAGCAGAGTTTTTGTCAGAGTTTGTTGGTTGCAGAGTTTGTCGGTGTCGGTAGATCTAACTCGTATGTAGGAAATACGAGTAATATAACTCGTATCTTGAACATACGAGTTATAACTCGTATGTCAGAGTTACGAGTTATAACTCGTATTCCCGACATGAGTTATAACTCGTATGTAACACTTACGAAAATACTTATTTTATTAATAAGTATTTTTTTTCACTTATTTTATAAATAAAAATTAAAAAACTGATTATTTAATTAAAAAAGCCTTTGTAATGTTTTCTTCTAGTGTCAATGAAGTTAGCTCAGTAAAACAGTCGATTTAGAGGTCATGTTCGAATTTTGGAGGGAAAATTTTTAGTTTCGTGCCCTAATTTCAGTAATCATTTCTATTTTATCAATCTAGATATTATTTACTGTGGGACACGTGCGAAATTCTCGCTAAAATTGATCCAAAATCGACAAATTTATCGTGATGGAAGGAACAAATTGGTCCAAAATCGACAACATCGGGGACTAAATTGGTTCAAGCAAAACATCGAGAATTAAATTGATCCATAGGATAAACATCGAAAACTAAATTGGTTCATAGGATAAACATCGAAAACTAAATTGGTTCATAGGATAAACATCGGAGATCATTTTGGATTTTATCCCAATAATATCTCCTATAAATAGCAATTGCTGTGAAGCGTCTCTAGCATCGACGATTTCCAGGGCACGAATGAAAAAGCCAATATCATCTTCTCCGCTGACCAAAGACTGTGGTGACGTGTCATATTGGACGCGTCTTTTCTCATTTCTTCCATATAATAATTGTTCAAAGCTCAATCACATGGTTGAAACCTACCCTTTTCCTCTCCTATCTCCTCCACCAACAACCGCCGCCGATCTCCGCCATGAACACCGTCGGCTTGGGTTTTCAACCATGCCCCTGAAAGATCTCACCCTCCGACGCATAACGAGACCACCGCCGTACAGATTCGGATTCTCAATCAGCTCAAGATCAACAACAATGGCCGACCAACCACCCAAGAAAGATGCTTCTCAAGAACAAGAAAAGGCCAACGATTCCACCACCGTCGCAAGCAAGGACGAGAAGGGTAAAGCTTCGGAGAAGTCAACGCCGGCGTCCATCCCTCCTCTGCCGGAGAAGCCGGAGCCTGGAGACTGCTGCGGCAGCGGGTGCGTGAGGTGCGTCTGGGATGTGTACTATGAGGAGCTCGAGGAATACAACAAGCTTTACAAAGCTTGAATTTTTTTTTATTACAGTGATTCTTTGGGTTGCATTTTCTTGAAATTAAACCATCTATTTATGAAACTACCTATGTTTGAAGCTTGACTGCCATTGAAATTGATAAAGCTCTCCATTATTGTTGTCTGCTGCATTAAGTTCTTACATAAACCAGAAATAACGGCGACTGTAGGTAAAATAAAAGCAAGAGGAGACATAGAAACGAGGAAGAGCTTGTGAAGAAGAAAGCTCATCCTTAGTCACGCCTTAAATTTAACCACCGGCGGCGAACCCACCTTCCAAATTCAGATCAAAGGAGGTTTTTTTGCTTCCTTCTTCTCTTCTCCTCTCCTTTCGACGCACCGCCGCCGTCTTTGACCCTGGCCATGCCGGGCATCACGACGTACGGTCGGTCATCACCGGCATTTCTTCGATTCTCATTTTCTTTCTGAGGACTTTCGGTTAGATCTGATATTTCGTACAGCGCCAGCTTGGAAAGCTCGCCGGCGATTACCGACGCGCGCGGTGGTGGACCGGTGGTTTTGGTGGGTTCCTGAGGCGATGTCTTGGAGGTGCGGGCTAGGGCTTGTGAGATCAGGCGATTGCAGTGAGCTCTCATTGTGGCAGGGAAAGTCGATCAATTCATCGGAGAAGATTGATAAAAGGAGGAACTCAGAAGGGTTGCGTAGTCGGATCTATCTCGGGTCGGGTGTACACCGATAGTAAACATGACCCGAGAATCAGCGTAAGGCCTCGTTTGGCTCAAGTCTTCGAATATTATATAAAATGTTGATAGTTTTTACGTAGTGTAGATAAACGTTACATCGTCTAAATTTTCCAAATATCAGGTTATTAAACCACTCTCTGCTTGTGAAGTGAGAGTAATTATATATCCAAATCTATCATTACAAATAGTTTGATCCAAACGATACCTTAAAGCTACGTAGAACTTCGAACGGATAATCATTACACAAACGACGTCGTGCTTATGTATACATACACATCGATCGACCAGACACAAAACATGTCCCCAGATAATTACAGCAAATTCTATTATTACACCATGAAACTTAAAAGCCAAGCACTTCATCTCACCATGGCTTAATAGCTGATCTATAGTTGCTCGAGCGATCTCTCTTTAGTGATGACCTGGCAGCTTCTCTTTGATCTTTGCTATGAACCCTTTCTTCTCTGTGGAAGGTGTACTTCTCTGCTGCTGCTGCTGGGCCGGTAATTTCTCAGACGACTGTGTAAAAAAAAAAAACAGTTCATGAGAGAGATTATAAAACCCTAATGATGACTACTACTTTGTATGTGTGTGGTGAGCTTACGGTGGAGGGAGCTGGGTGCTCGCCGTCGGCGGTGGTGGTACCGAATGAACCGCCGCGGCGGCTCGACGTACCATGAGGACTAATAACTAGTTCACCGTCGTCGTGGACGTGAAGAGGGCACTGATAGATCTGCTTACAAATGCCGTATTGCTCGCAGTACTCAGCCATGGCTTTATGTTCTTTTTCTTTCTACGAGGTTTCGCTTTGAGAGGGAGGATGAAATAGAGAAAAGGGAGCTTCTTCTTATTACAGATATATTCAGATGGCACGTCGCATCGAAGGACTCGATGGTTTGTGAAATGGTAAAGACACGTGGCGGATGCTGAGGTGTCTTCAATCCTCACTCCATCGATAGAGTGTTATATAATTGAATCAATTATGTAATAAAAAGACCCCAAGGCGATCATATGAATTATTATAGAACTTTCTGGTGGAACAAGTGAAGTTAATGATTGTATTATTATTATATTTTGTAGATTAATAAAATCAAGAAGTGGCTGTAGTTTAGTGGTTAGAATTCCACGTTGTGGCCGTGGAGACCTGGGCTCGAATCCCAGCAGCCACATTTTATATATTTTTTTTTCTCTTTTCTTTTTTTTTTTGGTCTTAATTGACCCTTAAATAGCCGTTATAAATTAATCAATTATATTTATTGATGGTGAAAGAGAGACATATATAAGGGAATCACAATTAGATTGGGCCTTAATATGTAAATACAAGACGAAATCTACAGTCCCAATGCTACAAAATATTGGCCCAAATGAAATAAATTTTTTATTTTCCAATTTCTTTTTTTATATGGAGTTGATTATTTCATGAGAGAAAAAACATATAGACAATAATATATGTCGGCTTCCTAGTTTCGGTAGGTTGCTGTCCATGAAATTTCCCCCTTTTTTTTTGTATTTTCGACGTAATTCTTGCATTTCAATAGTTAAAGCAACTTTTTTTTTTGTCTTTTAAATCTTTAGGTCAAGCCGCGTATGTATTTGCCTTGTGGGATATCATATACCAAAAGGCGCCTTTCCTTACAAAGGAACATTATTTCCATTTTTTATGCCCATAAAATAAAAACAACTCTTTCGAAAGGTTAGTCCTTGTCATCAAGATTTGGATTTTCATGCTTTTTTCTTGTTCATCATCATCATCTCCAAAGACAAACATCCCTTGCATATATATATCTATCTTCAAATATTTAAATAAAATACATAAAATTGAAATATAGTATGCTTCCTACAAGTGAATTGATCACTCAGACATAATGATATCATAGCTCGGATAAGTGGTCATGGCCACAAAACCTCACGACCAGCCTAAAAAAGAAAAATTCATATCTAAGACAGAAGCGAAAGAAATCAACAAACAAGCTTAAAATGTGAAACAATTCAGTATCAACATTCTCTCATGTAATTAGCTTATAAATAGGCTTAAAATGAACTTCCGAAGTCAAACACGGAAGCTGCACCATAGGTTTCAGACGTCTCACTTTTTTCAATCGTCGTAACGTTGGAGGGCCACCGACCGCCGTCCACCAACCGTGCTCATGAAAGAAAGGTATTCGACCGTGAGAAGATAAAATTGAAGGTTTGATCTTTAAATTGGTGATTAATAGAGTGCAATGTACAAAGAGTGATTGATATAAATTTATATATATATATATATGTGTGTGTGTGTTATTGTGTATGATGTAGGACAATGCAGGCAATCAACTGAAATCCCATGTGTCAGTTATGACATAAAATCTAATGTACCACTGATTCTCATAGATAACTTGTTAGAAAACTTATAACAAACAGAGCAGCTCAGCTAAATAGACAACTCAAGAAAAAAAAAAAAGAAAGAAATCTGTCTTCATATTTTCTGCAACAACAAAGATTAATATTTTCTGCAACAACAAAGATCTTTCTTGTCCATACAATTTATCATCATCATCATCATCATCATCATCATCAATTTGATTATTTACTCACATAAAAATAAAAATTTGATTTTTAATCATCATCTCGATTTACCACCAAGCTCTGTTAAACTCCTGACAACCTTGACAAACTTCCCTTTCTTCCCCTTCTTCTCCTTCCCACCGCCGCCGCCGCCGTGATCATCATCAGAAGCAGCAGCAGCAGCAGCAGCCGCCGCCGCCTTAACCTTAGCTTCGTCGGCATCCTCGAGAGCCTTCAGTTCACGAAGAGTCTTCTCATGCTTCTTCAGCCTGAGCAGATCTACCACGCCTTCAAGGGCAACCTCCACCTCCTCACTCCTCATCAAGTGCTCCGCCACCTCGGCCGGGGTTATCTCCGCCTCCCGGAGAAGCTCCTTGATCGCCGGAAAAAACGTGGGGTGATCGCTGATTCCCAGGTAGTTCGAGGCCAAGACGTCGAACCCATCTGCCGTGCAGTATCCCATGTATATGTGCATGTCCATCCGACCGGGCCGGAGCAAGGCCGGGTCGAGCTTCTCCTTGTGGTTCGTCGTGAAGATTATGATCCTTTCGTCGCCGCAGGCCGACCACAGCCCGTCGATGAAGTTAAGCACTCCCGACAACGTCAGCTGCCATAGTATATAAAACTCAGACCAAGAAGGATGTAATGAAACGATATATATATATATAAGTGCTAAAAACTGACCTTAGTATCAGAATGAGGCTCTTCTTGGTCTGAAGATGCATCGGCAGTTCTGTCTTGCATGTTGGAGCTGCAGTCGATGTCTTCGATGACGATGATCGACTTGTTATTAGTGCAGAGAAGAGTCCGCCGCAGGTCGGCGTTGGAGTAGACGCTGGTGAGCTCAAGGTCGTAGACGTCGAACCTCAGGTAGTTGGCTATGGCGGCGATCAAGCTCGACTTCCCAGTCCCCGGCGGACCGTACAGCAAGTACCCTCTCTTCCACGCCTTTCCGACCTTTCTGTAATAATCTTTCCTCCTCAGAAACCTGTCCAAGTCGTCGACGATGGCCTTTTTCAGCTTGGGATCCATGGCCAGCTTCTCGAAAGTGACGGGGTGGTCGAGGTTGACGCACCCCCAGTAGCCGCCGCCGCCATTCCCGCCCTCGTCGTCGTCGTTGTCGTAGACGGGGCAGTCCCTAGTGTAGAGCTTCACCGCCCTTTCGTTGGTCTTTATCTCCTTCGCCTTGGCCAGGACATGGGGGAGATAGTCATTCAAGACGGCGTCTTTGTGCCGCTTCTCGAAGGAGAGCTCGAAGAAGCGCTTCTCCTGCTGGAACCGCCGGCCTTCACCGTTGGGCTCGATGAGGACGAACTGCCACGTCAGGCGGACGGCGCCGTCTCTGAAAGAGTCGAGCACCTGCTGGTCCTTCTCCATGCTCAGGGTGATGCTCTTCTGCTTAGACGTCTTGTTGACCTTCAGCCTCTCCGAGTTGGGGTTGATTATCGTCCGGAGGTAGACCTCGGCGGCGTCGTAGATTTGGTTCCGGGATATCCCCACCTGCTCGTCGACGACCACCGTCATGTGCTTCGACGTCGTTTTGAAGAGCCTCTCGAATACCTTCTGAAAGAGGGAGTAGACGAAGGTCTTCACTTGCTCAGGGATGACCTCGTTGGCCATGGAACGGAGGACCATGACCGTGCCGGTGATCGAAGCGTAGGCGGAGAAGATCTTCGTCGCCGTGTACTGCATTTCACTGAAAGAACCCATTTTTTTTTTCTTTATTTAATTTTTAAATTTATTTTTTCTTGGATGATTTGATCTTCGGCGGTGGTGTTTATATAGAAAAGATTGAGACTTGGTTGTTAAGTGTCTGACCAGTTTATGCAATGAAATGAATTAATGAACTGAGTGTTTCGACGACTCAGCTGGTAAACAGAGTGGGGAGGAAGGAAGAGTGAGGCATTATCGGGTGCGACGCAGTACGGGCGGGTGTAGTGTAAGGAGTGTTGTAGGGGATTACACCCGGGCTTGGGCACCACGATTCAGCGTGTACACACGTTTCTAGTACGTGGAGAATAATACCTAAATATATATATATATATATATATCTTACTATTTTATTATTTGTCATTATTAACCAATCACATTTTTTTTAAAATTAATAATTAAGAAAAAAAAGTCCATATACTTTATAAAAACCACCCACTCTCTTATCCCATAACATGCTTCTTCTTACAATAATACTTAATGTGGTAATAACTAACTATTAATTAATTTATAATAAAAATTGAATTCACAATAATAATTAAACTCTTAACTTATCTAAAATAAAATCAAATTCACAATAATATTCTAAAATTTAATTTAAAAAAATAAATTTATATTTATAGTTATTATTATAATTAATTTTTTTTAATTGCACAGGCAATTGACTGTGCGAAATTACTAGTATTATATATATATATAAAAGGTTAAATTATGTTATACCTCACGTGGATATACTGAAATGCATATTACTATGCTATGCTTTTTTATTGGGAGAAAATGCACATTACTATTCTATGTTTTTTTATTGCGTGAATCTCACATGTGTTGTGTAAAACTTAGCATTGTACCCTATGAGTGTCTAAAACATAGCATTATACCCCTCAATTAGGGGATGTAAATGACAATGACCGCATGATTAAATAAATCACGAGGGTGTTTTACGCTATTTACAAATCATAGGGATTTTGGTGTTTATTTTTTAAACTAAGGGTGGATTATATGCAATTTAGCCTATATAAAAAAAAGGATAATTACATTTTTAAGTCTTTTATGTTGAATGAGTGGTGTTTTAAGGACACTTAAATTAAGAGTAGTAATTTTAATCCTGTAAGGTAGCAACATTGAAGTAATTTTAGGACAGTTAAATACGAAAATTTAATTTCAGCCTGAAATGTATACAAATGGCGTTGAAGATGTTGACTTGAAAAACTCGCCGAATATGTTAAAGGGGTGGAGGTGAATTGAAGGAAAGAAAACAAATTTAGTTCAAACCAGCATCTTCGACACCATGTGTATAAATTTCGGATAGAAATTAGATTTTCGGGTTATATGTTCTAAAATTGCTCCATTTTTTATACTTACAAGACTAAGATTGTTACCATTAACTTATGTATCCTTAAGTTACTTTAATTTGGATATTTACAGGATTAAAATTGCTATTATTAACTTAAATATCTTTAAAACGCTACTCCCTTTAAAATACATCGACTAAAAATGTGATTAAGCCAAAAAAAAAAATTTGTTTGGTCCGAATATTAATTATTCACTTGAGAGCCAATATCGCAAGAAATCTAGGATAAACGGAAAATTATTATTTATCTTTTTAATGATATTTGGGTGGCTCTATATTCGATTTTCTGATTGAATTCAGGTTGATTTTACTATTATATATATACTGAAATAAAAGTAAAATGCCAGCCTGTATTTAAGTATAAATGTTTTGTCCTATAGCCGAAAGTTGCTCATGATGTTTTTTTATTCAATGGAATAATGATAGTAAAGTGTATTTTTTTTGCTAATAAAAAAGGAAAGAATAATTAGGTCGGTCGTTTACAATCTTTTGCTACTGATCTGATCCTAAGTATTGTGCTTTGCTACTTCGAACTGAAAATAACGGTAATTATTGTCCACCCATTATCTATTTTAATTAATACATACATATATATATATATATATATCGTCACGAATTATTCTCCACGTTCTTAATAAGTCTTATATATAATGACCCCAACTTTAAGCTTGATTAATCTCATGACAAGTACTTTAGACAATGTCATTGCAGTCTCCATACTGCGACTAAATCAGCTATGAAACTATCAGACTTTCAACGTGATTAATTAGAAAAAATATTATGAAACTATTGTTTGATAAAAAATTAATAACGAAAACTATCGTTCGAAAAAAAAATTCTTGCAACATACGCATTGATATAGTGACACGTCATACAAAAAAAAATAATTTTTATTTATTATAATATTATTGATAAAATTTCTTTGTGGAGTGAAGTGAGCCTTTGGCTTTGTGGATTGTAGCAAATATTGGGAAAAGAAGATGGGACCCTATATATCACTAGATTTTGATTTTGCAATTTATTGGTTCTTTCTATTTTTAAATATACTATTATTATAATTATTATTTTAATTGAATATAATGAAATGAGTGACAATAGTGTGTCGTTTTTTATTTTTTCCCTTTTTTACTACTTCCAAACAACCAATTGGCAGCCTAAAACTGTTCCAGTATGTACCAATTGAATATGTTCGCTTTTTATTAATTATTATTATTACCATGCTAATATAACCCAATTAATATTTCATTTGAAAATTAAGTGCATATTATCAAATTAATTATATTTTTTTATATAAAAAAAATAAGAATTGATCACCGTAAAAAATTTATATTTAAACTAACATTTTTTTTAGTTGTGCGGAGTTATCGCTACAAATGCTACCATAATCTCCACGGTATCGACAGTAATTCAAACGCTCTAACTAAGTGGTAAATGTCATGAGAAACATATCGTTCGGAAACATTCAAACAAGGGTTTTTCTAATGAATAATGTGGTTGAAGAAGTATAATAAATAATTAATGAAATTAACAAATTAGAAATAGGAAATAAAAAGAAAAAAAAAACAAAGAAGGCCGCACATGTTGATGTTATTGTTGGCAAATAAAGAATATATATTATAATTTGAATAAAATGCTAAAAAAAGAACGAACTTGTAAACGAAACGTGTCAAAACAAAAGGACATCAACTTATGTACCTCAACTTTTACTTTGTTTTTCACAATAATGGAAAGACAAAGACATAAAATAAAATTATGCTTTTTACGAAAATAAAATTTAAATATTAGTATATGTAAGAGAAGCTCTTAATTTCATTGAATTGAATTGTTGAGTAATTTCGAGTTAGCAATAAGCTTGACAAAATCATATGGGCCTTTAGGCCGATTATTTATTTTATTAATTGGGCTACTGATTTATCCCTTCCAACTGAACTAATTTCTAAAAAAACAAAAATATATGTATATATTATATCAAATAAGGTCCACAAAGTGGAATTCGTAATGATTATATTTCGAATAATTGGTTTGTTCTTACCTACCCACTTGGGTATAACCCAAGTGGATTAAGATTGTGACACGTGTCACACCTTCCCAATCCAATGTGTTGTTCTCAGCACCATCTTTTAGATGGGACACAATCCAAGGTGTTGATCTCAGCACCATCTTGTCACAATCTCAACCCACTTGGGTTATACCCAGGTGGGTAGCATAGCATAGAACTAAAAATAAAAGGAATGCAGAAAATAATGAAAAAAAAAAAAAGAAAACTTCCATAATGGAATCGATCTGATCACTTTTTTTTTTTTATAAAAGTGCTATTTTAATAATAAATCACTAAATATTCATGGAGGGATAATAAATCTAATATTAATAATAATTTTAAACATTTAATTTTTAGAAAGACCATTAATTAATCACATTATTATTATTTCCAAGAGGCACAATTAGAGCTAGCTTTTCCTCCTTATGAAACTTAACCTGCCTAGCAATGAACGCATCAATCGCCCTCTGAAACTCCTCATCACTCATCATCTGATCATCCTCCTCGTCGGAACCACCTTCCTCCGCCGCCGCCGGGGATGTCTTCCGACCACCTCCACCCCTAAAACCGGCCGCCGTCTTCTTCTTCACGACTTCAACGATCGTCTGCTTGTCTTGGTACACCACAGCACTACTGCAACCTTCGACGACTGCAGTAGTAGCTGCCGCCACTTCATCGTCATCTTCGTCGTCCATGAGCTTGCACCAATGGCCGTTGTAATAATAATCTTCGGTGTTAGAAATGATTTCAGAGTAAAACTCCTCCATGGGAGGATAATTAGCTTCACTAGAACAATCTTCATGGAACTCCTCGGAGTTGCAGAAGAAGAAGAAGAGGCTCAACCCTATCGCATTGCCGACGAGGAAGACGAAGAGTGGGCTGAGAGCAACGTTGGCGAGCGTCAAGAAGTAGTCCGCCGAGACACTGACGAGCGAGGGAATGCGAGAAAATGCCCACGTAATGAAGACAAGCGTCGAGAAGATCTCGACGGCGCGTAGAAGCTTCTTGATTCCGCCGAGCTTATTGCGTGGCAACGATTGGGTAATAATAACAGTGAATCTTGATGGTTCTTCAGAAACCTCCATTGATGTACGCTTTAAGTTTCTTACAGTGATGATGCAATAAACATAAGGCTTTGTGATGTGTGTAGTGTAGTGGAGAAGAGCTGTCCTTTGAGGGTTTTTTTTGTTTTGTGCTTTTGAGGTGAAAGACTGAAGATAGAGAGAAAGATGCATTTTCCAAAGAGGGGTTTGAAATGTTTGCCTTATTATAAACTTATTATTTTGGGAAAAAGAAAAAAAAAATGGAGATTTTATGGAGAGGGGCATTGTTATTATTATGTTGGGAGAGAGAATATATGATAATAACATTTACAGCTAATGATAACGTTTTCAAAGTGCTAATCTGATGTGATTATGGCATCTTAAACTAAGTTTTTTTTTGTCACTTTTTGACCTTCAAACTTAAAAGTAGCTTCTTGGACCCATTTTGTGCATGTTAATGTAATGTTATATACAAAGAGTTTATCAAACATTATTACCTTATCCTAACAAGATCATTTATATCTTATCTAGTTTTAGATATAGATTTTTTATTTTTATCTAGCTTGATTGATCTTTTATATAGGCTTAAATGTGACTTTTTTTAAGGGTGATCGTAAAGACTAATTTATTTGTTGATATAACCTTCAATGGGGTTTTGATTTTTATCGAAAGTCATTTTAGGCTAATTTACTTCTTATTTAGCCTTAGACGTGATTTTTTTTCTTTGGGTGATTGTGAAGATTATTTTACATAAAGATTTGTTGATCAGATCCACTCTTAAAACTATATTTTATTAGTTAACAATTAAAAAAAAAATTAAATCTAGACTCATACCCTTCCACGTCTAGGCCAATATGGATTTTTCTTTTTAACGAGTTGTCGAGATGATATGTATCGAATATTTACGAGTGAACCGTAATAATCTGCGTCTACGACCTTTTTATGTCCTAAGCTATGATACCATGTTAAACTATCAATTCACCTCAAAAAATTAATTTTATAGAAGTTTCAATTTGAATTTCACTCTCGTGAATCAAAAACAATACAAGAAAGATATCCAACACATATCCCATTTTTTTATTATTTGAAGTATTATTATTTTCATTTTTCGTTTTTGTTTATTAATAGGCAGTATATTTATTTATTAATGGAATGGGGTACCTAGGGAAGGGCTTAGAACAGGTCACCTGGTAATCTGTACTCTGCACAATCTTTTGTACTTTCACATCTGAAGGTTCATCTTTATAGCAGCTTAGCTTAGGTTAGCTGAATGACTAGTTCAGACACTATTCTTCTTAAAATATATATATATATATATATATGCAATAATAATAAATTATTCTAAAAAGATAATAGAAACACTGTTATTTTCCCAAATATTGAAGAAAGACACTATCTATTACTGGCTTGCTTCTAACACTTGTCCATCATTACTCAACTCTGCCACACGACCCCCCACCCAATATAAAAGCAATTAAAACCAATGTTCACTTAATGAAAAATAAATAAATAAATAAAATTATATATATACATCAGATTCATTATTTTAGCTTTGACTGTCAGGTTTTGCTCTGTTCATTTGTACTTCAAGCTTTAGGTCTTTCTTGCAGAAACCCTATGTTTTTCTTGTCGTTCTTTGCTCAACTCAATTATGAGTGTGATGTTTTTTAAGGGATATAAGTGTAGGGTTGTAATGTGATTTCCAACTTTTGAAGGGCTGATCTGCAATTAGCAAGAATTTATGGACAAATGTGTACTTTTAAACTGTAAATTGGAGGATCTTTAGAGGCTTGATGTAATTTTTACCTTTTTCTGAGGGGTCAATCTGCAATTTATTAGGTTTGTGGGGACAAATGTATAGTTTACCCCCCATATATGTGATTATATTTTATCATAATTCATACCTATTAAAAAGTTGTCAACTTTTCCATCCAAGTTTGATTGCAATTTTGGTTTTATTTGAATGTATGTAAATTACCAATAATAACTATAATTATTGTAGT
Organism: Lindernia subracemosa; assembly: GCA_028392965.1. Classification (NCBI taxonomy): domain Eukaryota; kingdom Viridiplantae; phylum Streptophyta; class Magnoliopsida; order Lamiales; family Linderniaceae; genus Vandellia; species Vandellia subracemosa. Next base: position 272,051 of record JAQPCC010000136.1, on the reverse strand, counting down.
TTGACTAAATAACAAAAATATATAAAAATAATTTTCAACTCTTACATGAACAGATTTAATTGCCCTAATAACCGAGCCGAAGTTTCGATTATCGTTTTTGAAATCCAATTCGAACCGAACGATTTTTTAATCGGTTTTTTCGATTAATCGTTTGGTTAATCGTAATTCCAAGGGAAACAAATATGATTTCAAGCATGCATGAAACAACCCTATTAATAAGTGTTACTATATTGTAATAAATTTAAAGAAAAAAATTGGTAAATCGATCGGCATCGGCATACCAACTCCAATACCGAACTGAATTGCCGATATTTTTTTTTCCTTAAATTTTCGAAACAAATTTTCGATTCTTCGGCACATACAGTCGGTCGGTATACCGAATTGTTCATGAATTATTGTAGCCTGACTAATAAAGGTTGAAAATGTCATTAATAATTCGACTTGCCCTAAGAATTTAGCCCCAACTATATAGATTATATACTTGTCTTAAGAGCAGAGATTCTCTCTTTAATTTGACCAACTTAATAGTTGAAAACATTTATTAATATCCGCCTACCCAAATCAATATTCATACCTGCCATTATTGGCATTCAATTCTCCGCCAAGAAAACCCTAATTATGTATAGCTCGCAGTTTCTGACCATTTTGCTTCAGGCCGAACATGGCGTGAAGTGTATGTATAAAAATGGCACTCATTATAGACATTTTCTTTTATATCTTATTCTATTACACAGTTCTACTAAGAATAATCATGTTGTCTGCTTCCATCAGCTCATCAGTTTCATCTGCTAAGATTGCCTACTCATCAAGAAAACCAAGAAATAATAATATTACTGCTGAAAGGTTACATTTTTCGCGGGATTTTGATTGTCCGAAGGTCTTTTCTTCTTCATCATCTGCTGATAGGATTGTAAAGAATGAAACTTTCATGAAGGGTCTGAAACGGGTCGGGTCGGGCGCCCACGGTTTCGGGTCGAAAGCCCTTTCGTTGAATCTTGAAGCTGCTGGCGGCTTTGAATCTACTCTAAACAGTCTGGTAATAATATTTTATTGAATTTAATCAAATATGTATTTGTAATTGTAATAATAAAAAAAAAACTTAATTTTTTTTTCAGAGCAAATGGATTGTATCAGCAGCATTTGTTTCAACAGCCATGTTAAGGCATGACCAAGAATCACTGTGGGCTTGCATTGGCATGGTGATCAACTCTATGCTTGGATTCTCATTGAAGAAGATATTTAACCAAGAACGACCCGAACCCGCGCCCAGATCCGACCCGGGAATGCCGTCGTCCCACTCGCAGGCGATCTTTTACGTCCTAGGATTCCTCGTATGGTCGTGTAAGATCGTCAACCATCAACATATGCATGCATGAGCTTTCGTTTCTCAAAAAATCGCCTTAAAACTATAATATTTTTTGTTTCTGCTGCAGCGGCGGAGCGATTCGGCGTAAACGAACTTACGACCATGCTGAACGGATTGCTGTTTATAGTTGGTTCTTACTTTGTAAGTGGGACACCTTAGATCCGTCGTTACCCATGAAACCTTGTCTGAAATCTTTCGATAGAGTGCATGTATATATATCTGTGTGTGTATTGTGTTTGCAGTCTTGGCTTAGGGTTTCGCAGCAACTACACACGCGAAGCCAGGTCATCGCGGGAGCGATCTTAGGGTCCCTTTTCTCGGGTTTTTGGTTCTTGTCGTGGAAAAACGTCGTCTTTAAGGTGTTTGTCTCCTTTTTGTGGGCAAGAGCTGTGATCATTCTTGCAGCAGTTGTTTGCTGGTGGGCTTTCATCAGATATATGTTCAAATCCTGGATTAAGAGTGCTGCTGAAAGTTAATGTTTTTTTGCAGAAAATGTTATGTTTGTTTTCTTTTTTTTTCCCTCAAGCCGTCAAATTATAGAGATCGAAAGGCGTCCCCGAATTAATTAGGACGCATTAGATCGAACCTAAAAGATTAAGCTTGAAAGTATATTTTTCAAGAATCGAATAGGGCCAAAAGACGAAAATGAAATGTAATTTTTTTAAATATGAAGAATATTATCTACTTTTTTTTTTCCCTTATCAATCTTCAGGCAAAGAATAGCATACAAAGGTTTTAAAAAGGTTGCTAAAACTTCTCATCCAACCACTCCAACAAGGCCTTGTTCACAGCCTCGGGCGCCTCGTCGTGCGGGCAGTGGCCCGCCTGTAGGCTCACGAGCGAGGTGTTCGGATAGAACTCCTTGATCCGAGCCGCCTTGGCGGGCCCCACCCACGGGTCCAAATCGCCCCACAGCAGAAGCAACGGGCAGCTCAGCTGGGTCAACACGCTGTCGAGGGTGTACCGCCTTTGGTTGCTCATGAATCTCGACATCAACCTATCGTATGAAAATCATATTATCTTACAGTCCCTACTAAACTGTAATGAGATAAGATCGATGAAATATAAATTCATACCGATAATAAACTTCTCCAGCATTTGGATCAGCCGCCGGCTGGGTGATCGAGCCGATGAGATAATCATCAACATTTGCCGGATTAACATACACCTAAATCATAAACATTGAAAATTATCAAAAAAAAGGTTTGATTTTTTTTTTTTTCATATTTTACGCTGTAATGAGGTAGCGGGCTCGTACGCTTTTCAGCACAGATTCGACCCGTTTGGCTGTTTCGACTGCCAGAACAAGAATCCAAGAACGACCCGTTGGAACCCATCTTTCAACGGTTTGAGGACGAATTTCTCGAATATACTTTCTTGGGGCTCAGCGACTTGGCTGATGTTATCTATCGTTTCGCCGAACTGCCCGGCGCTGTTTAGCAGTACGACGCCTCTAACTTGGTCTTGCAGAGAAGCTGCTGAGACAAGGGATGTGAATCCTCCCAGGCTGAAGACATACATATGTTGAAAGGATTCAGACATGAGAATGCATGAAAGAATATGTCACCTACGAAGAAGACGAAGAAGAGAGAAAGAAACTAACTTGCCTGTTTCCTACTAAGACGACGGGCTCTCCTACAACCTCTTTCACGAAGTCCACGACTTGGTCCCGCCAGACCAGAGCATCGTACTCGATAAGGGCCTTCTCGCTCCATCCGAAGCCTAATAAGTCGAGGGCATAGACCTTGTAGTTCTTGGCTAACTCGGGTATGTTGTACCTAAAATTGGAGCAATTACGATCCCCAAAAAACCACTATATCAAGGCGGCTTAAGTATTTTTTTTTTCCGTCCTATAAGTTAATAGGGGTGGCACTTTCAGGTTTCCCATAATTGTAATTTTAAGATACTAAGTTTCAGAATCCGAGCAATTTAAGGACAACAAGCGCCAACCAGAGACCACGTCACCTCTCTTGATGACGTGGAAGCCAACCGGGCGCCGCGTCATACAAAAGAGGCGACACACCATTCAGCTAGGACTGTCACGCCGTCAGCGGAGGTGGCGCGACGTCCGATCAGGGCTTGTCGTCCTTAAATTGCTTCGACCCCTCTAAGTTGTGTGTCCTGAAAATATCACTCCTCCTAACTTACCGGACGGAAAACAAATTAAGTCTATCAAGTGGTGCTGATAATCAAAAGATTGAGCCCAAATCAGAGATGGATTCTCTTTATACCTCCAATGAAACGCAGAAGCACCAAAGCCGTGGATAAGAACAATCGGCAGGCCTTCGCCTTCAACGACGTAATGGATTTTCCGATCCCGCCAAGTCCAGTAATTGTAACCCTCGGGTTTAAAGGGCAATCTTGCCAGACCTAACAAAAAAAAAAGGTGCAAAGCAAATCAACCCCCCAAAATAACCCTAATTCTCGCCTGAATACCCAACAGATTAAAACCTTCATTACATCAATTTCAAGAAATAAGAAAAAAAAAGAAAGAAATGGAAAACCTTGGGGTTGTGAGGGAGATTCTGCTGCTACAGTGGAAGCCATAACTGAAGCGCCTGCTGCTACAATACCCTTTACAGCAAGGTCTCTCCTGCTCAATCCACACCTATTCCCTTCACATTTTCGAGCAATAAAAGTAATAAAATCAATCCATTGGGTGAAGCCCACAAAAGGAAAAAAAGAGAGAAAGAAACTTACTGTGATTATTGCAAAGTCTTGGAGGGTCTTTGCTTGGAAAAAACTTGGAATTTGGGACTGAAGCACATGAAGCAGACATTGGGGAAAAGGTAATAAGGATGTCGATTCTTTGACAAGAGAATGATTATATGGTTTCTTTGGGGTAATGAATGCGAAGAAAGCTGAGATTTTTTTCTACTCAAGGGGAGTTGAGTTGAGTGGCTGTGGTGCGTTTTTTAAGTTGTGGCAAAGCTGTAAACCAAGTAGCGCCTTCGTCTTCCCGGGAAATGTTTTTAAACAATATTTATGAAATTATATACGATTTCTTCCATTTATTTGTAAGGATATAATTGAAATAAGGAAAAAAAAAAGCAACGATGAAATTATAATTTAAAGGCTAAATTGCATGTAACTCATCCGTGGTTTAAAAAATAAACGTCAAAACATCTATGGTTTGTAAATAGCGTAAAACACTCTCATGGTTTATTTAATCATGCACTCATTGTCGTTTTCATCCCCTAATTGGGGAGTACAATGCTATCTTTTAGACACCATTGGGGATACGGTGCTAAGTTTTAGGCATCACATGGAAGTTTCACGCAATAAAAAAAGTATAGGATAGTAATGTGTATTTCAGTATAACCACGTGGGGTATAGCATAATTTACCCTTATAATTTTAATCTTACATATCAGATTGACAGATCAATTGAACAATTATTAAGTTGTCATCCTTCATTAAATAAAACGGATTGTTCGAAAACTTATATATATGAATCGATTAACTGTTCTGTTCATGAATACGGTTGCGAACCGTAACCGTACTGAAAAATCGTTAGTTTTGTTTGTACCAGCACTTTACTGTTAAAAATTTAATTTTTTTCATAAAATTATCGTTTTAAACGGTAAACTAACAGTTCGAATCGTAGCCGTAACTATCCGGAGGACGAAGATCTCAAAGCTAGAATCGATAGTTTTTAATCGTAACCGTAAACCGTTTGTCCACCTCTAATTTGCTATTTTAAAAATTAAAACTTTTTTATTTCTTGTTTTTTTTAAATAATAATAAAATTAAGTAATTTTTTTTATTTCCAGGATATTTTGGAGAATACATATTTACAAAAAAACACCCCGCAAATCGATGCCTCCCTCCCAAACACGCCCTAATCTAAGCAAAGCGCCAAACAAAGCGCGTCGTCCCGCTTTTTTCTCCATAGACGAGACTGACCGCCCGCTCCCTCTCTTTCACCTAAAGAAATTCTTCGGATCATTCTCCGCCAGATCTGTGAAAATTTGTGGTGTTTTCTGACCATCTAGATCCGATACGGCTGTGAAAACGATTTTGTTAGTCGATCGATGGTGGTGAACGGCGCGGGCGCGATGAAGAGGCTGGTAAAGAGGCGCGTGACGGCGGAACTCGGCGATTTCCTCACGTTTGGCTGCGGCGACGATGTTCACGCGCCGCCGTCTCCTTTTAGGACCGCCGTGAAGAGCTTCTTAGCGAACCACGCGCTCTTACCTCCTCCTTCCTCGCTGTTCCCTCACCTGCTTGCGTGGCAGATCCCCTTCCGCGTCGGCGACGTTAAGGCGGAGGATGGAGGACCCGCCGTCGTGTGCCTCGACGTCGTGGAGGAGGACGTCGCCAGGTCCAGGTCGGTTTATTGCGACCACTGTCGCGTTGTTGGTAAGCTAACACTGATATTATTATTATTTTTCTCTTTTTTTTTGGCGGTTTTTCGATGCTCTGTTTTTTAGGTTAGTGGACCGTCTGGATAGGATACGTGGACGGACGTGATTGTTAGTTTTACAATTGGACGGATGTGATCAGTCATCAGTGTCACAGCTCAGCAGCCTGTGGAAATTTAATGGAAAAGTAAAATAAACATAAATAAATAAAAGAAATGAAGTGGACGGCTGGAATTTGTTTTTATTGTGGATTTCATAAAGTCGTTGGACTTAACTACCCTTCACTCTAACTCCGTAGCTTTTGCTGATAACGTTAAGGCTATTTATGTATGAAACGATTCCTTGTCATCTTCTTGCACACTATTTTCTCTTCCTGGGCAAGGCTTTTTTTTTTTCTCTGTTCTTTTTTTTTTTCCCTTGCTGGTTGGGACGCACCAAAGTTTATTCATTTCGACTTAGTTATGGTCATTTATTTGAATCAGGTTGGAGTAATAATCCAGTCAGTGCAAAGCGATACCATTTCATAATCAAGGCAGATGGGAATTCCATTGCCGGTTACAGCAAATCTTGCGGTGGTTGTGGGGCGCCTCTGCACATGGCAGATTCTAGGTACGAGATATATATATGTCTATGCTGCTTTGTAGTATTACCTAGCTGTAATTATTCTCTAAACAACCTAGATGTATTCACGGTTTGGATATTTCCCTGTTTATCTTTCTTCGTATCTCAATATTTCACTGTAATAAATTATGTTGTAATGATTTGTTCAGCTGGTGGATCTAGTGCTACGTTCAACGAACTTTTTGCTATTTGGTTCATAATTCTATTTCATATTGCGGATTGCCACATCTATTACTTGTTTTCTGCAAAGAATGTTTTTCCTGAGCCGCTCAATTACCTACAGGTGTAAGTCTTGCAGTCATATAATGACTACAGAAGATGTCGAAGACTGGATGTATCAGCAGTTGGAGAACACAACTCACCTTTTACATGGGGTAGTCCATTCAAATGGATATGGCCATTTGCTTAGACTGAATGGTCGAGAAGGTGGATCAAAGGTTCTATCGGGTTCTGATATAATGAACTTCTGGGACAGGCTTTGCCAAGAGCTGGGAGTAAGGTTTGACCCTCCTTTCTTACAAAAAGAATGCTCCTAGTTGCAGTCGTTGTTTTGTTCGTAATCACACTGTCAGTGTACTAACTCGTCCTCATGTGCCCCAGGAAGGTCAGCGTGATGGACGTTTCCAAGAAACTTGGCATGAATCTTCGCTTCCTTCATGCCGTAGCCAAGGGTCAGTCGTGGTATGGAGACTGGGGCTATCAGTTTGGTACTGGAAGTTTCTGTCTGACCTTTGACGACTATAAATCGGCCTTGCAAAACCTTTCTACTGTGCCGTTATCATTGTTTCTTCAAACACAAATTAGGAAGCCCAGAACACGGCTTGAGGAGTTAGTATTGTTTTATCAGACCTTATCAGAGAGAGAACTATTACATATTCGAGATCTATTCTCTTTCATAATGAGTCTGATTCAAGACAGCCACCAGCCCCGTCGCAGCACAGGCGGTTCACCTCGTAAGAAACGCAAGATGTCAGAGTTCGAAACCTTGTGTCTGTGGACTGCAGCTGACATCGGCCGAGTAGAAAGTGCCATGTTCAAGGTCTTGCGTGCTGTTAGTGGGTCCACCTGGGTGAGCTGGCGCGCTCTGAGAGGCGCGGTCTGCAGAGTAGGCCCTCCAGAGCTTTTAGATTACTGCCTTAAAGAGCTTAAAGGCAAAGAGGCCGCTCCAGGCATGGTCGTGTGCGCCCGATGTACTTCCGATTCTAGTGCAATGGAGTACAGGTTGGTGTATCTTTTTAGCACAAGCTCATTCATTACATCAATTGTGTCTACCTTACACTGTGATTAACTGACGTAAAATGGTTCATCTCTCACTTCAGACTCGAACCAGGAAGTGCACCCACTAACGTTGTAGCTACGCCGCGAAAACCGAGTTGCCCGTCCGAAGAACGTCTTTGGCAGGACTTGAAGTACTTCTACGAGTGTATGCTCAACCCCGACACGATGGCAATTCATCTGCCCACGGCCTTGAGACACCATGCAGTTGGTTCGGCCATCACCGTCCTAGACTGCAAGCAGTTTATGAAAGACTACCATCCCGAGGGTTCTCTAACATCGTCCAAGGATAAGAAGATACATCTCTCGTGCGAGGTTGTCCTAACCGAGCCACGCGAAGAGCACGGCGTGCCCAACCCACCAGCCGAGCTGATCGTACTACCCCACGACGCCACCATCGCGGACCTCAAGCTCGAAGCAACGAAAGCTTTCCAGAGCACTTACCTGATGTTTAGAAGGTTCCATGCAGACGGGCTGGTGGGCTACGGTGGCGTGGATGAGGCCACGCAGCTGAAGCTCCTGTTGGGTTCGACCGAGTCTGTCCAGGTCAGGGGACGGGTCGCGGGTAAGAACAACGGGTCGGGCCGGTTCAGGACGGAGCGGGGGCTCGAGATGTGGGTTTTGGATTGTCTTTGCGGCGCGAGGGACGACGACGGCGAGAGGATGTTGGCGTGCGATGTTTGTGGGACGTGGCAACACACGAGGTGTTCGGGGATACCCGATAGTTCGGCCGTTCCGTCCAAGTTTTATTGCAGAAGGTGCGGCGTTTGGCCTGGGCGGTGCAAGGAGGAGAGGCGTGTCGCGGCGGTGGTTTTTTGACTGATAGGGCGCTTTTGTAGACTGTACATATAATATTCTATTTCCCTTTTTTTTTTCTTCGTTGGGTTGGTCCGAATTTGTATGTATTAACTTATGTATATGGCGGTGGTATGAATGATTTGGCTTTGTTAGTGAATATAAGTAATTTCAACAACTACCGTGTAATAAACTCAAGGTAAACAATGTTGAAAGCCAAGATTTACTAAGCTGGCAATGACTGTACATGTAATCTTTCAATGCAAAGCTCAACTACCATGTAGCACTTGTAGGCTTGGCAATGGGACATGCGGAGAATAAGGGGTCAATCCTCGTCTCCACCACGATATTTATCGGGAAATTTTTGCCCCTTCCCGCTAGGCAAACGGGGAGAAATTTCTCTCCATCCCCGCAGGGATTTCTTGAAGATTTTTTCCCGAGAGAATCTCTGTCCCATGTATTTTATAGTGTATAATTTTTTTATTTTTATGATATAATAAGTTAAACAATAAAAAAAAATACTTTTTATAAAATTACCAAATGAAACATAGGTATAACATATATATTGTGGAGATTATAAGAATAGGAATAAAGAGAGAAATGATGAAGAAATAGAAGATTTGGAATATTAACAAGACTGATTTAATATACATAGGATTTCCACGTCGAACGGAGAGTATGATCCATGTTCCCGACAACAGGGAGAATATTTCTCCCATTCCCGCCCCACGTGAGTGAAAAATGGTAAATCCTTGCCCCGATCAGATCAGGGCGATCCTCGCGGGGAATAAGGAATCCCCGTCTCGATGCCAAGCCCGAGCACTTGCCTTTTTCTTGAAATAAAAACGGAAGAAAACAAAAATGCAAGAAAAATAAGATGAATGGGAACCACCTCTCATGTTTTATTATTATTATGTTTGACCTTTATTACCAACGTGTCATGGCCTTGGGCTTGCGCTTTTTTTTAAGCTTTCTCTTTGTCAACATATGATCATGTTTTGGAACCATGTAGGCTACACTACACCCACAGTGTATATATAATCCTCACATTTGACATAGTACAAGGATATATATCTATATATATATCGAATCGAATCGAATGGCCTTGCTAAATACGTGTCAACAACCTCCATGCAATCATCTCAACGACAGCTCCACTCGGTGGTGGGAGTATATATGGGCCAATATACCCATTTTTTTTTTCTTTTCATCGCATTTATGCACGACAGGTTATCATATGTTGTAATAGTCTGAGATATACAATGTATATTCTTGCATTAGTGGGGCAAAAGATCGATCTTTTTTCTAACCTACGTGGCTAATGATAATATAGCCCTATATTGTCCCACAAGAGTTCAGCAGTGCTTTTGCTCGGCCAGTGACTATGACTATATATATATATATATATAATACAGCTGTTTAGCTGATCACAACCTTCATAATCATTCATTAAAGCTTGCTTATCCCTTTTGTGTTGTTCTTCATGCTGATTAAAATGGCTGTCTACAATGGTTTGACAGTTCTATTGCTGATGAGCATTATAGTCAGTGGAAAGAAATACAGTTTAGTATATGGGCTTAGCATGGGTTATTACATCATGACGTGTCCGTTCGCTGAAGGCATCGTCAAGAACGCCGTAAATGGGGCTTTGCAGGCCGATCCCACATTGGCAGCTGGGCTTCTGAGGATGCATTTCCACGACTGCTTCGTCGAGGTCGATTATTAGTTCATCAGATGGTTATTTTGTGCATATTGATCTATTATTCTCTGTGTATATAATGTGTCCTTTTTTGTCTGTATATAAAGGGATGCGATGGATCGATACTGTTAGACTCTACGAAGGACAACACGGCGGAGAAAGATTCTCCGGCGAACTTGAGCTTACGAGGCTACGAAGTGATCGATGCTGCCAAGGAAGAGCTGGAGAAAGAGTGCCCTGGGGTTGTTTCTTGCGCTGACATATTGGCTATGGCTGCTAGAGATGCTGTTTTCTTTGTAAGAGAGAAAATCTTGATATGATCTTACATATTGCACTGATCAGGCCGAGTTTGTAATAATGAATTTCGTTCTTTTCGACTTTTATTTATATAACAGGCCGGGGGTCCAGTCTATGACATACCTAAGGGTCGGAAAGACGGTAGAAGGTCGAAGATCGAAGACACGGTCAATCTCCCTCCGCCGACTTTGAACAGCACAGGGCTCGTCGATATGTTTTCCAGACGGGGTTTTACCACCCGAGAAATGGTCGCTTTATCAGGTAAAATTATGCAATTATATATATATATAGACGAAAACAATTTCTGATATTTTTTTGATTATTAGGAGGGCATACACTTGGAGTAGCAAGGTGCTCGTCCTTCAAGCACCGTCTGAGCAGCTTCGACCCGACCCACGAAGTGGATCCGAGCATGGACGCCCAGTTTGCAAAGACGCTGTCCAAGACGTGCAGTGCGGGCGATAGCGCAGAGCAGCCTTTCGATTCGACAAGAAATATGTTTGACAATAATTATTACAGCGCCCTTCAGAGGAGGGCCGGGGTGCTCTTCTCGGACCAGACGCTTTTCGCAAGCGGTTCGACCCGCGGGATCGTGAATGGGTACGCTCTGAACCAGGCAATGTTCTTTTTCGATTTCCTGCAGGCTATGGTGAAGATGGGGTTGATGGATGTTAAAGATGGCTCAAAGGGAGAAGTTAGAGCTAACTGCAGGAAAATTAACTGATACCATACATAGATATATCCATATGTTTTTGTAAGAAGTTTGGCAATCCTTAAAAATATCTATGAATGTTATTACATTGGAAAAAACCAGGCATAAACAAACACCAAGCAAAAAAGCTGATATTGTTCATAGATACAAACGGTACGACGAACCAGAATAAGCTGCAACTTAGTCTATACGAGGTTGTTTTGCCGAAAACCTTGCACAAGTGAAGCAGTCTAGTATCCATACGAGGTTCTCCTCATCATTCTCATGAACTCTTCTGCGTTTACTTCACCATCGCCTGCAGAATTTTTACGGAAGAAGTTGAAACGACAACTTTCCCTAAAAAATGGAAGTATTGTCCGCATACGATATAAAAAACTTACGGTCTCTATCAGCTTCATCGATCATGTCTTGAATCTCCTTGTCGGTGAAACTCTCCTTCAGTTCCCTGGCTATGCGCTGGATATCTGCCGCAGAAATCTTACCCTGTATTTTGAACAATTATGAATTGGTTATGATATGATAAAAAATATTAACAGCAGTAACTAGCAGTCGGACATTTTTGTCTTGATCGATGATGTGAAAAGCTTTCATGAGTTCTTCTTTGGTGTCCCTTTCTCCGAATTTGGCGGTCATCATGTGGCAAAACTCGTCAAAGTCGATCGCGCCACTCCCATCTTTGTCCACTTCAGCAATCATTCCATTAATTTCCTAAGATATTCACAATTTTCAAACCATATATTGATCCCTGTAAGAGATACTATTGGCAAAGATGAAAGAAAGGTATGAATAAAATCTTTTTTTACCTCGTCTGACATTTCAAAACCAAGCGCCCTGAAGGGAGGAAGAAAAAAGAGTCAGGTGATGATATGCATCTTCTCAGTAGTCAGTCCCATGTTGTGAAGGCTCTTAAAAGTAGTTTAAGATATATAAAAATAATCACACACCTCATTGCAACATTTAACTCCTTTGCATCTATGGTACCTGTAAGGATTCAACAGAAGAAGAAAGAGCGAGTTAAAAAGCCACAATTATCACGAAAAACGGACCATTTCTACGTTACGTAATGAGAGCATTGAATACCAGAGCCATCGGTATCAAAAAGCTCAAAAGCTTCCTTTATCTCTTGCCTTTTCTGGGAGGTCAATCCGTGGTGGCGAGCTCTCGGCTTTTCTTTCCTGGTCATTCCTTTGTAAAGTGTCGACTGCCAACAAGTGAAATGTATAATGATTGTCTTAAGAGCATTGCAACGGAAATGTGAGTAGGCTACTACCCACCATAGTAGTCCCCACTCTTACATGACAAATACCACAACATCTATCTATAGCATCATTTAACTCATTCCTCATATCTACATTCATGGTAGATTTCACATTGCCCAAAAGCTTAGAGCTGAAACATAGACAAAAAACCTAAATCCCTAAATTGTAGAATTCAGAACTTGCTTTCATTAACCAATTCATTTTCTAAAGAACAGCAAAAAAGCAATAAAAATTGTATCTTTTGAAAGATACGACTAGATTTCAACGTCGCTCGATCATCATACGTCAAAAATTCGAATCAAACCAGAGAAATTAGGCTAAAAATAAGAAAACCGGAATCCAAAGTTCAAAGAAATACATCAAAGTTGTATGATAGGAACAAAAAATTTCAATTTCAAAGATCAAATGGATGATCTAAAACCCAAATCTTACCATGGCGAGCTGAGGTCAGTGGCAAAACCCAGCTGTTTGTCAGCGTTTGCGTGAGAGAGGGCGAAAAGAATAGTCGGATAATGGAACCACAGCGAGTCAAGGTTGAAATTGCATTTACGCGCAAGATATTTGCAATTATCTGCTGTATAGGGACCTTAATGTAATAAAGAATTTTACAGGGGCTAAACGGAAAATCATGAAGGTGAGTCAATGCTGACCTGTCAGAGCCAATGGTATATAATGCGAGTGCTTGCTCACAAAAATTTCCGAAAAAAGCAAACAGTGCAATTCGATTCTCAGAAGTTCACTCTACTCCGATTAGGGTTCTTCTAGCCCAAGAAACCCTCCTGGAGAAGGTGATTGTTGTCGCTTTCTAATTCGTCGTCCTCCGTTTTCATGTGTTCATCTCTTTGACGCCATTAAGTTTGATTTTCAATTTTTTTTTCAATGTAACTGAACTTATCTTGCATCGTCTCGTATTCTCGATTCTGTGATACGTTCAATATGTGGATGGATTTTTAAATTTGCTTTAATTTGGCTCGAACACCCAATGATTCTCCCTCGGGAAATGTAGGTCCAGAAAACGAAATGGAACTTAAGGATTTGAGAGAAAATACAAAGGAGATAAAGGTTGAACCTCGAGAATTGAAGTCTGATACTAAAGATTTGCAGCACATTGCTAGATCTGAGAAACATGATGGCAGAGTTGACGTTGGTTCTGATACGAAACATGAAAGAGGGACTTATTCTGAAGTCAAGGGACATGAGAAAATTGACAAGGATGCTCGTATTGGGTCTCACAGCCAGTGGAATTGGAAACATAACAATGTTGACATGAAAGTGGAACATAAATTCAAAGACGAGAGTACAAAGGCAATGAGGGAAAAGGGTGACGTCAAGAAGGAGACATGGACAGAATCTGATAAAGAGGCTCCTCAGAATGATATAGGGACAGTAGACATTCCCGGTGAAGTTGTCCATGGGGTAAATCTAACCCTACAACCGAAGAAGCGAGATTGTGATCCTAAAGATGTTAAGAGGGAAGCAATAGACAAGAAAAAGGAAAGAGAGGGTGATGTAGAATCTGAGAGGCCTGATAAACGCATTAGGAGTAGTACCATAGAGTCAGATGGAGGTAAAACTGATTTATGCTGTGTTGTCTACAAAGTTAGAGAATGCGTGCAAGAAATCACAAAATTGTGGAAGGAATATGAATCACAAGCTGATAGGGCAAGCGGAAGTTCTCAAACTGGTCCTACCTTGGAGATCCGAATACCAGCTGAACATGTCACAGCTAATAATCGTCAAGTAAGATAAATTTTTTAGTGCTGTTGATGTTCATGATGGAAATCTTCATTTTCATTCTCTGCTCATCCCTGCTGAATAATCTTTGTCTTGAGCCCGAGGATATTGTATATGTCCGAATGTGTGGTTTAAAGTTCTTGATATGCTTCCCTCTGCAGGTAAAAAGCGGGCAGCTGTGGGGGACAGATATTTATACTGTTGATTCCGATTTGGTGGCTGGTATGTATTGCATAAAATCTTCTCTTTAGCCTAAATAACCATCTTTTACATATTGACTGATGTAAGTATCCTGCTGTTTAGTTCTTATGCATACAGGTTACTGTCACACAACGGCTTCTACTCTTCCATCTCCTGCTCAGGAGTTAAGGGCAACTTTAAGAGTGCTGCCTTCCCAACAAAGTATGTTAATGTCCTGTCGTTTTGTTGTCACCGTTCCTGCTCTCATGGCTAATATCTTCCTAGGTTTGGAAGAAATATTTTACATTCTTATATAATGCCTTGTTGTCACGCAATATCGGTAATCATTTGTGTGGTTGTAATTGGAATTTATAATTGATGCTTCCATCTACACTGAGCCTAACTTGTCATTTATTCTGTTCTAATCTTGTTTTACATTGTAGTAATGTGTGCTTTTGCTTTATGTTTTTCATGTATTTGTGTGGCATCAGGCCAAAACCTTTTAATTATTATTTTCTGTGCTCTTGTTTCTCTTCTCTATTTCTCCAATATTTGTTAATCTGTGAGTTGTTATACTTTCTTGGCACGACTACATCAGGCTACATCTCTACACTGAGGAACAATGTTCGCTCTCGTGCATGGGGTGCAGCAGTTAGTTGCAGTTATCGGGTCGAACGATGTTGCATTGTGAAGGTTAGTACCTATCAGTGAATTTCAAGCATTCTAGCCCTGAAAACTGTTAACGAAAGTGTATTTGCGATTGTTTGCTTCTCTATGGGTTGCCCACACCACATTTATTCCCTTATATTACTTCTGGAGTTTGTTCATCCTAATGCATACACGACCACTATACATGTCAACTTTGATATGCCAATTACTGATCCGTCAACCATTCCAGAATGGTGGTGGAATTGTTGATCTTGAACCGTGTCTTACACATTCATCTACTATGGAGCCTACTTTAGCTCCAGTGGTTGTCGAGCAGCGGACGATGACAACGAGAGCTGCAGCTTCGGTATTTCTTTTTTCCTCTTTGTGCATTTTCTTTTGCATACTAGACCAAACTACGTGCTCCCAGAACCACCACGAGGGTTTTTGTTTTCTAATATGTACATACATAGTAAAAAAGTGTGATAACGTGTATTTGATTATTTCAATGAGAAGAAGCTGATCTGCTATGCTTTTGGTGAAGATTATTCTAGTCCGCTTCTGTTGAGCTCTTCTGACATCGACATTCATGTTTTCTTCTGAAATTCGAAATTCTTGCTTAAGAATTTTTCTTGGCTGTGGTCATGTGCTATAATAATTCATGTTGAGTTCCTCTATCCTTCTAACTTTTGAGTTACTGCATGACAATGATCTTGCTTTAACAGTTAGCTTTATGTACATGAGATTCCTTCTCGTTCTGTGGGTTTATAACTTCCTATATTTTCAGTGCCTGTCTTTATCTAATATGTTTGTTGGCCCAAATTATGTAGAATGCATTACGCCAAAAAATATTTCGGCGTGAAGTAACATTTCAGTTCAATTTTTGTATGGAACCCTGGTACGTTTGCTTGTGTTTAGCAGATACTCAATTTAACTCATTAATGCGTCGACAAAGTGGGATAAATTTAATACTTTCCAATTGCTTTTATTTTGGTCTTAGGCTCAAATACAGCATTAATGCCGTTGCTGACAAAGGTTTTAAAAATTCCCTCTTTACATCTGCACGCTTAAAGAAGGGCGAAGTTCTATATGTTGAAACCCATTTCTGCAGGTATTAGCTGAATTAAAAGGCTGAATTAAAACATACTATTTTGTGCTCTTGAATGGTTTCTATCAGCCATGCATGTTCTCTCATGTAAATATTGCACATAGCAATGATTCTTGCCAACCACACTTTCATTTTAATTTACCAACTTTCCAGATGAAAAAATAAATTTATCATACGTCTCACTTTTCCATTCATACTATGTTTTAAACGATTTCTAGATACGAGCTCTGCTTCAATGGGGAAATGCCAGTCAAGGCTTCAATTGCTAATACCGGGAACAGAGAAAGTATTGCAGTAGATACTTTTCGATGGTCACGTTGTAAGAAACCCCTTCCTCAGGAAACTATGCTGAGCATTGGGATTCCATTATCTCTCGAAGGTGTCGAGGTACTTCATCTTTCCTGCATCTTTATTTCAATCCATATTCCAATCTCGAAATGGACAAAAAGCAAGTTAGATGATACAAAAAAACGATAACTTGAAGAGTTTTTTGATTACTATACGTTTCACTTGCTTAGGTTTTGGAGGAGAATTTGGAATGGGATGAGATTGATTGGTCCCAAAATGGTGTGTTGATAGCTGGGAAAGAGTATCATCTTGCTCGTGCACATTTTCTGGGCCCAAATTAACCAACTCATAAGCTCTATAATATATAAAATCATCATGCAGTGTGTGACAAATTGCAAATGGTTTATTTCATAACATTGTGACATTATGAGCCTACAGTAATCCCAAATTCTATGTCTACAAATTTTACTTACCATTCATCCCATTTATTCATAAAATCATTCCACATGTTGCCAGCAATCGAATCTCTTCTTGACGAAGCCATCTGATCATTGATCGGTCGATTCGATTGCATATCACTCTGTTCATCACGACAGAGATAATCCTCCTCCTCTTCCTCCTCAGTCAACCTTTCTTCGATGCTATTAAGCAGCCAGTCGTCTCTATCCTCACGCAGTATGTGATTGTGAATAACGCACGCAGCTATGACAATGTCTCGCTGCGTGTGAAAACCGTACTGAGTAGCAAGCTTGAGGATTGGAAACCTTTCCTTGAGTACATTACATGACTTGTGCATCACATGGCTCAGAGACGAGTGCCTATGGTTGAACAGTTCTTTGGCACTTCGAGGTAGATGATTCGCACCTCTATACTCAACCAGGCCATATCGAGTTCCTTCGTATGGAGCCATGAAACCATCCATGTTGCAGCAGCCTATATCTACAAGGTAATACTTTCCTGCATCTTGAGAGGTAAAGTGTTATTTCATTGTGATATATATATTTAAATGATTCTTGATGATATGGAAAATACGAAAGCCCACCCAGTGGGACTTGCGGGAAGTTCTGGTCAGGGTCGTTGAGGACGGCTCTCAATATGTGTGAGTCAGCATGCGAGCCTTCCCAGCCGGGACATACAAAGACGAACTGATGATCGAATGAGCAAGCTACCAGCACGCTTTGCGAAATAGCGCCTTTTTTGTTACGAAATCTTGATTGGTCTTTGGCTGGGACGTGGGCAGGTATGTGCATGCAGTTCACAGCCCCTATGCAGTTCTAGCGAAAGGAAACGAGCCATGTTATGAAAGATACGGCGAGATTTCAGAAAAGATAAGGATGTAATAAATTAATAATAACCTCGAAGTATGGGTAGAACCTCTTGCTTTCGAGAATCTGCGACGGGGTCTCTAGAGGAGGCGGGCGGAGGAACTCGCGGGAGAGGGACTTAACAGCCTTCAGCACGCTGTTGAAATGCCTGCTGATCGTCTCCCCCGAGTGCCCGAAACGAGCCTGAACCACGCGGTTGCGCTCGCTGTGCCCGATGATGTTCAAGAAAATGGCTAACTGCTCGTCTATCATTACGCCCGGAGTGTCTCTCAGCATCCCTCTGTGTCTTAGGACGCCGCTCAGCTTCTGAAACACGTGCTTGTCCATTCTGAACATCTCACGGCAGAGATCGGCGTGCCCGTTGAGTACGTCGGTCACAAAGCTCGACCCTTTAGGAGAGATGACTCGAGAAGGTTGTCTCATGACACTGTTGTAATAATGGTAGCCGGCAGCTGCTGCAACTAGCTCGAGTTCGTCCAGTTCGATGTCCACGTCGTCCATGTCCGAAGAAAATCTGTGGAGTAACATTGTGGAACGACGTGAATAAAGCAATGTAGTGTAGGCCAAGCACAGTTTAATAACTATCAAGGATAATTTGGACCAAAAGATTGATGGCCAAACTATATGCATGGAAAAGTTTTAACTCAGAATTCAAGCTAAGTGCATGGCCTATATTCAAGAACCTCAGAAGAGGTACAGATCACAGAGTAAAGGTCTCTAAAGTGAGCCGCAAACTCCTCGGGACATTGAACTTCCCCTGCAACTGCGCGCTAGTCGTCCCTCACGCTTACATCGAAGTGAATAATTCTCCGGCCAGAGGACTTACGGACAATTCAGAAGCGCGGTAATAAAGGCATACTTATAATCGATTTCACTTAAAACTGAAGCAGCCCTCATTTCCGAGGATGCAGCTAGCTGCAGATGTGGCTTCGAAAATTGCATATGCCCTTTCCTTTACGACTTCTCCTACGATTGAATATGTGATCATACCGCGCCACCGATGCTTACTCTGTCATATATCATGTCAGCCTCGTCTCATCGTCCCCAAGATGCATTGTTCGTTGTACACAAAGTTGCTTTAGGCTTAGCACATAGCAGCAAATGAGAGAGTATTTTAGGTTTCAGTTATCTTTCCCAGTCCGAAATGAACACATTCCATGTCGAAAAGGGCAATGGAGAAGAGTAATGGGCATAAAAAATAAAGCTTAAAAATCGCAATTTTCGCCAGTTTTCCAGCTAAAATTACACACATTACGTAAACACTGTGCGAAGGATAGAACACCCACATAGAAATTGAACTGAGAAGTAGTCGTCGTCGTCGTCTAGACAATAAAGGACGCAGACAGCGCCAAATTCAGTAAGAACGAATCGAAAGAAGCAAAACACAAATTATGGGAAGAGATAAAGTACGAAGGCAATTAGTTTACATGGGAGCTGATGTTGATAACTCCAATCACTCACCTGAGAAATCAGGCGAATGAGCTGTAGTTTGCTCAATCGTTGTCGAGGAGGAGAATAAGAAAAATACTCAAATTAAAGAAAATTCAAGGAAAAAGAGGATAAGGGCTTAAAATATTTGGGCTTAAATTTACATTTAATGGTCTCAAATGTAGTAAAACCATGAAGGCCCCAAACAATGAAGGCCAAGATTTTCCCCTTGCTCTCAGAAAAATAGAATCTTGGTGAATATATTGTAATTATTTGGTAGAAAAAATAGAAACTTTGGAGTAATGTAGGCCCAGATTTTATCCATGCTCAAGAAAAATAGAAACTTGGTGAATATATTGTGTGATTGTATGATTAGAAAAAAAATAGAAACTTGGAATAATGTAGGCCAAGATTAATGTGATCTCCACTTCTTACATTAAGTTATAAGATTGCTGTTTTATGATTGTTTTATGTACTGTTCTTTCTGTAAGAAGCAAAGTTGCAATGGAGTTGAAGAAGAACATCACATTACACAGAAGAATCAGATGCTAAAAAATGACCAGAAAGAACTCTTAGAGCCCGTTTGGTTGGAGGGATGGGTTTAGATGGTATTATTTTTAGTCGGGTTTATATAATAGGGGTATGAGTTCTTTAGGGTATTTGGTTGATGGGATTAAGTAATGATGTCTGATATGTTTGGTAGATGGATTTAGATGGTATTAGGTTTAGTTAAACTCAATTACGATTTTATCCTTATTTTGAAATTAAAAATTTTATAAATATTGGAAAATTCTCGGTGAAAGGAAACAAATATTTTTAGAAAAACATATATGCAAGAAAGAGAAAATTTGGTTAAAGATATTATCGTACTTTTCAAGCTTAATCACGGTTTATGTGTCATGTTTGGAGGGTTTTTCTCGTCGCTGGTGGTCGGATATTGTCGACGTTCACCTTTCGTGGGGTGTGTGGTATGTTCGTTCGAAGTAGTTCCGTGGTGTAGATAGAAAACGCTGGAAGACGAAGTACAAGAAATCAAGGGCAATATAGGAAACATATTTTATAATAAAGGGTAAATATGTCAAACTGTGTGGGACTAAATAAAGTGAGGGGTGGAGACTCCTTTAGTTAATACCATATATGAGGTATTAAGGGGTATTAACTAAACCTCAACTTTAAATAAACATTCCACCCAAACATCACATTAATTAATCTTTAACCCCCTAATCCCCCCAACCAAACACACTCTAAGATTAATCAAACAACAAAAACCTCAAATGAAGCATTAAAATCTATACTTAGCTTCCAATGCCATCAAAAACCGCACGGTCTCCACTGATCGACGCCAGCTTGCAGCTCGATTGGGAGTGCGCTCGACCAGTTCGATAGCTCCGGCAAAGATCCAGTTATTGCAAGGTAGTTCTCGCCAGTGCTCTTTGGCATCTTTTTCCATATTACCTTTAACACACACACACACACACACACAGAGAGAGAGAGAGAGAGAGAGAGATCCCATAAACAACATAAGTGGCCAATGTTGGAAGACAAAAAGGTTAAAACGAATGAACACAGAGAGGACATACTTGTCCGGGAAATGCTTGGCACAGTGCTCTAATGGTGGCATTTGATTTCCAATATTCGTCGACAGATGGGCCGTAGCCAGTAGTAGCAAATAGGTATTCGCTTGCTCCGCAGTTCACCATGAAGCGGCCGTTAGGCATCAATCTCTCCGACAGCTCCAACCAAGTAGCAGGCTGATCAAGACGAAGTTCTCAGATAAAAGAAAAGTTATAACATCTAATGTCCTTTCCTTTCATCATGGAGTCTAACAAATACCTCTTCTAACTGTGGTAATACGTCTCCATCTGCAAACAAATCGACTATAATACCTGCAAAATAGACGATCCATATAAACGTTATGAAGCAATATCTAACTGAATTCATTTAAGTACGTTTCTTGATATATATTTTTATGCATTACCAGCATAACCTCCATGAATAGAAGCATCCCGAGAGAACACATCGCCGATATGGATATTGAGAACTCCACCGTGGTCGGTTAGCTTTTCAAGATCGGAAACCCCCAGATATTCTCTCGATAGATCTATTAACTGGATCAAATAGAAAAGTTACGAAACACAAGCTATTACAGAAATGGCAGTGATGAAATTCTTTTTAAAGATGCTATTACAATTCTGTCTATCTCCCATCCTTCGAGCTGCAATGAAGGCCATACATCAAGCAATATATGCGCAACTGTCCCACCGCCCTGCAAGCATTATGAGCAACATCAGCTACAACATTAGCTATGAGTTCAAACGAAAACAAAAAATAGCCCACAATCGATTTATTACCAATCCGAAGATTGCAATGGGACCATCAGGCACCAGAGGTGGCAATGAAGCAAACTCATCCTACAGCAATAAAATGAAAAGGCGAAACCTTTGTAGTCCCTAAAGAGTAAATCGAATCAGCGATTCAAGAAATGTACTTCTATGCTGTACTAACTAACTAACCCAGTAAGAACCAGTCCATTTGCTTTCTTTGTTAACCATGCTGTGAACATTGTCTACCTCATCGAACAAGGTAAGAAGAAATCAAGTCTCACTGAAATAGCATTAAAACAGAGGACTTTACCATGGGCTAAGGATAAGTGTATACTTACGAGTTGAATCAAGCAGCAGAAGCCTCGATTTGGGAGTGTCGAGGATGACTATGTTGTTGTACTCACTGTTTAAGGCCGTCACTAGTTGAAACTCTTCTCGGCCTTGCCGTTGTTGATGTAATGCTTTGACGTGTCTGCAAGAACTACTTCTTCTTCTGCCTTTATTGTTTGAAGTATTACAGTGGCTGTGGCTGTAGCTGTAGTAGTATCTTGACTTCAATGGCGGCGGTGGAGTTGTGCAATGGAACCAACGGCATGGCTCTAATGGCAACGATGACAGCATCATCCGAGATTAAGCTATCTGTCCTGTTTGTTTTTTTGTTTCTCTTTTTTTTTTTTTTTTTTTTTAATTATCAGATAAATAGGTCTATGCCCTCCTTTTAAAGTCGCTGGTCGTGGAAGCGACTTCTGTTTAAATCTCAACTATATAGCTTGAAGAGGTAGGGTTTTGAAGCTCTGGCGTATATTCATCATCGTCTCCACGTAATAGGCAGAAAGCTCTATAAGAACCGCCGTCCACTGCTCGTCAATGGCTTCCGACGAGGATAAGAAGAAACAGAGGAAGAAGAAGCAAAATCAGAAGTCTAAGAAAACGAAGAACAGTGAAAACGGAAAAGAGGAACAAAAACCTGTCAGAATTGACGATGAGCGGTTCGCTTCGGCTCAGTCCGACCCTCGATTCATGGAGGCGCCGAGGAAGAGGTCCAAAATCGAACTTGATTCTCGATTCAGCCGACTTTTTAACGACAAAAGCTTCACCTCGTCGAACGCTCCTATCGATAAGCGAGGCAGGCCTGTCAGCGCCAAAAGCAGACCTGCGTCGCTCGGGCATTATTATCGCATCGAGGAGGAGAGTGAAGAGAGGAACAGAGAGGATCGAGCCCAAGAGGAAGACAGTGATGAGAGTTCAAGTGAAAGTGAGGAATTGAAAGAAGAGGAAGATGACTTTGATGATCATAGTTTGGATGGCGACGCTGATGAGACGTCCTCTGCTAGTGATACAGCTTCGTCGGATGATGAAGAAGCGGTGGAGTTCGAGGATGAAGATACATTTCTGCCACAAGTTAGTTTATGATTTCTATCTTATCACTTGTTTTTGTACTATAGTTTGTGGTTTGAAGTTGATTTTATTCCTCGTGGTGCTATGTCCAGGAGGAGAACGTGCCGGATATCGATAAGGAAACACGGAGGATAGCTGTTGTGAATTTGGATTGGGGTCAAGTTAGGGTGAGTGCTCTATTATTAGCCGTTTTTATCGATGGGAGTGTAGCTCATGGTTGTTGCTCATTGTATATTTATACGATCAAGCTTGTTTTGCATCTATTGCTCTGATAATATTTCTGATTCAGTGCCCTTTTGTTGTTGATATAATGTTGATACCAGGACTTTGTACTTTGCAATCGAAAGCATAGTTGATCAATTCTGGCATAGCTTTTGTTTTACAGGCTGTTGACTTGTATGTCATGCTCAGTTCATTTCTTCCCAAGGGTGGTCAAATTATGTCACTGTCTGTCTATCCATCAGAGTTTGGACTGAAGCGCATGGCAGAGGAAGCAGTGCGTGGTCCTGTTGGACTCTTTGGAGAGGATGAAGATGGCAATGATGATGAGGATGACGAAGATGCTGTCAACAAAAAAATACGTGCTTATGAGCTCAGTAGGCTAAGGTGCCATTTTCTTGATTTTCAATTTTTCTTTTATGATGATGTTTGAGTTTGATATCCTGGTGATTGAGAATCTTATTCATCATCATAACTCTATCTATATATAATTTGTTGTTTATTGTTCTGTTTGATGTGATGAAGATATTATCTCGGGGTTGAGTATTTTACACCTTTTTTCGTGAGAGTTGTTGAAACCTGAATTTGAATTTAAAGTTTTATTCTTGTTATCTGTATGGCCAATTAATCTTGACAATAAGTCAACGATGGCTGATAGAATTGTAAGGTGATCAACTCTAGGTCTACTGTTTAAAATGGCATCATCGATTGTGTTTTTTGCCTCTATCCTTTTGTCTAGTATGTAGGCGTTTAATGAAACTTGCAATCTGAACTAGGTACTACTTTGCTGTTGTGGAGTGCGATTCGATTGCAACAGCAGATTATATTTATAATTCCTGTGATGGGATTGAGTTTGAAAGATCTGCTAACAAGTTGGATCTGAGGTTCATTCCAGATGACATGGAGTTTAAGCACGAACCACGTGATGTTGCCACAGAGGTTAATCTCTACCTAGTGGTCAGTTTACTTTCATTCCGCAAATATATCGTGTTTTTATATTTTTCCTTTTCAGGTTCCCCCAGGATATGAAGGTTTGGACTTTCAAACTCGAGCTTTGCAACATAGCAATGTCCAGCTTACCTGGGATGAAGATGAACCACAGCGTGTAAAAACCTTGAAGAGAAAATTGAACGATGAGCAAGTTGGTCTTAGTTCCCCTTTCTGTGATCTTTCCCTGTGAATCCACCCTTGTCTTATTATATATGTGTTTAATCATGAAATCATCAACCTCTAGATGCAAAATCTCACCTGCATTCCTTTTCTTTTATTAATTCACTGCTTGAACTGCATGATTGATGTTAGTTTACGATCTCCTTGTCTGTGTTATCATCTCAGCTAGCTGATTTGGAGCTAAAAGAGTTTTTGGCATCAGAAGACAGCGAAACAGATGAAGACAGTGGTAATGGGGATGAAGATAGATCCCATAAAAAGCACAGAAAAACGGACAAGTATCGTGCTCTGCTCCAAGCTGGAGATGGCTCGGATGAAGATGGCGAAGATGGTAACCAGGACATGGAGGTTACTTTCAATTCCGGGCTAGAAGACATAAGCAAACGCATTCTCGAGAAGAAGGATAAGAAATCTGAAACTGTTTGGGAGGCTACTCTCAGAAAGAGAAACGAAAAGAGAAAATCCCGCAAAAGGGGATTGAAATCTTCATCCGAGGATGATAGCAGTGACAGTGACCAAGAACTCCCCGACCAATCTGATGACTTCTTCGAGGACGAGCCTCCAGCTAAGGGAAGTAAGAGGAAGAATCTGCCCGTTAGTGGCAAAACGAAGGATCCTAATCGGGACTCTACCCAAGAAGCCGAGGCAACTGGTGCAGAGCTCGAGCTATTGCTAGCAGATGACAACGAAACGGACACAAACGTAAAAGGCTACAACTTGAAGCCTAAAAAGAGCAAAAACAAGAAAGGGAAGACCCTCCCAGACGAGGGCAAAATACCAGACGTAGACTATGACGACCCACGTTTTTCAGCTTTGTTAACCAACCCGCTCTTTGCCCTCGACCCGACCGATCCTAATTTCAAAAGGTATCTATTACGTTTGATTTCCACATCTTACCATCGTTTTGCCGAAGTCTTTGGTAATAATCACTTGTTGGATTTATGTGTCTTACAGAAGTGCAGCTTATGCCCGACAAGTTATTCAGAAACAGAAAATGGTAGCACAAGAGAACAACACCAATCCTACAGATCGCTCTGTAAAGTCTGACGAGACTTCACTACATGAAGTCGAAAAGGCGACGAATGAAGAGCTGTCTCAAAGAAAAGAGAGCTACGAGCTGTCTTCATTGGTTCGATCGCTTAAAATGAAGTCGAAACAAGTACAAGGTAAGGCGTCTCAGAAACACAAGAATATGAGATTGAAGGTGAATATGAGTAAGTGAAATGAGTTGATCCTTTATAAATTATGGAGAATCTTTTCTTCTGCTTTAGTTTTAAACCTTTTCATGAATTTTGAAGGTTTTGTAACAGTAAATTGAGGTGATAAACTATGTGCTTTGTCAACATCATGATTATAATTGAAATTGAGGTGAAAATTTTTAACATTTGATTATATGACTATATTTAACAATTATTGAGTTACATTTTTGTTTTTCTCCATGTAAATTTATGAAAATATCTACAATCATGTTAAATGATCACTTAATTATTTTCTTTATATAGTTTAAACGTGGAATTTGTTAGGAGTGGTTGTGAAGGTTCACCATATTCTTAATTTTGATATCTTATTTTAACTCAAAAGCTTACATTTATATTGCAAATGTAGGATAATTTAGGAAAATACCCTTTGTAAGTCAGGGTTTTTAAAAATAGCGACTTCTTCAAGTGCGTAAAGACTATTATTACGAGTTCAAATCCTGCAATTTTTTTTACGAGTTCTCAGCTGTAGAGCCACATATAGCTTCTCAACTTCCAGTTCTCGGAGAATTCACAATGTGTTCTCAACAACTATATAGTGGATTCTTAGCTTTTTCAGTATACAGTTGAGAACCCATATATGTATATAGCTGAAAGAAAATCCCATCGTAGAATGATAAAACTACTCTTAAAATTATGGCAATCCACTAAAAAGACTAAAAAGAAAAAGCCTTTTTTTTTTTGTGTGTGCAAAAGACTATTTTTTAAAAAAACGCCCCCTTTATTTTTAGCTCAAATGCTTAAACTTCCATCAACTTTGAATGATATTGTATGATTGATTCACTTAAAAGTGGTACCCACAAAACCAATATCATCATCTATATTATATATCATCTTAATAGTATGTATGATTCACCCTGATAATCCGAGCATATACTCATCGAGAATGGTCTGATTCCCATTGCAGATCAGTTTGAGAATTGACCACGACCAATACCAATACACGTATCATACAGCACATGCGTATGAGGATCCTCCATGGCTACACTCATTGGAAGCTGAAGTGATTCTCAAACACTCAACCCAATCGTCCACATCCATTGCCCCACCCAACATTATTATTATTGCTCAACAAGCCGAAGAAGAAGAAGAAGAAGATCATCAACACCACTCCAACTTTCATCGCACAGCTGCCGGCCGATCGTCGTTTTCGCCTGTAATATATCGAGGACGTCGAGAAGACGAATAGCAGATTGGATCGAAGCTCTTACTTACCCCTTACGAACTGATCTGAGGCTTGAAAAGCAGAGGAGAAGAGAAGACGAAAATAATTTTGAAATGGTACCGAAGGGAAGTGAAGCCCTAGCCTAGCCTAGGTGCAAGGCAAGCGGGTTGAATATATATACGCGCGTTATTTGCACATTACCCCCTTTACTTTCATCAAATTATTGAATCCGACTTATTGGGCCTTTCTAACGTAGGCCTAGGCCCATATGAAAAACACTTATTGGGCCCTCTAAAAAGGTCAAGCGAGTAAGATGACAGTGAGTCAATAGGGTAAGAGACTTGGGAGTAATGACTGAGGAGTCCTCTCATGTGATTGATGATGTTTTAGATGCTGCTTTTAGTTCAGTGATGAATAGGAAGATTAGAGTGAAGTGTAAAAATTAAAGCAGCAAGGCGCCTCCTTTAGTAGCTTCCTTGTGCTTAAGCAAAACAATGTGTCGCTTTGCTGTCATTGTGTTTGAGTTAATGCCTCAGAAGAGCAAAGGCGTCCACAAGTCGTCATCATCATCATCATCATTCTGAGAATAGAAAATTAAAGAACAGGTCAGCTGGTTTAGGGAGTGAGTGTGGAATATTACTTAAAAAAATTCGCCTTTGAGGCATAAATCTTGGAGAGAGAGAGGTCAGCTTCGGACAAGGCTTTGGTGTAAAGAAAAGAACGAACCCCTAACAAAACCCAACTCACCCACCCCACCAGAGTGAAAATTTAGTAGCTTTGGTGCAAGATTCGGCTGGGGAACGACCTAATTCAAAGGTAAATAGACAGATCTGGGGATTTCTTTTCGGGTTTGTTGGAATGTGGGTTTTTAAGTTTGTTTGAAGCTGGCTGAAGTTTTTCTTGTCTTGGTCGTTTGGTTTTTGTAGCATTTGTCTTACTTACTTCTGATCATGGAGAATGTGTCGCCGAGTGGGCTTCGTTTCCGAAGGATTCCAAGAGATGCTTTCTCTAATTGGTTTCAGATGGACCCTTTGGTGAGTATAGCTTGTGATTTTCTTTTTCACATTGCCAGTTCTATTTTGAATGAAGTAATCTCACTGACTCCTAGTCGAGCGTTGCTTCACGTTTTGTTAGTTTGTGCTCGAGTTATTAAGATCAAAGGCTTTGCTGTGGAAAGTGACTCTTGGCAGATAATCAATACGACCTGAGTTTTTGTTGCTATAAATATGGCTGCGTCTGATTAGATTCGATTTTTATGTTTAGCTTGATGAGAACCTGGAGCAGTGGCCACATTTGAATAAGCTTGTACAGAGCTATAAGGCTGACTTGGTTAAAGATGAATATAAGTATGGGCATTACGAAAGCATTGGATCAGTCACATTTCAAAATCAGATATATGAAGGACCTGACACTGATATGGAAAGAGGTTAGTCAGATGATTTGTTTTTTCATTAGCTTCGCGTCGCTAGGAGACTATTTATCTTGATTGATGATGTAGCATTTAGTTTGTCATCGCATTATCTTGTCCCTGCTGTTCATTTTCCCTTGCAATATCTAAAAACGTTATGTAAGCTAAATTTATTCTGGGACCTTTGTCTGATCCCTATACAGAAATTGAACTTATCAATGCCAGAAGAAGTAAGATTCAAGATTCGACCGGCGAAGAGGTGGTGGGGACTTCTGGGAGTTACTCTTCGCAAGCAAACATGCATGATTCCTCAGATGCAGAAACATCGAAGCCATGTGTATGTGCAGTTATGTCTGTGGTTGCTGTATGATTTTTATAATTAATGTTTCTTAATCATACATTGTCTTGCAGCATTTCGGCGAATCTCCATTGCCAGCCTACGAACCAATTTTCGATTGGGAAAATGATAGATCGACAATATTTGGTCATAGAGTACCTTCCCCAAATATATTTCACTATAACAGGTAGTTTGTTAGTAAACATGCATCTGTAACATTACAACAATACCTTTTTTACATTCATATGCTAAAATTCATTCCAATTCATGGTATAATTTGCTGCTTCAGTGGGCTGAGAATTGCTGTAAAAGTCCTATCTTTCTCACTTCAAGCTGGATTTGTTGGTGAGTTTTGTGCTTATGGTTGTACTCTGTCCATGTTGATTGTTCTTTTTATCTTTTGGGCCTATTATACTACCACACATTTCTGAGGTTGATTTAAAGAAGTTTTCTTGTAGAGCCATTTTATGGCACGATTTGCTTATATAATAGGGAGAGAAGGGAAAAACTTTCCGAGGATTTCATATTTCATATGCTACCTGGCGACGTGAAAGATGTAAGTCTTATCTTTAGTAGGAGCTACTTTCCGTAAACTATATACTCTGCAACATATTACTTAGTACTCTGTGCATATATTTGTAATAATTATATTTTTACATTTTTATTCATTCTCAGCCAGTTGTTTCTCTTGAATCCCGTGGCATTTTCCGTGTGGATGTTCCATCGGCATCTGTGTGTCTGCTTGTTCAGATTGACAAGCCTGCTACTGAAGAGGGAGGTGTGACTTCATCTGTTTATTCGCGCAAAGAACCTGTAAGTATTTTTGTATCTGGATACTCCAAGTGACTTCTATATTGACGAGGTGCCTTTTTTAACATATTTGTTTTGAGTTTAAATTGTTAAACTAAATAGAGGCAACATGAAGATTTTTTGTCATGTAAAATTATATTATTGGGCTTACATGTAACTGTCATTGACTTAAAATTCATACTTACTGGTTTTGAGTTTTATTTGAAATTAATAGTTTCATCTGATGTGCATTCATACACTTAGCTTTCATTTTCTATTACCTTGATAGGTTCACCTTACCGAGCGTGAAAAACAAAAGCTGCAAGTGTGGTCACGAATCATGCCTTACAAGGAATCGTTTGCTTGGGCCATCATTCCACTTTTCGATAGCAGTGTTACTTCTGCCACTGGAGGATCTGCTTCACCCAGCAGTCCTCTTATTACAAGCATATCTGGTTCGAGTTCCCATGAGGTTCCGAATGAGCCTGTTTCTAGGATCACATTGGATGGTAGTCTTGGCTATTCAAGTGGAAGCTCAGTCGTTGTTGAAGTGTCCAATCTGAGCAAAGTCAAAGAAGGCTACCTTGAGGAGTCACTTCTGGTTATACTCAGCTCCCATTATTTGCTTTTGGCCTAAACTTTTATAAAGAAGCTAGTTTGCCAAGCCTTATTGTAGTATAATGAATGCATATGGAAGTGAGTAGTATGAATTTACAGTGTTCTAGTTGTGTCAGCAGATTTTTCTTGTGCCTATATATTACTCTAGTTTCCATGCCTGCTTTGTGAAAAATATGAATGTATATGCAATATCGACCCAAGAAATTTGAGTAAAAAATTCTGTAAATTGAAAAATGACATCACCTCTCTATATTTTTTTAGTGGCACATGGATAATAACATGTGGTTTTTTTCTTTTTCGCCATGTATTTCATCACTTTTTGTTTAATCCTGAGTGCTTATTTATTATTCATACTGTCTCACTCCTAGGATCCCAAACGAAAGGTGCATAAACCTGTGAGGGGTACCATAAGACTGGAGATCGAGAAGCTGCAAAGTGGCTCGCCCGATTATGAAAAATCTTTGGATGGCGGTAGTAGAAACTCTGCTATGATGAGTCAACAAGATTTTACAGCAAATCCCAATTTTACGAAAAGTCCAAGCAACCGATCTAATGGGTCTGAAAATTTTGGTGTGGATGCACATTCCTCTGCCAAGAGGCTAGATCAAAATGGATCAGTGTCTCAGGGATTAGCGGATGGCACCACAAATGACGTAAGTATGCATCGCAGTTGAAATCAGTTATCTTTGTTATTTAATATTCTGTTTTTTCAGTCTTTATGCTATGCTGTTTTGCAGTTTCAGGCTTTTGACTTTCGGATAACTTCAAGGAACGAGCCTTTCTTGCAGCTTTTTCATTGCCTTTATGTTTACCCGTTGAGTGTTAGTATGAATAGAAAAAGAAACTTGTTTATACGAGCTGAACTGCGACAGGACGATGGAGATATCCGTAAGCCACCACTAGAGGTATTTTTTGCATTTCTTGCATTATTCTGCTGTAGCGATCTTATTGTAATATTATAGGTTTCTTTTTTTTTTATCCTGTTCAGGCAATGCATCCAAAAGAACCTGGTTATGAACTTCAGAAATGGGTCCACACTCAAGTAGCTGTTGGAGCTAGAATTGGCTGCTATCATGATGAACTTAAAGTTGCTTTGCCTGCAGTTTGGACACCAATGCATCACCTCTTGTTTACCTTTTACCATGTTGACCTACAGACAAAGATTGAGGCCCCAAAGCCGGTAAAGTGCAATAAATTCCTACATCTGAAGTTCCTATCTCTAACATTCCACGGAATGTTATCTTACTTCTAAAATTATTAGGAGGGTCTACTTGTTCTCTAGACTTATATATTTTTTGTTCTGTACCTCTATGTGTGTACTAATCCGAAGCTGAATCTTGATCGCAGGTAGTCATAGGATATGCCTCACTCTCTCTCTCAAGTTGTTCAAAGTATGTTTTTTGATAGCAGTTGTCTAATTTACATTAATCTCATTTTAGGATAGCCGACTTGTTGGCTTATCTAGTTTATAATATCAGAACTTCGCACATGTACAATATGTAATATTCCAACTGATACTGTTATCTATGATTGATTAGGAACATGAGACATTCAAATTATTGATTGCATATTATTACTTGAATTTTTATTGCAGGTTGAAATCGGAGATTTCGTTGCCCATTATGAAGGAGTTGGTTCCTCACTATCTTCAGGATAGTAACAGAGTATGCTAATTATGACGGAGTTGGTTCCTCTTTTTACACGAAAAACTTTGGCAAATAATTATATATATGCCCTTTTTTTTAATCTTTTTTTTGTATCTCTAGAAGATAAAAGTGTTTTACTTCTAGGTTTCTTTAGGATAATTACATTTTTTTTTCACTTTCTTTCATTCGATTATTATTTGTGAATTTGAATGTGGAAATGGCGAAAACTTAATCTGGGTTATTGTCAAAGTAATGCAACAAGCATGATTATATATTCTCTTAATATTTTACAGGAGAGAGTGGATTATTTGGAAGATGGGAAAAGCATGTTTAGACTGCGGCTACGTTTATGTTCGTCATTATACCCATTGAGTGAAAGGATCAGAGACTTTTTTCTTGAATACGACAGGCACATTCTTCGGACAAGCCCACCTTGGGGATCAGAGCTTCTTGAGGTTCAATTTAGCGTCGTTATCCTAAATTTGAGCTTCTTAGCTGGTGTTATCATTTATAGTGATTTAATTGTCTTCTCGTTTGGCCATATTTTATATATGTTTTATTTAATCATGCCCTATACAATATTCGCTACATTAATAAGTATACCATTGTGGAAAATTAGGAATCTTTAACTGAAGATTCATAGTTGCTTATGCTGTCTTTCACCATCTGAAATGCTTGCGGATAGGGAAGTCTTGTGATGTGATGAAAATAATGAAACATACTTTGCATTTATTGGCTTAGTGCCGGAAAACATAAATTCTATCATACAAATGCCCGTGATTG
Source organism: Lindernia subracemosa (assembly GCA_028392965.1). NCBI lineage: Eukaryota > Viridiplantae > Streptophyta > Magnoliopsida > Lamiales > Linderniaceae > Vandellia > Vandellia subracemosa. The sequence goes on along the minus strand of JAQPCC010000136.1, from coordinate 239,840 downwards.
TTTTGTACTGTAAAAAGATTCCAGCTAGCAGTGTCCTTTCCTGAATTTATTCCACTTGACCTCCTCTAAATCTTGTAGGCAATCAACAGTCTGAAGAATGTTGATTCGACGGCTTTACTTCAGTTTCTTCAACCAATTTTAAACATGCTTCTCCATCTGATTGGCAATGGAGGGGAGACTCTTCAGGTCAGTGTGAAGAATATGTGTTACTTTAAACAGTTTCATCCTTAAACTGAGAAATTTTTTTTTATTCCCATATTCTTAAGGTGGTGACTTTGTATGTTCCAATAGCATAATGTTCATATTTTGTCTATTCTTTTCCCATTTTAGGTTGCAGCCTTCAGAGCTATGGTGAACATTTTAACACGGTGTGTAATGCTTACACACTCAAGTTCATTTCCTGCTTGTTTTGGAACTTTAAATATATATAAGTGATTGCAGCTGAAAGTTTTGATGGTGTCGTATCTTATTAATTTTCTATAAGTTACAACACCAGCAGGCAATACAGCTTTTTTTCATTGTGCATTCATAGGGTCCAACAAGAATCGGTGGATGATGGCGAAAGAAATCTTTTCCTGGTTAATTATGTTGACTTTGCTTTCGATGATTTTGGAGGGCGTCAACCTCCAGTTTATCCTGGTTTATCCACTGTTTGGGGAAGTTTGGCCCGTAGTAAGGTTAGTGAAAATCTGATATTCAGTTCAAAGTTACTGTATTAGGGATTTATCTTGTGTAATGCAACTAATATTTCTTGGTACTTTGCTGTACGATTTACAATTTAGGCCAAAGGCTACCGTGTCGGGCCAGTTTATGATGATGTATTAGCAATGGCTTGGTTTTTCCTTGAACTCATTGTCAAATCCATGTCTTTGGAGCAGACTCGGTTGTTCTATCACAATCTTCCTCCAGGTTTTTGTCTTGTGGAGCTCTTGCTCTTGTATCTTTACTATAATGGATTTTGTTTTTAATTTAATCTTGCATCACCTATTTTAGGAGAGCAAAATATATTGTCTGATTTATCTGAATGTCCGTATTTTCTTTTAGATCGAGAAATATGATATATGGTCGAACTTATTATTGTAGATAAATACTTCCTCGGAACCCTTTTTTAAGATATATTGTTTCTAAGCAACAGATGCTAGTTCAAATTTCCGAAGTATATCGAACCGAGTTCTGGAAAACTGTTAATTGCCTGCTTTTATCAATTTTAAAATGATGTTTATAATTTCTTGCTTGGATGATAAGAATTTTTGCTCCGACTCATTATTATAGGAGAAGATGTGCCTCCAATGCAATTGAAAGAAGGTGTTTTTAGATGTATAATGCAATTGTTTGATTGTCTGCTGACGGAAGTCCATGAGCGATGTAAGAAAGGTCTGGGATTGGCCAAATTTTTGAACAGTGGTTTGGGGTTCTTCTGCTATGATCTTCTCTCTTCAATCGAGCCTCTTCAAGTTTTTGAATTGGTGCGCAATAAATAATTCTGCACATTACGCCACACGAGCAATGATATATCTTTGTCTTGTATCTAACATAAGGGCCTTTTATTTTTTATTTTCCCAGGTGTCTTTGTACCTTGATAAGTTTTCTGGGGTATGCCAATCTGCGCTTCATGACTGCAAGCTTACATTTCTTCAGATCTTATGCGATCATGATCTCTTTGTAGAAATGCCCGGGAGAGACCCTTCTGACAGGTATAATTTGTGCATCATTTATCATACTTTTATGTCTCTTATCTATAACTTGTATAGAAGAATCGTCTTAAAATTTCAAGGAATCATGCATGCTTCTGATTCGTTTGCCCCAGAAATTACCTTTCATCGGTACTTATACAAGAGGTTTTCCTCACTTGGGACCATGAGGATTTATCTATGCGAGCAAAGGTTAGTCCAATACATTATGATCGTGCGAGCATATCATACCCTTCATTCACCTACTTCAATCTGCACGAAGCAAAGATCACGATTTCACATTATTTTTCTTATGCATTTTTTAATCATTCACAGGCAGCTAGAATTTTGGTCGTTTTATTGTGCAAGCATGAGTTTGATGTTCGGTATCAGAAGTTGGAAGATAAACTTTACATAGCTCAGTTATACTTTCCCCTTGTTGGCCAGGTACTGTCAGTTCGCTGCTCATATATTACCATCTAGTGTTGCCTATTTCCAGTTGTTTCGAAGTTTGTCTGAGTCATGTTGACAAAATAAGTTCACACGCAAAACCTTTTGTTTTTCGGCATCCTTAAATACAAGACTGTATGTGCCACTTGCTGCATGCTATTACTACATCTCATGTTTATATTCCCAAAGTTGAAGGCATTTCAATAGATATTGATTATATAAAGAAACCTACGCTCTCGGCGTATCCTCGTAACTTTATTAGAAACTTTTTCAATTATAGTATGTAAGATAATCTACAGATGAGAAAAATGGTTCACTTCTTTCTGTATCCGTCCCTGCAGATATTGGATGAAATGCCTGTCTTCTACAATTTGAGTTCGACCGAAAAGCGTGAGGTTCTGATAAGTGTTTTACAAATCATTAGAAACTTGGACGATGCTTCTCTTATCAAGGCCTGGCAGCAAAGCATGGCTCGTACCAGATTATTTTTCAAACTATTAGAGGAATGCTTAGTTCATTTTGAGGTATATACTCTTCGTTTTCTTGTAAGCGAATATGCCTTGAACTGCAAACGCTTGAATAAAGAAAATTTTAGAAATGAAACTTTTATCAATGTCATTACAGTTCATCATGTAGCTTAATTCTTCAAAATTAATTTGAATTATCATGCTGAGCAGCACCGTAAACCCGATGATAGCATGCTTGTGGGAAGTTCTTCTCGCAGTCCGGTAGGAGATAAGCAGCTTTCCTCTAAGTACTCGGAAAGGCTTTCCCCTGCAATAAATAACTACTTACTGGATGCTGCACGTCAAGAAGTTGGAGTACGATTTTAAAAACTTAAGTTGCTTAATTAGTGGAAACTTAACTAAATTAAGCCTTTCTTGCACAAATCTGAAACTGTTTATTGATTAGCCTCAGGGAACACCTGAAAATGGGTATCTGTGGCAGAGGGTTAACTCTCAGCTAAGCTCACCTAGTCAGCCATATTCCTTGAGAGAAGCACTCGCTCAAGCTCAGTCTTCGAGAATCGGAGCCTCTACTCAAGCACTTAGAGAAACCTTGCACCCAATTTTGAGGCAAAAAATGGTGGGATGTTTTTTGAAAATCATGTTTCTTTACACATCGAACTTAATTAGTCATAATCTGTTTGAAATACAATCTTTTTGTATATTCTCATCAGCGATCTTGTGGATTAATCTTGTTACTATTGATCCTTTTTTGCTTTTTACATCTCAGGAACTGTGGGAGGAAAACCTGAGTGCTGCTGTGAGTCTTCAGGTCCTCGAAATAATCGAAAAATTTTCAGGGGCTGTAGCCTCTCACACCATCGCTACAGATTATGGAAAACTCGACTGCATCACATCTATTCTCATATTACTATTCTCGCACAATCAACCTCTCTCTCTTTGGAAAGCTCTTTTCCCAGTTTTCAACAGCGTCTTTGAGCTGCATGGTTCGGTACTTATGGCCAGGGAAAACGATCGTTTCTTAAAGCAAATTGCATTTCATCTTCTTCGGCTTGCAGTCTTTCAGAATGAGAACATCAGGAAAAGGGCCGTTATTGGGCTTCAGATACTTATTCGGGTAACCTTAATATTTGCCCATCTCTATCCTTTTTCCTTCCTTCGATGTGTCCAATCATGAATGACTTTTTTTTGTCAGAGTTCTTTTTCCCACTTCAAGCAGACAGCAAGATTACGAGTCGTCCTAACGATTACATTGTCGGAGTTGATGTCTGAAGTTCAAGTGACGCATATGAAATCCGATGGAACCTTAGAAGAAAGTGGCGAAGCACGTCGTTTACGAAAATCTCTGGAGCAAATAGCAGATGAAACAAACTGCCTTAACGTTCTAAAAGAATGCGGTCTACCAGAGAAGTCTTTTCCTACTAGTAAAGAGCCTGCTGCATCAGAGAACCATTGGTCATGGGCTGAAGTCAAAGCCCTATCTGATAGCCTCCTTCTAGCTCTTGATGCTAGCCTCGAACATTCGCTTCTGGTATGCCATTGAGTCCCCTGATTTTCGACTTTACCTTAAGAATAGAGTCTAATGTGATGTAGAAAATAATTTGATACACAATAAATATTCCTAAAAATCTAACTTGATCTTTCCCGCAGGCATCTGTGATGAGCCTCGATAGATACGCTGCTGCAGAGGGTTTCTACAGACTCGCAATGGCATTTGCTCCCGTCCCAGATCTTCACATAATGTGGCTCCTTCATCTGTGCGACGCACATCAGGAGATGCAATCTTGGGCCGAAGCAGCACAATGTGCCGTCGCCGTCGCCGGCGTAGTGATGCAGGTGAGGCTCTGCTCTTCTCTGCTCTTATTTTCATGGCATTTGTCTTGTAATATAAAAGCACATTTGGTATCTCTGTAATATATGGACAGGCCCTCGTAAGTAGAAATGACGGAGTATGGAACTCAGAGCACGCAGCCTCGCTGCGAAAAATATGCCCGATGGTCAGCGGGGAAATAAACTCCGAGGCTTCAACAGCCGAGGTAGAAGGCTACGGTGCTTCGAAGCTCACTGTCGATTCGGCGGTGAAGTACCTGCAGCTCGCGAACAAGCTCTTCTCCCAAGCTGAGCTCCACCACTTCTGTGCCAGCATCCTCGAGCTCGTGATCCCCGTCTACAAGAGCCGAAGAGCCTATGGCCAGCTAGCCAAATGCCACACGATGCTAACAAACATATATGAATCCATCCTCGAGCAGGAGACCAGCCCCATCCCCTTCGCCGATGCAACCTACTATAGGGTCGGGTTCTACGGTGAGAAATTTGGCAAACTGGACCGCAAGGAGTACGTCTACAGAGAGGCTCGTGACATTAGGTTGGGAGACATTATGGAGAAGCTCAGCCACATATACGAGTCTAGAATGGAGGGGACGACCCTGCACATGATCCCAGACTCGAGGCAGGTCAAAGCCGATGAGCTACAGCCCGGGATGTGCTACCTGCAGATCACAGCCGTCGACCCCGTGATGGAAGACGAGGACTTGGGAAGCAGGAGGGAGAGGATGTTCTCCCTCCCCGCCGGGAGTGTTCGGGCGAGGGTTTTCGATCGGTTTCTATTCGATACTCCGTTTACGAAGAATGGAAAAACTCAGGGCGGGCTAGAAGATCAGTGGAAACGTCGAACTGTGGTGCAAACGGAAGGCTCTTTCCCTGCTTTGGTCAACCGTTTGCTGGTGGTGAAGTCCGAGTCCCTCGAGTTTTCACCTGTGGAGAATGCAATAGGTATGATTGAGACCCGAACGGCTGCTCTGAGGAACGAGCTCGAAGAACCGCTCAGCTCGGAAGGTGATCAGCTGCCTCGTCTTCAATCTCTTCAGAGAATACTGCAAGGCTCCGTCGCTGTTCAGGTGAGTGGACGTTGGGCCTCTTACTACTTAAATGAAAATATACACAAATAGAACGATGAAAAGGATTTTGAAATTTCCAGTGAGGCCTTGGCTTTGGCCTGGTGGTCAAGGCTGAGGTCTTGAGATGTTGGGAAGGTCAAAGGTTCGAACCTGTCCTATTGTGGCTTACCTGGCTGGCGTAGTTTGCAGGCTGTTGGGTCAGCCTCCGGGGCTTACCTGGCTGCTACGGTCAGGGTTTCCCGGGTTACTAAAAAATTTAAAGAGGAATTTGGAAATCGTTATTTGCCGAGGTGACTTTCTGAATTATTCTTACAGGTGAACAGTGGCGTCTTGAGCGTGTGCACGGCATTCCTCTCGGGCGAGCCCGCGACGAGGCTAAGGTCGCAAGAACTGCAGCAGTTAATTGCAGCGCTTCTAGAGTTCATGGCTGTCTGCAAACGGGCCATCCGTGTGCACTTCCGGCTGATCGGCGAGGAAGATCAAGAATTTCACACGCAGCTTGTCAACGGGTTTCAGTCCCTAACGGCGGAGCTTTCTCATTACATCCCTGCGATTCTTTCGGAGCTTTGACGAAAGAGAACCTTTTTTATTTGGTTAAATGCTTTGTTTTCTTTTACTGTTTTAAATGATATTATTGTACAGTCCTTTGTAATTGCCCCTCCCTTATCATTTGATCAATTCGAGTTGTGCATTTTGGTGTGGTAGTCTAGTCACATATCCATCCATGAGCTTGCTTATGTTTTTCATCAATGGTTGGCAATTATTACACAAACTGAAATTTCTCAGATCATTACAATACAAACTGGTAATTCGAAAGGTTGGAGAGTAATAGGCTTGGGCTATAGATACATTTATATGCAGATTTGGGCCGAAAGGATTATCACCATGGCGACTTTGAGTCCAACGAGCTAGGTTCGAATTTCGTTAGGACATTGCTTTTTTCTTTTTTTTTTTTGGCTAAATTGCATAAAACCCCCACGTGGTTTAGTTGAAATGCACCAAAACCCCTATGGTTTTTTTATTGCTTAAAACTCCCTCGTGATTCAATTAATTATGCACACGCTCCCTCTCCGGTCATATTAAGTCTAACGGTCAGATTAAAAAAGGAATTCCCATTATACCCTTATTAATATAACCTAGGGAAATCACAGTTGACAAAATTCGCGCTCTTCATTCACAGTTGACAAAATTCCCATCTCGAACCCTATTTCTCAACATATTCTCAGAGGGATACCCACATTCGTCAGCGACTTTGTCAGAGGTGCCGAAATCTACAGAGGCTGAAGGCCATTTCCAGGGACTCCGTGTTTCTGAGTGAGTGATGATGGATTCATACTGCAACATCTATTTATGGGTTGACGGGAGGATTGAATGGATTCCAACAGTGAGGTATTTTGGGGGATTGAAGGTATTATTTAGGGGTGTCGATAAGGATAGGTTTTTTATGGGGACTTTGTACGATTTTTACACACGCAGGGGGTAAATGTCCTAATATCCAGTTCTATTACTGCTTACCTGGTGAGACTATGAATACTGGTCTTAGGGTGATAAAAAGCGACAAGGATATTAGAGATGTGATCAATGAATATAGGCATGAGAGAGTCATTCATATTTATGTTGAAGAGTTGGCTGGGTTTATTGAAGCAACTGACAGTGATGGTAGGATGATTTCTGATCCGAGTACGGAAGTGCCTCTTCTTACTTATCCCCTACCCGAGGGTGTTTCTGCTTTTACTGCAGATGTTGGAGCAGTAAATGAAGTTGAGCCTGAGGAGGAAAATGAGGGTGTAAATGGTGATTATGATGCTGAGGCTGAGGAGGAAAATGAGGGAGTAAATGGTGATTATGATGCTGAGGCTGAGGAGGAAAATGAGGGTGTAAATGGTGATTATGATGCTGAGGCTGAGGGGGAAAATGAGGATGCAGCGGGTGATTATGAGGTTGAGGCTGAGGAGGAAAATGAGGATGCAGGGGGTGATTATGGGGCTGATCTAGAGGGTGATAATGAGGCTGAAGCAGAGGGTTTAATATCTACTGCAACTGATTCTGAAGATGAAGACTTTGTATTTGAGGAAGGGCTAGAAGAAGATGAGTCTGAAGATGAAGTCCATATTAGACAAAAAAGACAGCATGGAAGTACAAGTAAGGAAGGAAATAGTAACATACTTGAAGACTGATACACTGATACAGATGAAAATTCTTATGAAGAGTTGGAGAGGGAAATAGTAGAATCAGATGGTGAAGCTGCTCCAGCTCATCCAGAATGGGATGAGACAACAGACATGGCTGAGAATGAGTTACCTGTGGGCCTTCGTTTTCCAAATAGAGAATCCTTTAAGGCAGCCTTGAAGGATTGGGCAATTAAAAAATGGTTGGACCTGAAATTTGTGAAGAATGAGAAGATGAAGGTAACAGTAATTTGCAAACATGGATGTGATTGGAGGTTGCATGCTTCACCAATAATGAGGGGAAATGAGTGGATGATTAAGTCACACAGAGGGGCTCATAATTGTTCACATCGTACCATTAATTCCCTGGCTGACTATAAGTATATTGGAAAGAGGATTGTGAATTATGTGAGGGACAACCCTAGTGAGGACTTATTGTCACTGAAAAGAAAGATTAGGAGGGATGGAAAGGTTGATGTGAGTTTATTCAAAGTTTATAGGGCAAAAAAATATGCTATTGAGTTGATTAAGGGAGATGTAAGGGTGCAATATACAAGACTCTATGACTACTGTGCTACTGTTGTTAAGTATAACAGTGGTAGTTCTTGTATTCTCCATGTAAACAGAGAGGAAGATCCACCGATTCTTAAGAGATTCTATTATTCTTTAAAGCCTGTGATTGATGGCTTTAAAGCTGGATGTAGGCCGATGATTGGGTTGGATGGATGTTTCTTAAAGGGAGTTTTCAAAGGGCAGCTACTTAGTGTTGTGGCTATGGATGGAAACAACAATATCTATCCATTGGCCTGGGCATTTGTAGAGATTGAAAAAGGAGAAACTTGGGAATGATTTCTACACTTGTTGTTGAGAGATATTGGTGATGATTTTGTGACAAATCTAGCCTTTATAAGTGATAGGCAAAAGGGTCTCATAGATGCAATTTCTAAACTTGCTCCATACTCTGAGCATAGGTTTTGTTTAAGGCATATGTATAACAATTTCAAAGGCAAGTATAAAGGATTGGAATTGAAGAAATTGTTTTGGAAGGCAGCCTCTACTTACAATGTGAATGATCACAAGAAAATCATGCTTGATATTCGTAAGGGATACCCAGCCAAGCCAGATGATGATAAATCAGCTTATGAATGGCTGTCTGAGATTCCAGCTCATCAGTGGGCACGAAGCCATTTTCCAATATCCACAAAGTGTGATGTTCTTGTGAACAACATCAGCGAGTGTTTCAATCACTACATCCTACCAGCAAGGGATTTGCCTATTATTGAGATGATGGAATGGATAAGGAAGAAGTGCATGTGCAGGATTCAGAGTAAGAGAGAAGGGATTTTGAAATGGGAGAAAGAAGTCTGTCCTAATATTCTTAAGAAAGTTGAGAATGAAAGAAAGAAGAGTGGGAATTGCTTTGCTACTTGGGCAGGAGATGATGAATTTGAGGTTATGCATTTTGAGCAGAATCATGTGGTCCACTTAAATGAAAGGAGGTGTACTTGTGGCATGTGGCAAATGGTTGGGTACCCATGTTGTCATGCTGTTGCATGTTTAGACCTTCATCGTCTCGAGTATGAGCCTTATATTGATGCCATTTTTAGCAAAGAGACATATATGAAGGTCTATGAGCATCACATTTCACCAGTCCCTGGGATGCATGAGTTTAAGGTGTCTCCATTAGGTGCAGTGGCCCCACCACACGTTGTTTGCAGAGCAGGAAGACCAAAGAAGAAAAGAAGACCAGATGCAAATGACCGAAATCCACGCCTAACATCAACTAGAAGAGGTTTGAAAGTGACATGTGCAATATGTTTGCAACAAGGACACAACAGAAGGAAATGCAAAAGTCAGCCACATCCCAATTCAAAATTCTACAAGGTAATGTCTTCAGCTTTTTTATGATTACTCATTCTCATAATCCAGATGTTGATGTAATATTTGATTACTCATTCTCATAATCCAGAATCTGCTCCAGTGGCCGGTAGGCATGGCAATGGGGCGGGTCCGAGACCCGAACCCGCCTAAACCCGCCCCTATTGGGGAGGGTTTTTTTTTAAATTTCGGGTTAAGGGGCGGGTTATGGGCCTTAAAGAGCCCAACCCGGCCGGGTCCGGGGCGGGTCTCGGGTTTGCCCAACCCCGCCCCGAGACCCGCCCCGAACGAGTTAATGTAATATTAATATATATATATATATATATATATATATATATATAAATATATTGGAGTTAGGGTTTTGGATTTAATATTTTTTCTCCCCTCTTCATCGATGGCTCACCTCTCAACAGCAGTCTCACCTCACCTCACCTCAACTGTTAATTTATGTGTTATTTTGTTTATGTTTTGTCCTTGAAACGTGTAAGGTAATGTTAGAATATAAAAAAAAAATAGAAGGCGGGTCTGGCGGGTTGGACCCGCCCCGCATCGGGTCTGACCCGGGGCGGGGCGGGTCCCGGGTCCGGGGAAAAATAACCGGGGCGCGTCTCGGGTCCGGCTGGACCCGCCCCATTGCCATGCCTAGTGGCTGGTCCAGAATCTGCTCCAGTGGCTGGTATAGGATCTGCTCCTGAAGGACCTCCACAAAATGCTCCAGAAGGACCTCCACAAGAAATTCCTACACAGGTATAACATGTCATTAGCTATTGAATCTGACATTATCATATTTAACTACATTTTACACTGTGCACAGGATTCCAGCACCAATCCATCAAAGGCTCCAAGACAGCATAAGACAGCTTCAACTTCTTCAAATGTGTCCAAAAGAAAGGGATGAGTTGCACCTGTTAGTACTAGGGCCTTCAAGAAATTGTGCAAACCAACAGCTTCAAGTTTGTTAAGAGGTGTTCAAGTGACGTGTAAGCCAAGAACTAAAACTTCAGAAGCACCAAAAGACAAGGCAAAGTAATGTTTTGGTGACATATTCTGTTTTAGTGTATTGTCTGTTTTGGTGACTTTTTCTATTTTAGTGAATGTATTCTGGGACAAGTTGTTTGTATTTTGGTGTGACATGCTCTGAATGGTCATGATTTATGTTTCTCAAACAAGTGGTTTATGTTCTAGTATATGTTTCTCAGACAAGTGGTTTATGTTAGTGAGACAAGTGTTTTATGTTTAAGCCCAAATGTTTTGAATGAATATTGTTTCAATGTGCAGAGCAAGACAAGAGTTCACAGCAAGATTACAAATGTTTTGAATATTACTGAGACAAATTGTTCACAACAAGAATTCTTACATAAGCTTCTAATACAACAAACACATTAAATAACCAGAATACAAGATCAAAACACTTCAACATACACTTGCTACTTGAAAACTATCACAATAACCAGCATCACAATCACGAAAAAGCTGTACTTCAATATTTTTGCATTGTTTTCTAGTGCCCCAACTCTTTTTGCCAAGTCGTCACATATATCGATTAGATCGCCGATATGCTCTGTGTTGATATTGCATCCTCTTGATTGCACATCTTCAGTGTCGGACATATTATCTTCAACGTTGCTATCTATCGGACTCAACCACATGAAAAAATCACAAGCCTCATTACTGCAATTACAGAATAATTTACCTTTTGTGGCTTTCGTAGGACCAACAATTCTAATCGCAGCCACTCTACCACATTTGCACCTGTGATTTTTGTATCTCAATTCCACTTTCATAGAATTAGTTGAAGCAGAAGACATCCTGTTGGTAATAGAAATATACAGAGCTTTAATAGTGCAAAGCATAAAGAGCAGAACATATAAATGCAAGCTTTCATAGAATTTACAATATGCAGCCATATCACAATTCGAACAATATGCAGCTTACAACACAACATATACAAAACCGTGTTTGCAAAATCGAAAATGACTCGACCCAACTCACAACATACACAACAACGAAAATGTCGACTAGACACATAAGTAAAGAGAGGAATGTCTCTACCCAACTCACAATATGCTGCTTAATTGTCTTGACTTAAGCACAACCTCTCTTCAATGTCGAAACTCGCAGTGTAGCCCTAATTTCCTTTCACAGTCTGTGGTCAAATAGGTATTTAAGTTTATTTGGGGTTATTTGAGACGATGATAGTTATTTGAGGTTATTTTGGTCATTTCAGACGAAAAGACATGGCTAATCCAAGTCGCATTAAGAGCGCGTGTCACGCAATCTCTGGCAGAACTGTTGCCCGGGGGTAGTGTAACACCCGGGTCCGATGAGGGCGGGGAGTGATCGCCGGTGCCAAAGAGGAGCACGGACAAGGAGCGGCTCCCGACGAGGCTTCTAGGCGGAGGGATACATGAATGAACCGATTCCACATCCGAATGAGAGGGATTCTGAGACTGGCAATGTATGGGCGTGTCAAGTCAAAAAAGAATGATATAAGAGAATTCATTGTGCTACTCATATCACCAAGGTGCACCTTCCTTTTCGGGAGCTCATCCATAAGAACTTCAAAGTTAAGCGTGCTTGACTTGAAGTAACACTGGATGGGTGACCCCCTGGGAAGTAGCTCAGGTGTGTGCGAGTGAGGACAAAGCACGCTGGAAGGCTAGTGGTGATACAGTGGGGCCAGACAATCAATGAAGTGCAGTGGGCCCACTGTTACAGTTAGGGTGCTATGTTTTTAAAACCACAAGGGGGTTTTAAGCAATAAAAAAACCATAGGGGTGCATTTCAACTAAACCACATTGTGGTTTTATGCAATTTAGCCTTTTTTTTCTCTCCTTCCTACATTATAAATATGTTTACAATGATCGAACGCTTGTCTCCTCTCCAATTTCTCGGAAGAGTCGCCGGTTGCGTACGTTTTATGTTTATCACGAGCTGAGGATTTTGTTGAGCTGAGGATGGGTGATGGAAGAGGAGTGAACAACAACGGTAGCAGCGGCAGCAAGCCAGAGTGGTTAGAACAGTACGATGTAATCGGGAAAATCGGCGAGGGAACTTATGGATTGGTTTTTCTGGCCAAGCTTAAGCTGAATCAATCGAAACCCATCGCGATAAAGAAGTTCAAGCAGTCCAAGGACGGCGACGGTGTTTCACCAACTGCTATTCGCGAAATTATGGTATGGTTTGGTGGTGTTGGATTCTCTGCTTCTATGCATTGCTTGAGGAATTCTGTAAATTTTTTGGGGCTGGGTTAGGATAAACTGAACTGATTGCACTGCAATTGAAATACCGCATGCCTATTGATCAATTTTGTTTTAACCTAAATTTTTCTGTTGTTTCGTTTAGATTCTTCGTTTCTTTTTTCTTTTGCTTTTTAGTAATTTGGTTCGGGGGAAGCTGAGTATAATTTTTTGGGTTTTGGGGATGCGCAGAGTTGAATGGTTCACGAAATATCGCAAAGGCGAAAATTGATCTAAGAATGTCCCTCAAGTGTTTTACCTTTTAATAATGAAATCTTTTTTTTTTTTTTTTTTTGTTTCTGCAGTTGCTTCGGGAGATTTACCATGAGAATGTGGTAAAGCTTGTGAATGTGCACATCAACCATGCAGATATGTCGCTTTATTTAGCTTTCGACTATGCCGATCATGATCTTTATGTGAGTTAATTTCCAAGCCGTTTTGTTCGTTTTTCGTAAAAATGGGAGTTATAGATGGTATTTGCCGTTGTTCAAGCATTGGATAAAACCCTTTGCTCCGCTATAGAGATTCTAATTTTAAGTTGTTCAGTCCGTTGTTTAGTAGTGTAAGTTATCCCCTTTTGTGCATATATTACCTAACGAGATCTTCTATTGAACCTTATTTTTCTTTCCAGGAAATCATTCGGCATCACAGGGACAAGGTCAACCAACCGATCAATCAGTACACAATCAAGTCAATATTATGGCAGCTCCTCAATGGTCTAAATTATCTTCACAGGTGGTTTTCCTCACAAGTCTGGTGTTGTGTTATATTGGCATGTTTACGTATTACCTTGGAGTTCACCTCTTAAACTACTGCTAATTTGATTAAGCTTTATTTTGATAAATTCTTTTGGGTGACTGTCGTGTGTGATTTTCGGATCGCCTTATAATCTTCAATGATTTATTCTTAGTTTCTGTAGCAGATGGATGTTCTTATCTATTCTGTTGGAAGTAGTAGGGCTTATTTGGAATCTTTTTACTTTGTAAATGATCTTCTATATGTATTTTGGTCATAGAGATATCATTGAAGTCTTACATTTATGATAATTACATGCAGTAATTGGATTATCCACCGTGATCTCAAACCATCAAACATATTGGTAAATCCCTTACTTTCAGTCTGCTACTATGTTCTATATTTTAATGAAATAGACTGCAGGTTCATGTGGTTTTGGAATATTTAAAATGGTACTTTCCTGCAGAAGGCTACACTAGTTACACTGACACAAGATCTTCCTTTATATTTATGAATATTTGTTCTCCAGGTAATGGGCGAGGGGGAAGAGCAAGGGGTAGTAAAAATTGCTGACTTCGGGCTTGCAAGAATTTACCAAGGTCCCATTAAGCCATTATCTGAAAATGGGGTAAGATGACACAGTCATTCTCATATTATGAGGACTTCTTTGGCTCGATGCAGTTATTTTTTCCGCTCTCGCCACTTATCTTCCTCCTTGTACCCTTCCTCTATTTCCTTGTCACTGCTTGGTTTTATCCTGATAATTTAAACATTTAATTTGGTCTTTTAGTAATTTTATGAGATGGGAAGACAGAGAACATTTTGATGTTTTTATCTTGGGTGTTGCTCTGTGGTTGGATGTGGAAATTCTTCGAATAATTTGAGAAAATTGTTTGCATCATTGTATACTGTATTGCTGCATCACTGGTAGATTGTGGACTTTCTGAATTACAGGTTGTTGTTACCATATGGTATCGTGCTCCTGAGTTGCTCCTTGGATCGAAACATTATACAAGTGCTGTTGGTAAGTGTCATGTTACTTCATTTTTGTTCCATCCTTAGCAACAGTTAAAAACCCATATTATTTCAAATTTTTTGTAGCACTAGATGCATATAGTCCTTGTGGTTATGTATATTAGTTGCCTACTAATTTGCTAATGTGTATGCATTAAAAAGATATGTGGGCGGTGGGCTGTATCTTTGCCGAACTTTTGACTCTGAAGCCTCTATTCCAAGGTCAAGAAGTGAAAGCAACACCTAACCCATTTCAGGTATGCCGAATTCCCTTTTATGCTGCATGACAACCTTTATTGCTCATCAATTTTACTTTCAGATGCCTGAGACTTTTGTCTGATTCTTAATTTTGGTGACAGTTTGATCAGCTTGACAAAATATTTAAGGTCCTAGGTAAGATGGATTTGGTAAACGGTTTCCTTTCTTCTAAGCTTTATGGAAGCAATCGGTGATTGTTGATTTGTGTTTTATAGGTCATCCCACTCAAGAAAAATGGCCAACACTTGTGAATCTTCCACACTGGCAATCTGATTTACAACATATTCAAGGACGTAAATAGTAAGTCGTATTCCTTATCTTCTTGTTAAACTCTATGTTCGGAGTGTAATTTGTTTTTGCCCTTATCTTGTTCACTGCATCTGAAAAAGACATTGGGCTGTTTTTATAATCTGCTCTTCTTTCCAATGTAATGCAGCGACAATGCTGGACTTAACACTGTAGTCCATATTTCCACCAAAAATCCAGCATACGACCTCCTCTCTAGGATGCTTGAGTATGTGCCTACTGCTTATTTGCAAAAGTTGTGATTTTTAGATTTTTTTTTTTTTAATTATGCTATCTTCTCAATGTTGAGGAATCCCGATGCTTGGTTGCTAAAATTATTCATCATCTGAAGATTAGTAATCACGACAAATTACTGTTGCTGAATTAATTCCTTGTCTGTCTATCTCAGATATTGGCTCGATGATTTTAGTAGATTGTCATGTTACGTATTCTAAATTTCTAATATCCATTTGCAGGTATGATCCTATGAAAAGAATAACAGCCACTCAAGCCCTCGAGCATGAGTATGTAACCTGTGCTTGCTTCATATATACAGCTTATTCAATCTTTTTGTAATGGCATCTCAAATCTTTACCTTTTCAAAATGCAGGTAT
The DNA here is from genome assembly GCA_028392965.1 of Lindernia subracemosa. NCBI lineage: Eukaryota > Viridiplantae > Streptophyta > Magnoliopsida > Lamiales > Linderniaceae > Vandellia > Vandellia subracemosa. Next base: position 224,165 of record JAQPCC010000136.1, on the reverse strand, counting down.
TTTCGTATGGATCCATTGCCGGGCCGCAAGTATGTAGTATCTATTTATTTGTTCTCATTTCTGATGCTATGCGTAGTTGCTTTAATTTCAGTAGTTGTTAACCATATAAGCATTAATCAAACGGAATTTTGTCAGTTCTCTGGTACCACCTCAGCCCGGAGAGAAAGTTGTGAACTACCCTATACGGCCAGTGGACACAGCCACCGATATCGAAGGAACAATCAGCATCCAGCCGCCCATTCAACAGGTATGCTTGCCTAAATTCTTCTATCTGTTTTGTTATGGCTTATTTTGGTTCTACTGCTTGTATATTCTTAGTGTACACGATACTTTTGCTCACTTTGTAGTCTCTGGCAAACAGTAAATGAATCATACATACAAAATGGTCGTACCCTACTACTAATCTCATTATATAATCGAGCCATATCATTTATTTTGATATTTTGAACTAGGTATCGTCTGGGAATGCAGTATCTGGTGGAATACAAGGCGGTCCTCATGTGATGCAAAACAGACCTGTTCCTCGTCATATGTCCATGGCCGGCATGCAACGTATGCAACCTCCTGGAATGCAAGCCTATAATCTCCCCCCTCAGCCCATGAATCCCAGTGGCATTGCAGGCATGCGTGGTGTCGCTCCCCAGCCTCATCAACAACAACAACAGGTCTCTTCAAATCTCTCTCTCCCTCTCTCCCTCTCTCTCTCTCACAGATCTTATATGTGTTGTTATAGTTGAGAAGGAAAGATACCACAGGAATGGGAATGCCTGGATACCCTCCACAACAAAAATCGAGGCGCCAGTGAGGTAAACGCCTTGCGTTATTCCTCTGTGGCTTGTCTGTCTTAACTAGGGAGCCTAGAGAGCTTCGAATAAATTCTGATAGTACACAATGGCTCGTAGCTATCTATATCAAAATTACCTTGGGCAGATTTCTGTACGTATGGTCATTAATCTACTCTTAACAGTGATAAACTCATTTTACTAAACGTCTCATTGGGAGACAAACGTACGCAGCGTTTCATAAAGTTGATTTTAATTTGAAATTCGAACCAGGTTGTACGAAGAAAGCTGCGGACAGGCAGGGTCGGGAAGATCAGTTGGCGTGGTGTTTTTCCAAGTCCGTTGACGGGCGCTTATTCATAATTCCGTATCTTTGTGCAATGACATATACTCTGTTTAATGTTGCATTAGATGTGTAACTACCATTTTGGTGAACATATGGATATATATGTATCATAGACAAGAAGACATCTCACCAAATGCATAACCACTCAATTTGAGTGTAGAAAAAGGACGGCTTCAAACAAATCTTAGTTCATTGTGATATGTAAGATGTAATGAGTTGGGTATCCAATCTGGTCGACCCGATCCATATCCGCTTTGGCGCCCGACCCACGGACTGTCCATGGCTACAAACAATATGAATTTTTATTTTGATGGTCAATTCAGTTCCGAAGTTTCCATTGTAGACAATAAGAATGTTTCCAAAACAACCAACGGACTGAACCTTTCTTAAACAGCACATCTCAAGAATCTAACGGCGGCTACAACATGAATATGTATGTATGTATGTATGTAGTATATATAACCTAGTATTGTTTCAAAGCTTGTCTGTCTGATTAATTCTTGGTAGAACATGTCAAGCTCAATCACATCATAATTCTTGCAAGAAAAAAAAAGGAATTTGACTTTTTGTAGAATATAAAAAAAAAAAAAAAAGAAAGAATAATAATGAGTGCTCGGCATGCTGTTTCTAGACGACATAGTATGGCTCTGAGACCAAACTCCGGGAGGGTGCCTGGACCACCGTCCGAGAATGGCGTTAGCAATCCTAGGCCGCTGTCTCCTTCTAACACGTAAATAACATATGCAGTCTCCGCTATATAATGCATTGTTTTTTTCTTCTTCCTGATTAGAGATGCTGAAATGAATGCTTATGCTTCTTGGCTTATGCTATATGCTTTGACTTTGGTGTGTGTGTGTGTGTAGGACTCGGGCGATGAAGACGCTAAGGTTGTCTAAGGCACTTACCATACCCGAGGGAACAACTGTGTTGGAAGCATGTAAGAGAATGTCGTCCAGGCATGTCGATGCCGTTCTTCTGACAGATTCGAATGCGCTGCTTTCTGGAATTGTCACTGATAAGGTGGTATATATCACTTCCTTTTCTGTGAGCTTTCTTTGCTTTTAGTTCAATCGAGGAAAAAGGTTTAAAGTCGATATTTTTCTTTATGTCTAAGCGTTTTTTCTTGTATATAGGACATAGCCACCCGAGTTATTGCAGAAGGGTTGAGGCCCGATCAGACAGCAATCTCGAAAGTCATGACCAGAAATCCCGTCTGTGTGAACTCCGATTCTCCGGCGATTGATGCTTTGCAGAAGATGGTTCAAGGTTTATTTTGTATCTGTCTGAATATATTATGCAACTCTTCATAAGGTTGTACTTTTGTGTTGAACTGAAGAGAAAGAAGCAAACTTTTTCACAGGGAAATTCAGGCACCTGCCCGTCGTCGAGAACGGCGAAGTTGTGTGGATGTTAGATATTACAAAATGCCTCTACGATGCGATAAAAAGGATGGAGAAGGCCGCGGAGCAAGGGAGTGCAATTGCAGCGGCCGTTGAAGGAGTTGAACGTCAGTTCGGAGGCAATTTCTCTGGTTAGTTGTTCCCTCTTCATCACCTTGTCATCGAATGATTAAGCTAAACAATTGAGCGAGCTGTGCTTCTTTAGTACGATGTTGTCTGGATTGTCTTTATTTACATATGCTGATTATACTTCTTTTTCAGCATCGATGGCTTTGGTGGAAACGCTCAGGGAAAGGATGTTCAAGCCCTCTCTATCGACAATCATATCAGAAAATTCGAGGTATCCTTATGCATTCGTAAGTGGCTCTCGCATGGCGGATTTACTTTTCTCTCGCAAAACTGTTACTGATTTTATTCTTGTCTTAGGGTTGCTGTCGTCTCGCCTTCAGACCCAGTTCATCTTGCTGCGAAAAAGATGCGGGATTTAAAGGTCAATTCAGTCCTTGTTATGACGGGGAACAACGTGCAAGGGATACTCACGTACGGTTTAACAAAGTTTTATCCTGCGCTTTTTCTTTAGAGATGAATATCGCGGGCTTATTACAGTGTATTCGATAATTTCCGTTTTCGTTATTACAGTTCGAAGGATGTAATGACGCAAGTTGTGGCTCATAGGCTCTCTCCTGAACTGACTCTTGTAGAAAAGGTTTTTTCATAGCTTTGTTGAATGTGCTTTTGCATATATCCTCATGATGTGTATGTAATAAATTCGCCAGGTGAAATCTTACTTATCATTCTTTTTCTGATCTTCTTCGAAGGTGATGACGTTGGACCCTTATTGTGTCTCGCTCGAGACGACTATTCTCGATGCATTGCATATAATGCACGACCGGAAGTTTTTGCATCTTCCCGTCGTTGACAAAGGTCAGAGCTCTGCCGCCCGTCCCTCTCTCTCTCTCTCTCTCTCTCTCTCTCTCTGTGTATCTTTAAAAACGGCCTTTTGGCAGATGGACGTGTCGCCGCATGCGTGGACGTTCTGCAGATTACTCACGCAGCAATCGCCATGGTAAAAGCCCTGCTGCTGCTCCTCTTGCATCATTGGCATTCATTACAGCGCTGTTCGAACTGATACGCCAAAGATATGCTTATTCGAACACTGAACTCTTGATCTTTTTTTTTTTCGATTATTCGCCCGCTTTGCTAGGTTGAAAATGGCTCGGAGACTGTCAACGAAGTTGCTACTTCGGCGATGCAGAGCTTCTGGGAATCGGCGCTGAATATGGAGAATGGAGAAGATTATGACGCTCATAGGTATTTTATAATCACCTCGATTCTGCGTTAAATTTCACGACGATCAAATTCTTACTACACACCTGCTATGTCATTGCACGTCTTTTTGCTCGGTTTCGTACAGCGATATGTCTATGTCTCAGTCCCAGTATATGGCGGGATCAGAGGCGACGGAGCAGGCGAATAGATCCGTATATCAAGCAGTTGCGTCCGGGAATTCGTTTTCTTTCAAGTTCCACGACCAAAAAGGGCTCGTCCACCGATTAAATTTCGGTTAGTTTGTCTTCTTTATAAGCGGGTTTCATCTTTACAGTTGTACCTTCTTATGAAGTTTAGACCAAAAATGCTCTATTTCTTACTTTCTTGAATTTCCGTGTCCTAAAACAGGCGCGGAGAACTTGTTCGAACTAATTTCTACTATCATGGAACGGACGGGCGCATCCTCCGACGATCAAAACCGTCGCCCTCAGCTTTTGGTATTGCATCGAATAATACTCCACGCACGCCTAAAAAAGCTTAAGCTTAAACTTTAATGCCTGCAGTCTCTTCTATCTTCGTCAAGAATTTAAGAAACTTATCAATTATTTACATCGACGAACTCTCTGCAGTACGAAGACGAAGAAGGCGATAGAGTTCTTCTGGCGACGGATGGCGATCTCTCTAGCGCTGTTAGCCACGCGAAATCTTTAGGACTTAAGGTCTGTCGTTTTGAAAGGTCTTACTGCATTTTTAAGTATGATAGAAAAAGCAATGGACTATGCTTGTAATAAGCTGTAAATATCGTCTTATTACACGCAGGTCTTGAGGCTACATCTAGATCAACTGAATGATCATCCTAGTTCGAAACTGACATTATGGGAATCTCCGTTCGACGACGCTTTGACTGCAGAGAAGCCTCGGCCTGCCTATTTATCACAATATGGTGTTCTTCTGGGAGCAGTTGCTATTACAAGCGCCGTCGGGTTAATGGTCTACTTGAAGCGGTCGAACAAGTGATTTTTTTTTCGAAAAAAATTTATGTGCCACATCACCCTATTGTGAGCTTTTTTTTTGGATGAAATGTTAAACCTTGAGCTGTTAAATTTGTTTCATACGAATGTTTTTGTGCAGTGAAAACTTTGTATGTTTGTACATTCCCCTTAAAAGAAGTTGACAAATTAATTAAACAACATAGTTAATACAGTTTGTGGGCTTTATCGAAAGTTTATCATAGTACTAACAGCAATACATCCATTCCATGCATGTTATAAAGGGGTTTATCTGCTACATATATGATCCAATCGAGCTTGTTAAACTAACTAATTAAACCTTATATATATATATATATACACACACAAATAAATATTTAGATGTTTTACATATATAGTTAAATATGTTAAAAGATAGATTATATAACTGTATGTTGAAGTGGAAATAAATTGACTGATAAAGAACCCATAATTGATTAGTTAAATGAACGTCGTGTGAAAACATGAATGGACGACCTCTCTCTCTCAAAAGCCACTTTAATGAGATCCATATCCATTAGCACAATTAATTAATTTAAATTCAAAGATTAGGGTGAGTTTTCAATTAATTGTGTAAGAAAAAGTTGCATCAAGGCTTAGCTCTAAATAAAAAATGTTGAATCGGTAATTTTGTTCAAGCTCAAATTTTTATTTCCTAAAAAGTTAAATGGGAAAAAAGAAAAAGGTGAAAACACAAAAAGGGAGACACGAAGAATGTAGTGTGATTTTGATTTTACTTTTCGGCGGACACCACAAAAAATATATTTTTATTTACCGCATGCGTAGAGTAGAGATAGACAAGACACTAGGCAATATGTTTGATGTATACATGTAATAGAATAAACTTCTCTAAACTAAACAACAACATGAATATGCAGTGAAATTTTCTAGTTTTCTTGATAAAAGGTCTAAATATGTTCATGGTTTTTCCTTCTTCTTTTTTTCCTCAAGCATATTTTTAATTATTTAATTCAATACACACACGCCAATGTGATTTCATGATGATTACACAGATCTCTTTGGGTGAAGTTTCTAGTCTATATATAAGTAGGGTTTAGTTGTTCATTATGCTGACCTCAGAAGTAGTGGAAGAATTAACATGCTTGAGTTGACACAAGTTGAGGTTAGGTTCTTGGATGATATTGATTATCAAGATTTAATTAAATAAACTTAGAGACCATATATTAAATCAGTTGATAATGTAATGATCGTCCTGTTGTCTGCATAGAAATCCTTTAGAACAAGGGAAATCATCATGAGGGCAGTGATACTTTTTTCACCACTTTCAAGGCACACCTCATCACATTTTTCTTTTGTTGTTGGTAAAATTTTGATTTATTTGTAATGTGCCATCAAAGGATAAGGTTTACGTGGCATGTAACAATTTTTCTACACTTGTAATGAAATGATAAAAAGCCACACACAGCATATACATGTACTTAAAAGTTAGACGTTACCAACAGTACAAGAGAATCAAAGTCTCCTAGGATTATGTGTCATGTTTCTTTAACAAGAAGGTTTGAAATATATATATATATATTGTTTTCATTATGTGTGACACAAATATCATCAGAAAAAAGATAATACAACAGTTCGTAGGTTGTCTTAAGCTCGTGCTTTCTCTTTTGGTGTCTAATGTGTCCCATAATGTAATAATAATCATAGCTTAGTCTTACACTTTTTTTTTTAACTGTCTCCTCGATCATCCGAAGTAGTATATTACGATAAGATAAGATTAATAATGAGTTTAAATACATGCGTAAATAGCTATCTATATTACTACCATATGGTCCAAATAGTTCTTACAACACACATTTAACATTAACTTCAGTTAATTAACTTTGGGTGGTTTTCACTTGCTTGGGTTAATTTCTTGCAATGGAAGAGCAAAGAAAGGTTTTGCCTCCAGGTTTTCATTTCAATCCAACAGATGAACAGTTGGTAGGTTACTTCTTGCGCCATCGAGCTTCGAACATGCTTTGTAATAATATAATTCCCGATATCGACATCAACACAGTTGATCCTTGGGAGCTCAAAGGTAACGTTGAAATGAGAATAAATACATAATTCATATAAAGCTTTTGTATTAGTGTTTTTTCCAAGAAGATGTGTACTATCAACTCTTGATGGATTCATGATTATCATTAACTATCTAATATTACGCAAATATACGGACAGGGAAGGCCCTATCTGGACAAAGAGGTATGTATTTCTTCAGCAGATTGAAGCAAGACAGATCAACAAAGAAAGGGTTTTGGAAGGATCTTGGTTTCAGCGGGCCCATATTCGCGAGTAGTGGTAATAATGAAGAAGTTGGCATGAAACGTAATCTTGTTTTCTACGCTGATGGAGGAGTTGGATCGGTGATGCGAACAAACTGGAATATGGAAGAGTATCATATCATTGATGGTAAAGAAAATGTAGCAGCCCAAGTGAGTATGTTTTCGTCTTCTCCGTCGACTCATTAGTTATTTGCGACTTTCTCATTATTTGTAGTGCACATATATATATATGTATGAATTTGTAGGATATGGATGGATGGGTTTTATGTCGAGTCCATGAAGAAAACATCTCTGACGATCTCTTTCGTGAGGGATCAAATGATCAGTATTATTGGCAGCAGAGCAGTATTGATGGTAATGTTGATGATGGGGTCGAACTTTCTTACATGGATGAAATCTTCTTCTCCATGGATGGCAATGATGACAAAGAAGAGATCACTTATCCATATTAAATAATGTATATTCTACAAATATGTGTGTGTGTGTGTGTGTGTGTGAAGTTCCACAGCTATATATACATGTGGTCGGAGCTTAAAACATGCCTAGATGATATGCAGATTCTCTATATTACAGTTTACCAAGTTTTGAAAACACACTTGTAATTATTATTTTCGAGGTTTGGCTGGCTGGTGGTTATTACAGCATATGAAAACCCTATCTTTGTAGCTGATGATCAATATGCATGTAGTAATAATTAATATTTACTTGGCGGTTTTTGAATCAGATGCGATCGTATATTATGTTTTGGAGGGCTTCTTCATATTCATTTTTACGCATTTACTTCAGTCTTAATAGCAAAGCCAAGTGTATAAACTATAAACGAAAGGGGAAAGACATTAGCTAGGGATAATATAAGTAATATATATGCATGGGCGCTCTTTGATGATAATTCCGAGGATTCCACAGGTGTGTAATAAGAAACTCTTCTTCTTTCCATGTTCATTACGATTCTTATCAGTGGAGTGGACGATGATATTATATATAAGGAACCTTTCGACTATATGGTCGTTGGAAAAGATAATGATATCAAATTTATTAGTTCATGTAAAGGCTAAACACAAGGTTTGATGAGCATTCAAAAGCTCGAGAAAATCTTTACAATATATATATAATCAATATCACCATTTCCAGAAAACGTTCGAACCACACTTGTACTTGTCCTTCCCTTCGCACTCTAGCTGCAAATCATCACTGAGGAACGGCACTTTCTGCAATAAAATGAAGTAAATATCACACGGTATAAGAAAGAAATTTTGGTAAAAGATCAAGTCCACAATTATATATAATATATATATATACACACAATTATTACACCTTTTGCTTGGCAAGATCTTGGCAGCCAGTGAAGTTCTCAGGGAACTTGCATGTTCCAAACTGAACCGTGTACGCTCTTGCGAAGTTCGCACCGCTCGTGGCTAACCTCTTCTTGTCATTCAATTCCTACACATAGCAAAAAGAAGCTTCACTACTGCTTAGCCATCATTAATTATCATATCACCGTTGTAATAATACAATTATCATTAACAATACCTTGTTAGCCTTGCTCTTTTCCAAGTAATCCTCTATTATCCCTGCATTAGCCGACGGCGACGACGAGGAAGCGACAGAGATGATAAGTGCAGCGCCGAGCCCGAACAGCGCTGCTCTCCGCCCCGTGTCATTAGAATCAGACATTCTAGCATGTTGGGCTCTGATGATGATGGCTGGCAACTTATGGGCTCGACCGATAGGTACTGCGGCCACCGAGGGCAAAGAGTTGCCGGCTTTGGAGCTGAGCCCTGAGCCGCCGCCGCAAATGGTGTACTTGCATGTCAAGACACTTGAGCTTACGCTAGCCATTTTTATGCTATATTGAAAGAAATTAGAAAAGGATTTTTTTTTTTTTTTTTTTTTTTTTTGGTATTTTATGATGTGTTCTAAGCAAAGCCCAGGCTTTGAAGGAAATTAGATTAGCAGTGATGATGACTTGGAAATCAAGGCTTGTGGTGGGTGTGTGGATAAGGTGGGATTGCCCCATTTTGCTATTGTGGTGGCACAAAGTTTTGGGGCCACATTCAGTGTGTGTAATATATGATCTGAAAATGATGACTGTTTTTGGACAATGCTGTACTGTACTTCATAGAATCAGAGTATGCTGCTATGCTTCTTCTAATGCTTGAGATGAGAGAAAATCTTATTGCAACGTTCAACTGAGAAGAATTTACAGCATAACATAAGAGATTAGATGCCATAAGAACATTAACTAACTCGAGAACGTAAGAGAACTATCACGTAGTTAACGTCTAGCGGGGGTCGAAGTAAACAATCGGTGATGCGATGGGGTTAGTTCCCTTACTATTACATTGCTACATTTTTCTAAAAGTTGTTCGACTTTACGTTCCTTTCAGTTTTTAGAGCTTTATTACTATAATCTTGTGAAAATTGTAGATAGAATTAAATTCAGATTTTTTTTCCCTCAAAAAGGAATTGCAGCAGTTCCATTGATGATGATTTATTACCAGACAAAGGTACTCAGATTGTCTTAACAAAGAGTTTTAACAGTAGTATATGTCTCTCTCTGTCACAGAACACAAGCAGCAGCAGATACAAGAGAACTTCAACTAAAGCAACACTGACTGAATATATAGCCTAAAATAAACAACTCCAACGAACAACTAAGAAGTACGACGAAACATAAGATCCAGACAACACGACATAGAAGAGAAGTTTAAGGTACGGTATTCCTTAACAGAACCAGGAAACAAAGTTCAACCAAAGAGCACAGAACAGAGCAGAGCCAATCTTTCAATTCGAACTTCCATTGCCTAAAAAGTCGATGAACTCGACGTTTTTGCCACTTATTCCTTCCTCGGGCTTTGAAGCTGGAAATAACTCCAATGTGGGATTAGAGTTCACATTAGAATATCCACGCTGTTCCCAACCATAGCTAAACATATTCCCACCATTGACCCCTTCGAGAGAATTAGGATTGAAACTGGGCATACCGTAAAAAGACACTGTACGCGCATATGATGATGGATCGTTCCAGGTTATGGGCTCGGTTTGTGTACCCTCTTGTATGTCGTTGCTGAAGGTCGGTGGAAAACCATGGTAATCAGTAACTGGGCTGGGAAGGCTCGAAAGTTGTGAGCCGATAGGAACAGCTGATGAATCCTCGTTGGTTGATCCAGAGCCATGGTGCTGGTCGCTGCTGATAGCGTATTGAGCTACGTCTTTGAAAAACCTGGTTTTGACCAATATATGGTACTGATTCTTCAGTTGGTTATCAGTTCGACCGGGGAAGAAACGCACCATCGATGCCCACTTGTTTCCGAAATCATTTTGGAGTTCGAGAAGCCTAGCTTGTTCAGCAGCAGTAAATGGTGTTTTCTTGAGATTGGGATCTAAATGATTCATCCACCTCAACCTACAGCTTTTCCCTAGGAGAAAAAGGAGCCAAAAGAATCCACAGACTCAGAATTTATTTAGGCTCAGAAAAAACGACAGTTATTTCAGAAATCTGCACCAAGAGATTCGATAGAATACCTGTCCTTCCTGGGATCTGCCGAGCAATGAACTCCCACTTCCCTGGACCGTGTTCTTCAACGAGCTTAGCTAACAGATCATCTTCCAAAAATGTCCAATGGCATTTAATGTAGGGACGACGCTGTTTGCTGCTAGCTCCAGTACCTTGTCTGATGACTTCGGCTTCCATTGCAGAAACTCGCGACTAAGACAAGGTTCAATCGCTACTGTATTTCTAGAGTGATTACAGAGAACCGAATGAAATATATAGAGACAATTGACGAAAAGATGAATTGATTTCAAGCTGGAAAGAAATCAATAATCTTAAACCGATTTCTAGAATACACTGGGATTACCTAAATTCTGACCCAACATTCACTGAATCGCGATAAAAGATTTAACAGACGTAACCGAGCAATAAATTTCTCTAACGTCCTTCATGAACATCTTCCATGCGTCAAAAGAGTCAGTAAATGCAGGTTTGTCGTATTCACCAAAGCTCGGACATGCAGATAAAACCTTTGACAACACGGTTCCATTTACCAATGCATGCGTTAAAGTGAAAATCGACTGACAGAAAAGATTTTTTTCTATCATCGGATATAACAAGAATCTAAAAGAAAAAAGATGAAAAAGAAATTATCATTTTCTAAGAGGCACGGGATGAAGATTGCTCGGGAAGATAATATCTTTTGAGTGTCATTGGGACAAAGAACATTAAGTTGCAAGGCTACACGAACTTTGGAGATTTAGTTACAAATAGACAAGAGTCAGCATAACAAACAGCTGGGATAATCTTTATTACACAAACTACATCATATCTTCGACAGGTAATATTAGTTAGTCCTAACATCTCAAGTACTGATAGTGTTGATATTCAACAAATACTGAGTATCTCCTTCTCCATATCAAAACAGAAAACTGACGGGTTGGAATCAACACTCACTCCTAAACAATCATAGCGTACGCGAAATTCACATTTCTGATTAATTTGCTGCAACACATTCACATATATCACTCTCAAAATACACCACGGCTGAATTTTGAGGAATCCCGAGGTTCTAAATAACGAATTTAGATCAACCACAAGGAAACAATCTTGATACCGTGCAACCAGAACGCGGAACAATATAAGCAATAGCAGTGACGAATAACATAAGAAACAACTTCATACAAGGACATCAGTGAGTACTGAGTAGCAACTTTATAGACACAAAATTGATCATTTTTAAGAAAGATAAAACTACTCAATCTGTTCAGATAATTGAGCATAAAGCATCCATGAATAAAACCTATCTACATCCACCCAGTCAAGCCATATTTTTCGGCAACATTGTACATTACCAAATCATCCCACACATGACCAAACAGACTCTCCCCTCCAATGGAAAAGGTCAAAGCCCATGTTGAAAGGACAGCCGTGAAGATCGCAAAACCAACCGCTGACAGAACAAGATCTGTTGAGAATAACCCATTCAACACGTTTTCAATAAAAAAAATATAATCAAACACAACAAAATTTAAACATAAAACATGGGCAATGATATCTAACGACCAATTGAAATAATCGTCTATAGCAAAATCATTCCCTGTGCAACACAGCGGCATTCTACGGGCGAATAGAGATACGAACAATTAATACATGTTGATCAATTTCCGTATCTTCCATTTGCATATCCATCACTATGGACAAACATAAGTAGATATCAAACCGAATGATGAAAAAATGGGACTTGAGCAAAATGGTAAACTTTCTAAACAGAGTGCAAACATCAAGTGAAAAAACAAAAAAGCCGAAAAAAATACGAAGATTACACAGCAAAAGAAACTTACATCGACGGAGCTGTGGGTTACTGGGATGAGAATTCGGATGTCGGAGAACAGGCCAGAAGTAGTAGCAATTGACGGCCCAAAGCAACGGAAGACACAAAAACCCCCACTTGAAGAACTTCCTTGCCTGCGCAGTTGAATCTTCGTAATTGAGTCCCAAGGGGCCGTCGATCGTGGGCCAACTGCGACGGCGTCCCTGTCTCAGCAGATCGGCGTCTTCCGTCGCAGCAATGGTTGAGATTGTGATCCGATCTCCGAAGCTCCGGTTTACAGACTCGCCGGCGTTATCTTCCATCTGATTATCGTACTTTCACGGCCTGAGCTGCGCTTTGCGCTCTGATGTTTTTCTCTAGGCGAATCGAATATGCAGTCTTCTTCCGTGGCCAGCGATCTAATATTTATAATTTTGGGGGGCAAATATACAATTTACCAGCTAATTTACCATTTATTGGGCCAACCAATTCCGACTTTAACCTAAATCAAGGCCCAATACCATGGCCCATCTGAGATCAGCGCCGAGTGTAAGATTTGGCAATGATTATGAAAAACTCCCTTAATTTTATTTAATCTTGATTTGGTCCCCAAGATTGTTTCATTAGAACTATTTAGTCCTCGACTTCGTCTATCTATGCTATGTATTGTATGACGTCTCCTTTCTCATCCCTTTATCTAATGCAATATTTTGTAAAATTAACGGACAGATTTCATTTGAGCTCCCAATCGAACGGTGTACAATATAATTAAGGTTAACTTAAAATTGGGTTTCTTTCATTCATTAATTCATTGTTGGCTGGCTCTGTCCAGTAAAACAGAAGATCTTCAAGCCGCGACGAGAGAGAGAGAGAGAGAGAGAGAGAGAGAGAGATCTGAAACGAACGAAAGCTAAAGTTGTTCATCTCGATTCTTCTCAAACCCAGGTAATTGTGATTATTACATGTCTTGTGGTTTCGATTCGGAATTAGGGCAAGGGTTTGCTTCTTTGTTTGTTTGTCGTGTGTATGTATGTATGTATTTCTTATAGACAAACACGAACACCAACGAATAATTGATTGTTATTTGCAGGGCGATGGTTAGATATTTTGCTCCTATGCGTTCGACGGAGGACATTCTACCCGAGGAATATTTGCGTGAGGTACGTTTCTTCTTACTGTGAATTGGGTATTTTTAAATTTTGATTTTTTTTTCCATGAAATTTCACATTCGGAAACTACTACTACTACTACTACGACTACTAATAATAATATTGTTTTGTTTGTGTCTATGTTGGCAGATGTGCGATCGTTATTTTGATCCCCAATTATACGAAACTGGTGGAGCTAGAACCAGTTATAAAAAGGAATTGTTTTACTTGTTAAACAATGAAGTCAACCTATGCTTGGATTGCTATAATAAGAAAAATGTTGGACATTTTGCTACTGAGTTTTTTTGCATATATATATGGATTTTACAATACAGTACGGCGCACTATGAAATTTTTTGTTTGGTTACTACTACTACTATTACAGAAGAAGAATTATACTCTGGTGGAGATAGTCAAGCTCAATGGCTGGGATTTTATTCGCTTTATTACATTCACGGCCCGTGATGATGCTGGAACTGATGGACTTTGTTATATTCGAGGCGTTGTTCATGCATCCAATGAAGTTTTGCTCTGTGAGATAAAGGTCAATTTTGCTTACCCGAAATACTTGGCCAATGTCATGAGTTGCATCCATTGCATGCACTATTTAATCATTGGCATATTTTATACCTTTTTTTTTTCTTTCTTTAAGGAGAATGGTGAAGTAGGAGTTGAGAAGCCCCCGGGGCATGATGATGATTATGACTACTTTTCGCCCGAGAATCAGCTAGCTCGCCAAATACTGTACGTACACACTTGCAAGAATAAATTCGGATCCTTAGTTGAAAAGAAAAGAGACGCACTGCTAATTTTTTTTTTCATTTTTTGTTGACAGCTTCGAAGACCCCTTTGAAGGCTATAGTAAAGGTTCATCTTATGAAGAAGAGGGTGGGTCGGCTAAAGAAGAGGGTGGTGGCTCCTAATAATGCTGCTGCTGCTATGGTTGTGAAGGAAGAGGGACGGACTTTTATCTTAATGTGATCGATCATGTAGGTCAGTCAAAATATTGGTTTTAGTTTTTGCTTGATTTGGTAAATAATGACAAGTTGCGTGTGTGCTGTCTTTGTTTTGAGATTTTATGTGGCTTGTGATTTCATTCTTTCTTGATCGCCAAAATCATCTAGCCGTCTAGGACCACCAACTGGGATCACCAACAACAACTTGGCTACCACGTGTATGGAAGAATCTTGCCTTTTATACTTGATATGTTGGTATAATGTTTCTTTCCATGATGAAGAAGAGCTCACTGTCATGGCCGATTGGCTGCTACTAGGGGGGTGATTGATGGGGTCTCGATACTTTATGCAGACACTGATAGAGGGAAGAAGGGTGGGGTGGTTGGTGGTAAGGATATAAATCTTTCCCCACTTTTAAACACTATTCTTCTTTCATCTCTATCCTTGCCTCATTATTCATAAGATAGAGTATAAGAAAAATGACAAGGAAGCTTATATCATACTATACAGCTACAGCAGCAGTGATAAATGGAAGATGAAAGTTGTCTGTCTTGTCTCAAGTCCCAAAAAGGAAGCATAAATTTAGGAGCGAGCACAAACCAATGCATGCCATCACACAAAAACTAGAATGAGACATCCAAAATGCATAATTTGCAGTGCTTAAATGAGTTAATTTCATTCATGCCAAACATATCTGCATTAGTAACGAAAACCACAAGCATATCTGCTGATAATCATTCTAATTTCTGAATGAGATAAGATGTATGTATCCCAGCCCAGCCCATCTGCTGCAAACCCACACAGAGCATTCACGTCGTAAAAATGACCTTGTTAAGCAAGCACAATCAAAGCCTCTCCTGGCTCATTCAGATCCAATACCTCCTACTGCAAGTTATTATTAGTAGGATCTGCTTCACTCAACACATATAGCCTGCGTCTATGTATTGGAAGCGTCGTTCGTTCTTCTAAGTTGGATATTTCAGTAATATAATAAAAAGGCAGTGGGTGAGTGTGCGTACCTAACAGACCCTTCACTGCTCTTTCACAATCGGCTATTTCCGGCTATGTCAGTGATGCATGCAGTGGGTGAGTGTGCGTATCCATCCGTTCCAACAAGACAATAGCGATAACATCGAGAACAAAGATTCAGTGGAACTATCGTCAGATAATTCTACATTTTCGCAAACAATCTGAATCGGGATTGCAGCACGGGGATCTTTCGGTAAAGAAACTGTACTCCCCCGTAAAAGCCCATGGAAATTATGCAATTTTCAGTGGGACTATAATCATAGGAGAGGGAAGGTGTCAGCGCAATATAACTGTGTTATTATTACGATAAAACTAAACAATATAATTGATGGTTAAGAACATGCATACGAATAAAACGATATTCTGGATATGATGATAAAATTTTTTAGTATAAACAAACCATAACACATCTGCATGATAAATATAACACACTTGGAATTTTTAACGTACAGGTAATAGGACTGCAAACTGGATGATGTGGATGATAATTTACCACTTATTGGGCCAACCAATTCGGACTTTAACCTATATCAAGGCCCAATACCATGGCCCGTCTGAGATCAGCGCCGTGTTTAAGATTTGGCAATGATTATGAAAAACTCCCTTAATTTTATTTAATCTTGATTTGGTCCCCATGATTGTTCCATTAGAACTATTTAGTCCTCGACTTGGTCTATCTATGCTATGTATTGTATGACCATGTCTCCTTTCTCATCCCCTCATCATTCACACTATAATGCAGTATATTGTAATAGTTGTATATGATGTGTAAGAGAGTTTGTTGTTATGTTATCTATTACATCATCCTCGTCGGAGACTTAGCATAGGCTTGAGCTCTCAGCTGGGCCGGTCTGTCGAGATCCAAGGAGATGCTCTGCCCTATCGAAGAATTAGCATAGGACGGATGCGGCGGAGACAGAAAGAAGTTCCTATGCAGCGCTCCATCGCCTTGTCTTAATGGGCTCGACGATGGAGACACTGGCAGAGACGACGTTATCGCCCTCGTGTTATCCCTTAAAAAACAAAAACGACCAATTATTTATTACAGTGAAAGCCATGGACTTCGAAAAAAAAAAGATAAGAAGTAGGTAAGTAGTTTACCTCGGGCTTGTTAGAGTCCTCGGCATATCCAAGGAACTATTATTAGCTCTTCCCGAATGCATCTCCGAGGCGGTCTGCCGTTATAATATCATAAGTTTAAGCGAAAAAAGAAAATGTACGGCTGAAAAAATAAATATTATTATTACAGGGGTGCGGCTGCCATCGAAGGCGCGGGGGAAAGCTTCGCGCGTGATGTTAGTGTTGGCAGCTTTCAAGTTGGACTGATTTCTTACAAAGGGATGGCTCAGCAGTTGGACGGCGGTGGGCCTCGAAGATGGATCGCGCTGCAAGCACAAGTTTACGAAGTTCTTGGCCTCGGGGGAGAGGTGCTCGGGTATCTCGGGAGAGTCTTTGCTGTTTCCAATTTTGAATATGGCGGCTACTCCTTCGTATTGACTCCATGGAGGTTTAGATGTTGCCATTTCTAAGACAGTGCAGCCTAAGCTCCATATGTCTACAGGCAGACTGTATCCATTTGTGTTCATTACAACCTGAAGAAGATGACACACACACACACACACACACACACACAACACATTCATAATTATTTTCAAATTATTACAAAACTGTTATGATTCAAATCATGTGAGGATGTATATATATATAGAAGAGAGAGATATATACATACCTCTGGTGCCATCCAGTAGGGGCTTCCTTTGAAGGATAGCATCGAAGAGCACGAAGCAATCTGTCGAAAAGTACCAATTTACGTCGATGGATAAAATTTATATCTCACGGATAGCAACAAAGTTCGGAAAAAATATTTATATATATATATATATATATATAAGAATAAATGAATAAACTCACGTGTTTCGCCATGCCAAAATCAGCAAGTTTGATCTCGCCATTGGGATCTACTAATATATTAGCTCCTTTGATGTCTCTAAAGAAAGTAGAGATTTACCATTTATTATTTTTACTCACAATAAAGAAAATAAATAAATAAATAAAGGGTATATTCGATGGGTCCAAAACCTGTGAGCCGTGTTTCGTCCGTGTAAGTAAGCAAGGCCGAAGAGAATCTGCCGTGTGTAGTTTTGTATGACGGGCTCTTCGAAGGGTCCGTATTCTTGCAGCAATTTGTGTATGGATCCGCCCGATACGTACTCCAAGTAAACCGACAATCTTTCGTCGTTCTGTCAATAAAATGTAATCTTAAGCATGAAGTGGAATGATTTAAGGATGTAATGAAAATGAAGCTTAATAAGTCTTACCAAATCACTTCCATAGTATTGAACAATGTTTGCATGTGATAGCTGGCTTAGCAAGGCAATTTCCTGCCCACAAATAAGAACGTTTAGGAATGAAAAACGAAAAAATCTTGACAACATTCCACTTGGTAAGAATCGGGAATCTACCTGGTTCAGTTGCCTCAGGCTCTCTTTCGAAGATCGATCGTCAGAAACAACCTTCACTTCTTTTATCGCGCACATCTGACCATTTTCACTGCCATTTTCAAAAGGGCCCATTCATCCATTATTTCCGAAGAAGAAGAAAAAAAAAGGCGAGCTTTTCTTGCAACAGAATAATACGTGCAATACCTATTGAATCCAAGGTACACATGTCCGAAAGTGCCTCTGCCGAGCAGCCTCCCTTTCCTCCACTTCGAGCAGTTACTACTGCAAGAGCTTTCGCTAGTGTTGGGGCTTCGTGGGGTTGGTAGTGAAGTAGGAGAGCTCGGCGGGAGAGGCAGTGGGTGGCTTTCAGGCTTCGAAGACGGTGAGTCCATATTGGAGCTGCTGCCGCCGCCGTTCACCCTCGTGTGGAGCGGTGCGCTCGTGCTAGCACGTGTTGACGGGCCCGGGCTTCGTAGCAACGGGCTCGATCTGTTCTCGCCGTGTCCTCTGCCACGGGCAAATTAGGACCCGAAACATCATTACAGATACCATTATTACAGTATTACAGAAACAACTATAACTTATCAATTGCTTCCCTTCACAATCATCAAGAATAAGGAATAAGGTCAACTAAACTTCAGTTAAATAACGCAAAGTTGGCACAAAAGATGAACCAATCACATCGACAAGATCGACAAGAGTACATAAGAACGTCACAATAACTGAGCATCCCATCATCTAAAAAGACCTTCAATTAAAGCTCAACCCAAAGGGGGATCTTTCTTTTTTTCTTAAAAAAAAAAGGCCAAAAAACCAACCTGAAAACGGCATGATCAACAGGCCCAGCATGGCTATGCTCGTCCGAAGAAGAAGACCCGATACTCGAGACCGAACCCGACCCGGATGGATGGACTTGACCCTGACCCTGATGATCATCCAACGGCCTAGGCAAAGGGTGGGCCTTTTCAAAGGAGGACGCCGAATCGAACCCAGAAAAGCCAGATGGTGGGTTGTTGCTACCGTTCACCGCCGCCCGAGCAGGCGGAGCAAAATCGTCTCTGCTGCGGCGAGGCGAGTTCCTCGTTGACAAGACATCCTCGAAGCTCCTTGCTTTGCTGTTAAATATATTACCTTCTTTGCGTCTGCTGCTATCGTTCTTGGACGAAATCGAAGCTTTGGCTGATTTATCTGAATCTGATTTGGTCCGACATCTTTTACTCCACCAAGCTGGCATCTTTTTGAGCTGAAATTCTTAAAAAAAAAAGAATTTTTTTTTTCTACCTTGGCATGTGACTATGTCTTGCCGGGATGTAGAGTGACTATCTATGTCTGAATCGAATTGTGGAAAGAAAAAAGGAAGACGAAGACGAAGAAGGGCAAGTTGAAGAAGAAAAGACTCTTCTTCTTTTTTTTTTTCTTTTTACTTTTCTTGAAATCAATAAATACGCGTGTACGTCTATTAATAATCCTTTTATTATTACAAGTGGAGTGGACTACTATGCTATGTGTCTCTATTATTATTTTATTTATTTTTTCAGCTTTATCCTATTTGTTCGGTCTGTGGATTTGTTGTGTGTTTATTTATTAACAAAAATAAATAATAATTAGAAGTGAAGAACAGCTATATATTTGACGTGGCCAACTTTCCATGTTATATATATTTTATTATTTTTACATCTTTTTCATCTATATGTGTGCGTGTGTGTGTGTATATACGTGTATGGCAGCTTAAAGCGTGTTGGCCTTAGCCCTTACGTGTGAGCCCGATATCTATGTAATGAAATTAACAACTACAATATTGAAGTGACATGTTTATTTAATTTCGGAATTTTTTTCATATTAGAAAAAAAAAAATGAATAAGTAAAACCCAAAAATGTAGTTGCTTTTACAAGAGGTTGGAATACAAACGAATTTGTGCCTATCAATTTGTTATGTATATTCGTTTCGGACAATTGTATACTACCAATACTAAAAAAAATTAATTAATATGAGCTTCGCCTACCAAAACCGCGTGTAATCTTTTTTATTATTATTTAAAGAAAAAAAATGAGAGTTTCGAGTTTTTCATTTTTTTTACTAAAATATATTTTATTCATAGCAAGAAACTATATTTTGTCCGATATAGTGGGACTTATTCTGAGTGTCTTATGAATGCAATAATGTTATATTTATATCATCATTAAAAGAAGTAATAAGATTCTAAAATATCTGCGAATTATTTGATTGTGGCGGCTGTTAATAGCGTTGCGTTACTAAATGTCTTAAAATATTAAAATGCCATTGAAAACTTTATATGCTCGAAATTAGCTGTAATATATTATTTTATAGGGAAGTCTATATATAAATATATTGTGATATATTATTTAATGTGTAGTCACCGTCGAAGCAATGGATTGGTAGGGCTATAACCACTCAACCAACGAGCTGATTCCACGATTTATCTTACTTTATATTACAATAATGTTTATATAATATAAGTAGATATTTTATGGCGGCCGTTGATGCTACAAAGCTAACTAATCTGCTCTGCGATGCTAACCGTCATCCCCAATTATTATTTAATATGTTAAAATAATTCATGAATGTAGTGAATTATTAAGTATCTACAGTGATGATATAAGAATATTCTCAATAAAATTAAATGAAATACTATGATTTTATAATACGATTGTTGGCTACACTCTAAATGCAAATACAAAATGCAAATTTCATGGATCAAAGGATAAGAGATTACCATCTTCTTCTGTTATGACCATAGAAGTAGCAGTAGTAGAGACTAGATAATGTTTTCAGACGGAATGAAGACGACAGATTTCGGAGAAACCTTAAAATTATAAGCAAAGAAAGGCACAAAATTGAGAGAAAGATTAGCTTAAGAAGCATCGGCAGCTTTCTTGTCGCCTTCCTCTGCAGCTGCTTCGAATGTCTCCCCTTCTACGAGTTCTGGCACCTCATCGTCGTCGTCGTCTTGGGCTCCCGACGCTGCGCTTGGGCCCGCTCCGGGGGATTGCTTCTGGAATTCCTCGGCCAGTTTCTTCAAATGCTCCAGATTATCGGGGCCTGAGATTTTGAGCTTTCGTGTCAGTCAATTATTACAAAACAAAAAAAACGTAAAGGGGGGGGAAAGAAATGTTTTTTATTACCCAATTGCTGAATGATTTGAGGAAGTATGTCCTGTAATTCTGGGATGAACACAAACACATACGGCAAGATATTAGGGACCAACAAATGCAAGAACGGAAGTATGCACAAGTTAGGAAAACGTACTCTTGGTCTGCGGAGTGCCGCTAACAACCCAAGTGTTCGCAGCAATAGATGCTTGAACTGAAGCAAAAAAGGGCAAAGAATGATTTAGATTTTCAGAAAACGCTCGTGTCAAATAAATCCATCGTGTTATAGCTAAGGGCGGTATAAAATTTCCCACCTTTGGGGTTAACAAACTGGATAACAATATCCTCCTTGAAAATATTGACCTCCTCGATCGCGGGTATGGCATTGACCCCAATTCTCTTCAACGTGCTCTGTATCTTCTTGTCATCGGTGGTGGTTGTCTTGTGAACGGCCTTCTTCTTCCTAAGATCATCGCAAGAAACTAAATTAGGAGACTGAAAATAAGCACAAAGATCACGGTTTCATTTCATCCTTAACTGAACTATTGTTTAGCTCGATGCACAAAGAAGAAGGCCAACCTTCTCATTGTACCCTTCCCACCGGTGCGGACCACACCGGCCATCTTCATTAATTTTTCCACATTCATCTGTAATGGCAAACAACGCAAGTATAAAACCCATATACAGTCTCCTACTAAAATAAGCAAAAAGACTTTTTCTTTATCGTATACAGACGCATGAACCAAAGACCGTATGAAGACCTAAAACACACACATCATCATGCTAAAGAAGCTAATGATAAAATGAGATAAAAGTAAAACTAAACTTGAAAACTTGGTCGTCAGCTAACTAATTTAGAACTAAACAATGGAATAGAAAAACACAAGGTGAACAAAACATCCGCCATACTTGCAATTGCAAGCCTATCTCTTTATTTACTACATGCTAAACGGAAAACAGAAGTGAAAAAAAATCAGAAAAATGGATCAAAATAGGGAGCTCAAGAACCTAAATTGACAACTTTATACAAGAGGCTTAACTGTTAAACTAAAACAAGAAGATGAACAGAGCAATAATCGCAATATACTCGAGCTCTAAAGCATACATGCCATACTATAACTCAAAAGTTTCCGAACAAGGCAGCAATTGAAGGAAGGGATAAATGCCCAACAAAGCAATCAAATCAGAACAACAATTTCGTGGCCCAATAATAAGAACGGCGGGTCGAATTCTTACTCTTACGAACTGATCTGAGCTGAGCTTGGAAAACAGACTCCACTGAAAGGAATGAAATTTTAGCCCAGATAACGAATGGAAACCCTAGGTGCAAGCGGGTTGGATTATAGGCGAGTAGTTTACACATTACACCCTTGACTTTCATCAAATTGTCGTAAGGGCATCCAACAATCTCACTGCATCATTTTCACTCCTCTAAATAAAAGTAGTCAAGAGAATAATAACAAGCGAGCGTTGACCCATAAGACCGTCTCTCTTTCTCCACAAATATGTTCTTGATGTTCTGATGAAACATAAAAGTCAATGTGTGGAAAATAGTTCAAGATTTTACATGCTTAAAATTGACATATATATATATATAGTATTAATCTTATGCTTGGGTTATTATTTTAACTTTTTATTATTCGTATGAATTTTATCCTTTTGATTGAGGTATGAGGATATGCATGCGAAGAAAACTCACATATATATGGACGATCATGGGTTCTTCTAAAACTCACGTGTGGGAAGGAATTGTTATTAAAAGATAAATTATTATTACTGATGATGATATACAAGGAAAAAAGCTTGCCATAGTTATTACTTTTTCGTTTTTTTTTTTACTTTATTTATTATTTTTGTCAACGTGGCTTTTTTTTTTCTCCGACAAATGTGCTTGGTTGCGCACACGTTTCCTCATTATGCAAAGAATTAATGATTGTTAGTAAAGTGCGACATTTATATCATCGTAAGATATTTAAGTGTAGGGGTGTTCAAATTTTGAATAAACTCGAAAAAACCGGCCGAACCGTAATTTTCGGTTTTTTCGGTTCGGTTAATTCGGTTTTTCGGTCTGATTCGGTTTTAAAATTAAAAAACTTCGGTTTTTCGGTTCGGTTTTCGGTTTGTTAAAAATAAAACCGAAATAACCGAATTATATTTGATTATATGTATATTTTTATTATTTATATTATATAACTGGGCCTACTGGGCCTACTGTAGAGTCGTTGGCTATGTGTAGTATTTTAAGCCCAATTATACTAATACTATTACTAACAATTAATTTGTCTTTTTATTAAAAAAAAAATATTTCTCAAGCATGAACGAACAGACCACAAACCTAATATCCCCTTCTCACTTCTCATTTCTCCAACCAAATTGATTCCTTCTCCACATAGCTAAGCCACGAATCGATTCCTTCTCCACATAGCTAAGCCACGAATTCATCGCCAAGCAACGACTCTGAAGAGGTAATACATCTGAACTTGCTCTTCTCTACTGACTGTGGTATAGTTTTATATGCAGCTCATCGAACCTTAACCAACATATCAAGCATAGTTTAATTCGTATTTTTTTTCATGGGCTTTTATTTTCTCTTTTTATTGTGTAGATGGCTGAAACCGATGGAAACATTATTGAAAGTGGAGGTTCGATTGGCAGCGCACCTGTTTCGTCCTCAACAAGTTCAATCCCGGTTGATAAAAAAAAAAAAGCCATGAAATCTAGATCTGTCGTATGGGAACACTTTCAAAGATTCACTGATGTTGATGGGACTTATAGAGCAAAGTGCAACTATTGTGGTTCTTCTTATGCCGTTGATTCATGCTCCAATGGTACGTCGTCATTGAAAGCTCACCTGAAAAAATGTAAGCAGAATCCTTATAATATTGATACTAATCAAGGCAAAATTGAATTTTCGAAAGATCAAAGAAGTGAAGGAACATTTGGCATTTGGAAATTTGATCAAGATTTAAGTAGGAAGGCTTTAGCTAAGATGATTATTGTGGATGAATTACCTTTTAGCTTTGTGGAAGGTGAAGGATTTAGGCACTTTATCTCAATGATGCAACCTCAATTTCGAATCCCATCTCGTGCAACAGTGACGAGGGATTGTTTTGAACTTTTTTTGGAAGAAAAACAGAAATTGAAGCGTTTTTTTATGGTTACGAGTCAAAGAGTTTGTCTTACAACAGATACATGGACTTCCATACAGAGAATTAATTATATGTGTATCACTGCCCACTTTATTGATAAAGACTGGAGTTACCATAAGAAGATCTTAAATTTTTGTCCTGTGTTTAGCCATAAAGGCGATGATATGGCATTTGCAATTACTAAATGTTTGATGGAATGGGGTTTGGATAAAGTGTTCACGATAACGGTTGACAATGCTAGTTCTAATGATGTTACCGTGAAGGAAATATCGAAGCAACTCAGCAAATGGGAAACTAATTTGATGAATGGTCAACATCTTCATATGAGATGTGTGGCTCATATTATCAATCTTATTGTTCAAGATGGCTTGAAAGAAATTGGTGATTCCGTGAAACGTGTTAGGCAAGTTGTGAAGTATATTAGACAGTCTCCTGCAAGGCTTAAAATTTTTAAAAATTGTTGTGAAGTTGAGAAAATAAAAAGTAAAAGGAGTTTGTGTCTAGATGTTGTTACTCGATGGAATTCTACATATTTGATGTTGAAAACGGCACAAGAATTTGAGAATGCTTTTCTTAGCTATGCGGATCAAGACTCGGGATTGATGGATTATCTACTTGATCATGTTTGTGAAGATGGAAAAGTTGCAGGTTTATTGACTAGTGACGACTGGAAAAATATACGGCACATGGAGAAGTTTCTTGAATCCTTTTTCAACCTTACTCTAAGGGTATCCGGTTCATTGTATGTCACTTCAAATATCCACTTTCATGGAATTGGAGAGCTTGCTTGTCTTTTGAATATGTTAATAGAAAGTGATGACTTCAATTTGAAAATGATGGCAATGAGGATGAAAGCTAAATTTGACAAGTATTGGGGTGCTCCGGAAAAGATGAACAAGATGATTTTTATAGCTTGCGTGCTTGATCCCCGTTTCAAATTTGACTATGTTGCTTTTGTATTTGTGAAGATGTATGGTGAGGTGAAAGGGGAGAAAATGGCCGAAGGAGTAAAGTCTTATATGAATTCTTTGTTTGATGAATATAGAAAGGCAAGTGGAAAAATATTCGAGCCATCGTCTAACTCATCTAGTTGCCCGTTGGATGTATCAAATGTGAATTCCGGAAGTACCCAAGGAACACGGATACAAGAAGAATACTTGAGGTATAAGGCCAAGAGTGGAAGAATCGACGCCAAAACAGAGTTAGATAAATATCTTGGTGAAGAAGCAGAGATTCAAAATGAAAATTTTGATATTTTAGTTTGGTGGAAAGTTAATTCGCCTAGATTTCCTATTCTTGCTGAGATGGCACGTGACGTGTTGGCAACCCCTATTTCTACGGTGGCATCGGAAAGTGCATTTAGTACAGGTGGGCGTGTGCTTGATTCCTTTAGAAGTTCATTGACTCCTAGATTAGTTCAAGCTCTTATTTGCCTTCAAGATTGGGTTCGAAAAGAATCTTCCCCTATTAAAGTAGAGGAGGATTTGGACAATCTTGAGCAGCTTGAATCAGGTAAATAACCATGTTTATTATTTTTTATAATTACTTATTATTAATTGATTTTTGACAAATATTTTATACACTTTCTAGATCTGAACGCTAACGATGGAAGAGTCTAATGGAAGAAATTGAAGACTGTGGAAAAGTATGTGGAGCAGAATTATCTTATTTTTTGTTATTTGTTTATGTTTGCTACATTGGTGATGTTGTTGCCTCACTTTGTTGTGTTCTTGCCTCCTGGACTTTATTTGGAATGAAATTTGTAATGAAGTGGTTGGGATTCTAGCTTGCCCTCTGATTTGAATGATGCTTTGGCTCACTGCTTTGTGCTTTGGAATTCTAACTTTTGTTAGTAGTATTTTTTGTTGCCTCACTTTGCTGGAAGTTCTTGTCACAGCCCTTCTTTTTTTTTGCCCCTTATATATATATATATATTATATATATATTTAAGCTTTTAACCGAAAACACCGAACCGAAAATACCGAACCGTATTGTAAAAAACCGGACCGAACCAAATTAAAACAGTTCGGATATTGGATTGATCGTTTGTAAAACCGAAAACCGAACCGAATTTTTCAAAAACCGAACCGAACCGTCCAATGAACACCCCTATTTAAGTGTGCCTTAAATGAACCAAACCCTATATATATATATATTATATATATTATTCCATGATATTTCGCCTATATCATTAAATAATACCAAAGGTCTTTTGACATGCCATCTTATTACAACACGTGACTTTCTCGAACTCGTATCCCATGGATATATTATATTCCTTTTCAGTCTTATTATTATATGTGACATGTGATGTAATGTGTGGTTAGTATTTTTTTTAATCATAAAACTACATCTAAAAAAAAATTTATCTGCTATATTTAGCTAGGTTTACATTTCAGCAAATATATATTCTAAGATTGTCTTCCTTACTTGTTCTTTAACTAGTTTAATTATCAGGTTAAAGGCTTTAGTCACATCTTTATACAAGTATATGGTAGTCATTATTCTTGATATTGGCTTTAGTTTAATAACATTATTCTACGTTACTCTATATTCTTGTGGTATGACGAAAATGGATAAATTATATATATATATATATATATATATATATACTAGACAATTTGAGCCGCGCACAAGGCGCGGCGATAAATGCCCGTATTTTCTTCTATTAACGTATTAATTTTTATTAATTTACTATTTAATAATCTAACTCATCAATTCACGTATTTTACATTTCAAAAACTAATAATCTAATTTAGAAAAGTAAAGCTTACATAGATGGAAAGTAAATTCAAAGAGGATTTGTAAAACATAAATAACGAGAAAAGTCTGAAAAATTGTGTCAAGATCACTTTTACTTCCGATTTTATTTATATTGAAATTATACGACGATATTATTTAGTGTTGTGTTAAGACTTTAGAAAATTCGAGACGTATATGTAGAATAATAGACGTATATGTAGAATAATGAAATATAATAGCAATATTACAATTAATAAATTTATTTTTTAAATTCAGAAATAGATGATATTAAAAGAACAATAATAATAACTTACTTTATATTCTTATTTAAACGTGAACGTCAATTTCTATAGTTGCTAATAAATTAGAATCTAAAAATTGAGATTTAAAGTTTATTTATTATAAAAATATTAAAATACAAGTGGTTAAATCAAATTAGGCCTAGACATTCGAGATAAATTTTATAAGGCCCAGATAAAAATGAGCTCATTAGATATAAACATTTCAATTTATCTCAATGATAAAAATGATAAATAGGATAATCATTACGAATATATAGGATAAATAGGATAATCACGGCGAAAAGTAGATTACGACGAAAACGTAGTATTCATTTCCCCATTCATTAATATATGAGAGTTAACTGACGAAAAAGAAAGAAAAAATCATTCTGCAGAGAGTTGCTTTTGTTTGCTATTCCTTACTGCAGATTGTATCTCCACGCGCGCTTACCGATGATGTTTGTTAAGATACTAATGAATTTTATCCAAATAAAAGGTTCTTAATTAATTAATATTGGTCAACATGTAAGTCCACAGTTGAAAGAAAATAACTTATTGTTTGACCATTTACTAAGAACTCTTTAATATCATATTATATATCTATTATGCTGCTTTCAAAAATATATCTATTATGCTTATGGTGACACAACCTCGTACATGCATACATGCGCTCTATTTATAAAAGACTATATTTTTTTGTCATATCAAATTTCTGAAAACTGATTTGATCGATTATGAAAAGATGGGATATCATCATATTATTAAGTGTACTAAAAACCCTATACTGAAACAAAACAAAAAAATAGCTAGGGGTTTATTATGGGTCAGACACAGTACTATGTTTTTTGCTTGAAAATGTCCTGCAATAATTACCAATGTTCTTAACATAAAACTCACGTTCAAAAACAGCCAAAAGACATGCAAAGAAGAAGAAGAGATAACAGCGCGGCGACGACGAGAATAGAGCTCAAACACAACAAATATGAACGCATTTCGCTGTAAGTCTCTCTTTTTCTTCATATGTTTATTTGTTAAGTACTATGTCCGCACTGGTTGTTTTGGTCGATGTGCATCGTGTTTGTTGGCTGTGGTTACAGACATAAACCGAGAATAACACTCTCTTTACGCTGAAATGGCCAAGAAAAGAAGGAACAATGGAAAGAAGAACATCCAACCTCGAAGCGACGCTACCTACTCAGCCACGTACAAGACCCTAGGATGAGGTATGTCGTAGCTATTTGAGTTGTGTTGTGCTGTGCTGTTCTATGACTACCTATTTCTTAAATCAAATAGTTGATAAAAAGGTATAATGCTATTTGCGTTTTGTTATCCTTGCGGGTGATTATTCGATAAATCAACAAGTTGATGTGTTAGAATGTATTATTAGGATATTACTATGTGTTGTATGCTCATACATCTGTTTGTTTAATTAATTTACAAAGGTAAGTCGTAGCTATTTGAGCTGTGTTGTACTGTTCTATGACTACCTATTTCTTAAATCAAATAGTTGATAAAAAGGTATAATGTCATTTGCGTTTTGTTGTCATTGCGGGTGTTATTTGGTAAATCAACAAGTTGATGTGTTAGAATGTATTATTAGGATATTACTATGTGTTGTATGCTCATACATCTGTTTGTTTAATTAATTTACAAAGGTAAGTCGTAGCTATTTGAGCTGTGTTGTACTGTTCTATGACTACCTATTTCTTAAATCAAATAGTTGATAAAAAGGTATAATGTCATTTGCGTTTTGTTGTCATTGCGGTTGTTATTTGGTAAATCAACTAGTTGTTGTGTTAGAATGTATTATTAGGATATTACTGTGTGTTGTATGCTCATACATCTGTTTGTTTAATTAATTTACAAAGGTATGTCGTAGCTATTTGAGCTGTGTTGTACTGTTCTATGACTACCTATTTCTTAAATCAAATAGTTGATAAAAAGGTATAATGTCATTTGCGTTTTGTTGTCATTGCGGGTGTTATTTGGTAAATCAACAAGTTGATGTGTTAGAATGTATTATTAGGATATTACTATGTGTTGTATGCTCATACATCTGTTTGTTTAATTAATTTACAAAGGTAAGTCGTAGCTATTTGAGCTGTGTTGTACTGTTCTATGACTACCTATTTCTTAAATCAAATAGTTGATAAAAAGGTATAATGTCATTTGCGTTTTGTTGTCATTGCGGTTGTTATTTGGTAAATCAACTAGTTGTTGTGTTAGAATGTATTATTAGGATATTACTGTGTGTTGTATGCTCATACATCTGTTTGTTTAATTAATTTACAAAGGTATGTCGTAGCTATTTGAGCTGTGTTGTACTGTTCTATGACTACCTATTTCTTAAATCAAATAGTTGATAAAAAGATATAATGTCATTTGCGTTTTGTTGTCATTGCGGGTGTTATTTGGTAAATCAACTAGTTGTTGTGTTAGAATGTATTATTAGGATATTAATGTGTGTTGTATGTATACTCATACATCTGTTTGTTTAATTAATTTACAAAGGTATGTCGTAGCTATTTGAGATGTGTTGTGATGTTCTATGACTACCTGTTTCTTAAATCAAATAGTTGATAAAAATGTATAATGTCATTTGCGTTTTGTTGTCATTGCGGTTGTTATTTGGTAAATCAACTAGTTGTTGTGTTAGAATGTATTATTAGGATATTACTGTATGTTGTATGCTCATAAATCTGTCTGTTTAATTAATTTACAAAGGTATGTCATAGCTATTTGAGCTGTGTTGTGTTGTTCTATGACTACCTATTTCTTAAATCAAATAGTTGATAAAAAAGGCATAATGCTCTTTGCGTTTTGTTGTCCTTGCGAGTGATTATTTGGTAACTTAACTAGTTGTTGTGTTAGAATGTATTATGAGGATATTATTGTGTGTTGTATGCTCATACATCTGTTTGTTTAATTAATTTACAAAGGTATGTCGTAGCTATTTGAGTTGTGATGTGTTGTTCTATGACTACCTATTTGTTAAATCAAATAGTTGATAAAAAGGTATAATGCTATTTGTGTTTTGTTGTCCTTGTGGGTGATTATTTGGTAAATCAACTAGTTGATGTGTTAGAATGTATTATTAGGATATTATTGTGTGTTGTATGCTCATACATCTGTTTGTTTAATTAATTTACAAAGGTATACCGTAGCTATTTGAGCTGTGTTGTATTGTTCTATGATTACCTATTTCCTAAATCAAATAGTTGATAAAAAAGTATAATGTTATTTGCGTTTTGTTGTCCTTGCGGGTGATTATTCAGTAAATTATCTAGTTGTTGTGTTAGAATGTATTATTAGTATATTACTTTGTGTTGTATGCTCATACATCTACTTGTTTAATTAATTTACAAAGGTATGTCGTAGCTATTTGAGTTGTGTTGTGATGTTCTATGACGACCTATTTCTTATATCAAATAGTTGATAAAAAGTTATAATGCTATTTGCATTTTGTTGTCCTTGCGGGTGATTATTTGGTAAATCAACTATTTGTTGTGTTAGAATGTAATATTAGGATATTATTGTATGTTGTATGCTCATACATCTGTTTGTTTAATTAATTTACAAAGGTATGTCGTAGCTATTTGTTGTCCGTGTCAGAGTGGGCCAACACAAGGTCCTTCAGCACTTGCTTATCGACAGGGGCAGCACGCTAACTTGGATACGATGCCGCCCCAGGAGTCGATACGGGTTAAATCCCGAGTACAATTTCAAACGATCATCATCGTACAAACCTATAGATTGCCAATCTGAATATTGTCTTCAAGGATGCGATCGTCCTCAAAACAGATGTCGATATCATAACATTTACGCGTCGGGACACAGAAGCAGCAACGTTTTGAGCCGTGAGGATTTTTTCTTTGAGGGAGCACACAGCTTAGCTGAAGTAGTCCGAGAGGATTTCGTCTTTGGTTGTTTGAACGGAACAGATATAATCTTGGACGACATTCTAGGATTGAAAAGCGACGGATTTCTTTCAATTATGTCTCAAACCTCAACGAACAAATTTTCTTACAGTTTGGGTTACCTCTTGGACTATGGTTATAACATCAACATCAGGCTTATAATGGGGGATCCTATCAAAGAGCCGCTCAAGCACGTGATCTCGATGGTAGTTTATGGAGGCTACTACATCGACATTATGGATATATACGTCGGGGATGCTATACTACATCGACATTATGGATATATACGTCAGGGAGGCTAAGTTGGATTTCGACAAGACGGCTCTCACGAGGAATGTAGGCGAACTGAAAGGCGGGATGGTAGTTGACTCGGGCTCTTCGCTAACGCACTTTCCTCCAACTGCGTATCGGCCCTTCGAAGCACAAATGAGAAAGATTATTGAGTATCGCTCGCTGAACCGATCATATCAACGTCCGGGCCGGTTGTGCTACCAAGGGCGGTTTCAGAGGGATCTTGTTGTGTTCCCGACTATCACATTTTGGTTCAGTGGAATGGCGTATATGAAGTTTCAGACGGTGCACCTGTTTGAGCAGTTTTCGGACTACTTCTGCCTGTCTTTCTCACTAACTTCGAGGAATCACGATGTTTTTGGGATCAATTTACAACAAGGACATTACGTGGCATATGATGTTGGGGCGTCCACTTTCTCATTAGAATAGATTGATTGTTCAGCCCTAGACAAGTTGTAGGTAGGATTTATATAATGTTTTGTTGCCGTTGTTTTTCTGTATTCGAATGATGTCTTCTGCAATCAAAATTAAGTGGCATATGATGTTTTTTGCGAAAAGTCTTAGTGAAAAAAGAGGAACCAACTCATTCATAATGGGCAAAGAAATAATATCCAATCAATAATTTGAATGTCTCATTCTCCTAATCAATCAGTGTTAACATGAATATTACATATTGTATGTGTAATAAAATATAAAAAGTGCAGAGAGAGGCATATCCTATATGACTACCTGCAATCAAAATTAAGCTTCCCATTAGTAGAAACATATAAAAGTACACAAAAAAAAATATTGAAGTCTAAAGTAGACCCTCATAATACTTCAAAATGTAAGGGAAAATGGAATGTTAGACATATTGACGGAGCGGAAGCGAGTAGATTTAAGAAACTCAAAGAACACGTCTTTAACATTCCAAGATACGAAAGAAAACTCGAACTTTATTAACAACTCTCAATGAATGAATAATCATCATATGATACCTAGGTATTTATAGGAATCTAGAGGAGAAAATATCTAAACAATATCTAACTAATTATCCTATATTATAGCATAACATTATTAACTAATTATTCTAGATCTTCTTGTCCTACATCACATATGAACCTCAAGTGTAAGAATTTATTGCACTTTACCGGCTTTGGGGCCTCAATCTTTGTCTGTAGGTCAACATGGTAAAAGGTAAACAAGAGGTGATGCATTGGTGTCCAAACTGCAGGCAAAGCAACTTTAAGTTCATCATGATAGCAGCCAATTCTAGCTCCAACAGCTACTTGAGTGTGGACCCATTTCTGAAGTTCATAACCAGGTTCTTTTGGATGCATTGCCTGAACAGGATAAAAAAAAAAAGAAACCTATAATATTACAATAAGATCGCTACAGCAGAATAATGCAAAAAATACCTCTAGTGGTGGCTTACGGATATCTCCATCGTCCTGTCGCAGTTCGTTTTCTATTCATACTAGCACCAAAGGGTAAACATAAAGGCAATGAAAAAAACTGCAAGAAAGGCTCGTTCCTTTAAGTTATCTGAAAGTCAAAAGCCTGAAACTGCAAAACAGCATAGCACAAAAAAAAAAAGAACATAATATTGAATAACGAATATAGCTGACTGCGATGGGTACTTACGTCATTTGTGGTACCATCTGTTGATCCATGAGACTCTGATCCATATTCCATTTTGATCTACCCTCTTGTCAGAGGAATGAACATCCACACCAAAATTTTCAGACCCATTAGATCTGTAGCTTGGACTTCTCGTAAAATTGGGATTGGCTGTGAAATCTTGTTGCTCGTCATATCAGAGTTTCTACTACCGCCATCAAAAGATTTTTCATAATCGAGCAAGCCACTTTGCAGCTTCTCAATCTCCAGTCTTATGGTACCCCTCACATTGGGATCCTAAAGGTGTGACAATATAAATAATAAGCGCTCAGGATTAAACAAGTGCTAGACATAGTAGGTGAAAAAAAAAAAAAAAAAAAAAAAAACCTGCTGACTACCATCCAATGTGATCCTAGAAACAGGCT
Organism: Lindernia subracemosa; assembly: GCA_028392965.1. NCBI lineage: Eukaryota > Viridiplantae > Streptophyta > Magnoliopsida > Lamiales > Linderniaceae > Vandellia > Vandellia subracemosa. The sequence continues at coordinate 190,663 of JAQPCC010000136.1, read as the reverse complement.
CATTCGCAACATCATGGGAACTCGAACCAGATATGCTTGTAATAAAAGGACTGCTAGGTGAAGCAGATCATCCGGTGGCAGAAGTAACACTGCTATCGAAAAGTGGAATGATGGCCCAAGCAAACGATTCCTTGTAAGTCATGATTCGTGACCACACTTGCAGCTTTTGTTTTTCCTGCTGTGAACCTATCAAGGTAATGGAAAATGAAAGTTAAGTGTTTGAATGACACATCAGAGAAACTACTAATATCAATTAAAACTCAATACTGGTAAGTATGAATTTTAGTTCAACTGCAGTTGCATGTAAGCCCGATAGTACAATTTTGCACGGGAAAAAAATCTTCAATTTGCCTCTATTTAGTTTAATAATTTAAACTAAACAGGCAACTCGTCAATCTAGAAGTCACTTGGACTATCAAGATAAAAAAAAAATACTTGCAGAATCTCTGCGCGGATAAACAGATGAAGTCACACCTCCCTCTTCAGCAGCAGGCTTTTCAATCTGAACAAGCAGACACACAGATGCCTATGGAACATCCACACGGAAAATACCACGGGATTCAAGAGAAGCAATTGGCTGATAAAGAACAAAAATGCAAAATAATAATTAAAAACATACGTACAGAGTACTAAGTAATATGCTGGGAAGTATATAGTTTACAGAAGGTAGCTCCTACTTAAGAAAAGACTTGCAGCTTTCAAGTCGCCAGGTAGCATATGAAATGCGAAATCCACGGATTGTTTTTCCCTTCTCTCCGTATTATATAAGCAAATTGTGCCATAAAATGGCTCTCCAAGAAAACTTCTTATTTCAGCCTCGGAAATTTGTGGTCGAAAAAAAAAAAGAACAATTAACATGGACGGAGTACAACCACAAGCACAAACTCACCGACAATTCCAGCTTGAAGTGAGAGAGATACGACTTTCACAGCGATTCTCAGCCCACTGAGGCAACAAAATATACCATGAATTGGAACAAATTTTAGCATATGAATGCAGAAAAAGGTTAAGAGATTACAGATGCATGCTTACTCACAGACTACCTGTTCTAGTGAAATATATTTGTAGAGGGAACTCTATGACCAACTATTGTCGATCTATAATTTTCCGAATCGAAAATCAGTTCGTAAGCTGGCGATGGAGATTCGCCGAAATGCTGCAAGACAATTTATGATGAAGAAACATTAATTATAAAAAATCATACAACAGAAACCACCAACGTAACTGAACATACACATGACTTCAAAGTTTCTGCATCTGAGGGATCATGCATGTTTGCTGGCGAAGAGTAACTCCCAGAAGTCCCCACCATCTCTTCGCCGGTCGAATCTTGAATCTTACTTCTTCTGGCATTGATAAGTTCGATTTATGTATAGGGATCAGACAAAGGTCATAGAATAAATTTAGCTTACATAAACTTTTTAGATATTGCGAGGGAAAATGAACAACGCTGACATGATAATGCGACGACAAACTAAATGCTGCATCCCCAATCAAGATAAATAGTCTCCTAGCGAAGCTGATGAACAAAAACAAATCATCTAACTGATCTCTTTCCATATCTTTCAGGCCCTTTATATATCTGATTTTGAAATGTGACTGATCCAATGCTTTCGTAATGCCCATACTTATATTCATCCTTATAGCTCTGTACAAGCTCGTTCAGATGTGGCCACTGCTCCAGGTTCTCATCAAGCTAAATAAAAAAAACTTGAATTTATTAGCTGCAGTCATATTTGTAGCAATAAACACTCAGGTTTAATCGAATAGATTATCAGCCAAGAATCACTTTCCACAGCAAAGCCTTTGAACTTTATAAATCGAGCACAAACTAACAAAACGAGCAATAGCATTCGACTGGGAGCAATGGAGATTAGTTCTTACAGGAAAATCACTATTTAAACTCATCAATGGGTCCATCTGAATCCAATTAGAGAAAGCATCTCTTGGAATCCTTGGGAAACGAAGCCCACTTGGCGACACATTCCCCATGAGGAGAAGTAGGACAAATGCTACAAATAAAGATAAGCTAAGCCAGCTTCAAACAAACTTCAAAAACTAAATATCAACAAACCTGAGAAGAAATCTCCAGTCGCATTTTGCACCAAAGCTACTAAATTTTCACTCTGGTGGGGTGGGCGAGTTAGGTTTCTTTCCACGATTTATTTCTCAAAGCGAATTCTTTTAATATTCCACACTCCCTTTCCCTAAACCAGCTGACCTGTCCTTAATTTTTCTATTCTCAGAATGATGATGATGACGACTTGTGAACGCCTTTGCTCTCCTGAGGCATTATTAACTATACTCATCGACACATTGCTTTGCCAAGTAAGCAATAGGAAGCTATTGAAAGAAAAGATGCGCTTTCGCTGCTTTAATTTAACTACACTGCACTCTAATTCTTTCATTAGCCGCAGCATCACATAAATGACATTTTATTTCAAATGGAATGGATGTCGAGCTTTTGTTAATGAAGATCTGCCAGTGTTTTTTTTTTTTTTCCGGCAGATCGACGGTGAATCTGCTTCGACCATCCCTCGTGACTGCTTCGCTCAGCACAATGACACAATTATATGAATCTGCTATGCTAGTATAAACAGCAATTACACATCGGGTCCCACAATCTCATAAGTAGTGACTAGTGAGTGTAATTAAGTTGATAGTATGAATACTAATTTAGTACCCACAAAACCAAACTTATCATCTACACACACAAACACACACACACACACACATATATATATATATATATATATTATATCATCTTAATAGTATGATTCACCCTGATAACCCAAGCATATACTCATCGAGAATGGTCTGATTCCCATTGCAGATCACTTTGAGAGCTTCAAAGTATTCGGGCGGCACCGTTCTTGAGGCTTGGTAGCCGTGGTAAACACCACGACCAATACCAATACACGTATCATACATCACATGCAAATGAGGATCCTCCATGGCTACACGCATTGGAAGCTGAGAGATTCTGAAACACTCAACCCAATCGTCCACATCCATTGCCCCAACATTATTATTATTATTATTGCTCAACAAGCAGAAGAAGAAGAAGATCATCAACACCACTCCAACTTTCATTGCACAACTGCCTATCGCCATTTTTAGCCTGTATATAAAGCATTTGTTCTATAAAAACAAAAGAGAAAAAATATGAAAAAAAATACAGGCACGAACCCCATATAAAATCAGCTTCAAGCACAAGCTTACAGGCACCAAAACAAAAGTATCAATCTACGAAACATCAGCTAACTGAACATAATAGCGGCTTTGAATCTAGAACAATTGATTTAAAAGGGCGTAGCCAAAACTTCAAATTTTGCAGCTTCTCTTTTTTCTGCAAACAAACACGATCCACGCTGCAATTCCCCATCAAAGTCCAAACAACACTTATTTTATAGGAAGTACAAAAGATAGAGAGAACATCGACTTATAAAATTAATCAACATATCCAACAATAAACACATAAAAAAAATACAACGCAATCTTACCGATAATCAATTAAGCCTATTTCACATCAGTTTAAGAAAAAAAAATGAACACCAAAGAAAGACACAAGCTGCATTCAGCTAGGGGGACATAATCCTTACACCCCCAAAAGATTTAGCAACCATGAAACATAATACAAAAACAAAATCCAAGCCAAACCAAAAAGCAAATTAGGAAGCAAAAGAAATTTTACTTCGGGACAACGCGGGTCTATATGAACGCTTAACTGTTGGCAACCTAAATTGCCAACCTTATACAAGATGATTAATTATTCAACCTAAAAAAAAAAAGAAGATAAAACGGTGTAATAATCCCAATATACTCGAGCGAGCACTAAAGAAGCGTAATGTCCGTACTATAACCCACATTTTCCAAAAAACAAAACAAGAAGATTGAAGGAAACAAAAAATGCCCACCAAACAGTAGTCGAAGCAAAGATTTCGTGGCCACGCGATAAAATTAGCAGTAACAGCACGAACAAATAATATATCAAGGAATTCGAGATGATGAATAACAAAGGCTGATCGATTTATTACTCTTACGAACTGATCTGAGATGAGGTGAGATGAAAAGCAGACTCCAACGATTTGTGAAATTTTAGCCGAAGATAGCGAATGAAGCCCTAGATAGAAGAGAAGAGAAGCAATGCAAGCGGGTTGGAATGGAATATAGCAATAATATAATATAGGCCAGTAATTTACACATTAGACCCTTGACTTTCATCAAATTAAATACTGTTGGGCTACGAATTTAATTGGGCTTTTCTGAAATTGTTTAGGCTTTGTTTGGATTGGGCCGAATTTATCTTCAGTCCATCTTCTTAGAACTAGACGTAGTATTATAATTACTGTTAATTATTGGGAATTCTCATTCTCTCTCTCGGATTCAATCATTCTCTCTCCACAAAATTTCCGTCTTGTTCGTTGAGCCTCTGCCTACGTTCTTCAGCCAGTTATTCCTTGAATTTGATTGGAGAAAGAGAAAAACAAATACTATGAGCCTCAAATTATCCTTGAATTTGTATTGCAGGTTGAAATCGGGGATTTATTTGCCCATTATGAAGGAGTTGGTTCATCACTATCTTAAGGATATTAAGTAACACGGTATGCTAAAATACGAATGAGTTGGTTCCTCTTTTTGCGCGACACTGATGGCTTAACATGGCCGGCCTCGTTTGAGCAGCAACGTCAGAGAGCCGGAGATTTGGACCTGCTTGATTTTCAGAGCAGAGCCATGTTTGGTTGGATTTCAGGCATGCTTGGTGAATTTGATTTTTGAATCATGAGTGTGTTGTTAGAGAATAGCATTTATATGGTTGTTTAATTGATTTTGCAGAGGGACAATGTCAGGAATCAAAGAGAGCATTTTGTATTGTTGCTTGCCAATATCCATACAAGAACACATAGTATGCCTAATCAATCAATCTTCTGTGTGGATTATGATTCCATTAATTTATAGCTTTTTTTTTCTGGGGTCACATAAATTAGTATCTGAATTTCCTTATGCACTGCTTAGGCTCGTTGAAATTGTAACTAGGAAAACGATATTAGTAATTAGTATCTGTGTGTTTTACAAGGTCGCTTTCTATTGCGACTTCTTCTATGTACATTTGCTTTGTCGGTTTCATAATAATCAGACAAAGTAAAGACCAATTTCTTTGGCATATAGCTTGATGATCATGTTGTTGATGCACTCCAGAATTAGCTTTTCAAAAACTACTAGACATGATTGCAAGTATTTAGGGGGAAAACACAGCCTAAGATGAGATATTAGAACTTTGTGTTGAAATTTACCTGCATGCATGCGTACTACTACAACTACTACCGCCGCCTTTGAATTGTTAGTCAGATTGATCGATAACTGCATTTTATTTTGTATAGGCTCCCCCAGGTTCAGCATGAAATCCAGCAGATGAAAATGCTCTACTTGAGGCTCTCTCTCTATCTACTGATATGGGTGAAGCGGCTAATCTTCGCTTCATGTCAGGGCACAATGTCATCAATTGAGGGCATAATATTGGGTCAGTGAAATGTGACGTAAGCCACTTAACGATGCAGCGAACGTGGAGCCCATGATTACACTTTGGCAAGTGCTTAACTTGCTCTTCAGGTGCAAAATCCTACAGACAGATAGCGCACTCAGTGCCGAAAACTGGCATTCTAAGATCAGTCCAGCCGTAACTTACTGTAGGGGAAGTTCTAAGAGCCTTTCTCTCAACTCCCTTGTCGGTGGGCTGACCTGCTTGAGGACGACACCGGGACCGAGCATTTGAGTGCACACTTTATGATGGAATTCAAGCCAAGCGAGCAAACCAAGGCAGACAAGAGAACTACCAAGACCAAGACAACATTTGCATCGAATGTGGTATTTGGTCTAGGTTGTGTTAAGCTAAAGGGGCGTGGATTAATAGTAGTCTTCTTCTTGGGTGGAAATGATGTTCTTGGATCATGGTAGGTGTGTGAGAGAATAGAGTCATCTTTACCTTGGAATGTGGTGGATAAGAGGGAAATTTCATTAAAATATGTTTGTGAGTGGACATGGAATTGGAATATAGCTTTCGAGATATTCTTCAACTAGTACGATACCATCAACAAGATAGAAGAAATGTATGAATAATAATAATAATAATAATAATAATAATAATAATAATAATAATAATAATAATAATAATAATAATAATAATAATAATAATAATAAAAGTTTAACCTTTAAGCAATCATTAATCTTTAGCTAACTTCAAGAGGTAGATGGAGCATATATTCAATTTAATTAAAGGTGAGAGACTCCTAATTATTTGGTGTATAAATTGGTCTATCAATTTGATGTTATCTGATATGATCATTTTATGCTTTAAGTTGTTTTTTTATTCAACATAAAAAATAAATAATATTACAAAAAAATAAATAAATAAAAACCACCCACGACTAGAGTTGAGGGAAACCAACCACTATTAAAAAACTAGAATTCAATCTAATAAACGTTTTAATAATTTTGAATTTCTTAAACTAATAAATAAATAAAATTATCACAGAAGAAACTACACATGATCTTCTAAGAACAAAATCATCATTTATCGATTAGATTAAATTTGGTGGTGTGAAATTGATAATTTGGATATATTATTTTTATTTACACAAATTTTTTATTTGCACACGCAAATGAACGTGCAAGGGTAACTATCTATACCTTTATATAATTGGTGAGGGACTTAATGGTGTGGAAAATTCAAATTGATTTGGTATGATATTGTTAATTACCATTTTACCCTTAATCTTCAAATTTATTCCAATTATACCCCAAAAATCATATTTTTAATTTATAAAATATATTTTTCAATTAAAATTATTATTATAATTTCATATTATAAAAATAATTTTATATTTTATTTATATTTTAAGCAAATATTTTAAGCAAACGCATCTAGTGTGCGGTAAATACTAGTATTAATAATGCATAATCAAGTTGCCGAAGAAGCAGAGATACTCAGGATACTATTTTTGTCATGTACTTGCCCGTAGGCAAAAAGGATCATTTGTGTTAGAATCTCTGAAGAAAGGAAAACAAGAAGGATTTGAGTAAAGAAGAGGATAACTCGTCAAGAATTTCAAAGGGAATAATAGCTCAAGGCTCCACATATCAACCATAATAAATTAGTTGTAAATCACTTAATTTTCCAAATATTAGCCATATAATTTGTCAAAACAACTTTCCAAAACCTTCTCATCATATTTTTGAGGCAGTTGCTGCATTTTCGTCTGGACACAAAACCATAATCCAATATAGAAGACGATTTAGTGTCATAGCAAAAGAATGAGCTGCACAGCAGCACAGAAATGGAATGATAATGTCCGACTGGCCCAGCTCAGTCTTGAAGTTGGCCGAGCCCGCGAGTATCATGTCCGATACACCCACCCAGCCCAGTATGAGAATTTACGAAGAAATGGTCCGCAAGCTCTGACGCTTTCCCAACGTAAATGTGTCATTTCTCCACCCGCAGCCGCAATGTGGATTGATCGCCCTGCCATTGTTTTTTCTCCGACAGACCGACGGTGAAGTTAGTTGTGGAGGATCACGCACTGCTGCCGCTCAGCACAATGACACAATTATATGCACATCTGATATGCTAGTATAAATAGTAATTACACATCGGGTCCCGCAACACGACGACGACATCAACAAGTCAACCAATCTCCTAAGTAGTGTAATTAATTAATACTCGGTATAAACAGCAGTTTAGTTAGTACCCAAAAATACAAACTTATCATCCACAGACATATGCTCATCGAGAATGGTCTGATTCCAAAAATACCAATCATCTTTATAGTCTGATTCAGCCTGATAACCCGAGCATATGCTCATCGAGAATGGTCTGATTCCCATTGCAGATCACTTTGAGAGCTTCAAAGTATTCGGGCGGCACCGTTCTTGAGGCTTGGTAGCGGTGGTAAACACCACGACCAATAGCAATACACGTTACATACATATAATACGTATCAGGATCCTCCATGGCTACTCTTTCTGGAAGTTGAGTGATTCTCAAACACTCAACCCAATCGTCCACACCCATTGCCCAGCCCATCACCCCAACATTATTATTACTATTATTGCTCAGCAAGCAAAAGAGGGAGAACATCATCAACACCACTCCACCTTGCATTGCACGACTGCCTATCGCCATTGTTAGCCTGTATGTAAAGCATTTGTTCTATAAAAATAAAAGAGAAAAAATATGAAAAAAAATACAGGCACAAACCCCATATAAAATCAGCTTCAAGCACAAGCTTACATGCACCAAAACAAAAGTATCAATCTACGAAACATCGATCAGCTAACTGAACATAGCTGCTTTGAATCTGGAACAATTGATTTTTTATAAAGTTTTAAAAGGGCGTAGCCAAAACATTAAATTTTGCAGCTTCTCTTTTGTCTGCAGGCAAACACAATCCACAAAGCAATTCCCTATCAAACAAAACTTATTTTATAGGAAATACAGAAGACAGAAGGAACATCGACTTATATAATTAATCAACATATCCAACAATAAACACATAAAAAAAATACAACGCAATCTTACCGATAATCAATTAAGCCTATTTCACATCAGTTTAAGAAAAAAAAAATGAACACCAAAGAAAGACACAAGCTGCATTCAGCTAGGGGGACATAATCCTTACACCCCCAAAAGATTTAGCAACCATGAAACATAATACAAAAACAAAATCCAAGCCAAACCAAAAAGCAAATTAGGAAGCAAAAGAAATTTTACTTCGGAACAACGCGGGTCTATATGAACGCTTAACTGTTGGCAACCTAAATTGCCAACCTTATACAAGATATTAATTATTCAACCTAAAAAAAAAAAAAAGAAGAAAAAACGGTGTAATAATCCCAATATACTCGAGCGAGCACTAAAGAAGCGTAATGTCCGTACTATAACCCAAATTTTCCAAAAAAAAAAAAAACAAGAAGATTGAAGGAAACAAAAAATGCCCACCAAACAGTCAGAACAACGATTTCGTGACCGCAGGTTAAAATTACCAGAAACACCATAAACAACTAAAATATTAAGGACAGAGAGACGATGAATAGCAAAAAATGATAGTGTTCTTACTCTTACGAACTGATCTGAGCTGAGCTGAGCTGAAAAGCAGACTCTAAAAGGGAGAAGACGCGAAAGAATGAAATTTTAGCCAACACTAAAGATATCGAATGAAGCCTGGATGCAAGGCAAGCATGAATTGAATATACACAAGTAATTTACACATTACACCCTTGACTTTCTTAAATTATCACATTGGCATCTAAAAATCTCATTGCGTCATTTTCAGTCCTCTAAAGTCTAAATTACGCGCGCGAATAAGCCAGCGTTGACCGACGAGGACCGTCCGTCCATCTCGAAGCGAACGGCCACTCGCGAAAGCCTCACATTCAACCACGTCTCTCTCTCTCTCTCCGTTCTGTTCGTTGAGCCTCTGCTTAAGTTCTTCAGCTCGATCTCTACATTGCAGAAAGAGAAAACAAAAAAAAAAAAACATGATCACATATCTCCACCACCAGAAAAATCAATCGCGATAGTCGAACAACGCCTGCGTACAATGTTACACGCAAATATCCGCCTTGGAGGCTACGGCGAGCTGGTTCATCTCGAATGTACGGCTCAATTGATGGCGATTCGTCCTGCTTCCGATTTCTGCGTGCATGCATTTCATCAACTAGCTCTGTCGGCAAATTTTTAGATATTGTTTATCGATTTCATGAATGCACTTGTAACTTAGCTCCTGAATCGCCTTACGATAATTTAGTCACTGATATTCTACGAGTTCTGTGATGTGGTTATCGAAATAAATATCTACCTGCGTTTGAGGTCGCCTTTCTCGAATTGATCGACCAACAGAGTACTAATTTCATGAATGCTTGCATCCTTTCCGTCATAGTTTGGTTGAGAACTTTGCTGTCGTCATAGCTGAATCTCTCGAAGCATTTAAGATAAAAACGTTGTTTTCAGACGTCGGTGTTCGATAGATTAGCTCTGTAGAATCACATACGGTGTTTAATCAATCTCAGGCACGCATGTTCATGGTCATGAATGATATAATACGTGTACAGTGACAAGTCTAATTACTGATTTTTCACGTGTGTATTCATTCAGAGATTCGAGGAGGAAGGTCGCCGGATAGGAAATTGTTTGGGAGGCTAGGGATTGGATAGAAATTCACGAATTGATTTACTTCAACTGAGAATGGCGGCGCCGGGAGAACCGTCTCTGACGAGACGAGCATCGCGCAGTGCAGCTATGACGACGTTCTCGATGGAGGTGTTTGACAACGAGGTCGTCCCGTCCTCGCTCCAATCGATCGCGCCGATTCTTCGTGTCGCAGCTGAGATTCAAAACGAGCGTCCTCGTGTTGCCTACCTTTGTATGATTCATCCCCGTTCGTGTGTCTCTCAAGTGATTTGGCTTTCTTTTTTCCCTGCACATGCCATTTACGATGGAGTGAAATTGCTGCGTGTAGGTCGGTTCTATGCGTTTGAGAAGGCACACAGATTGGACCCTAATTCCAGCGGACGTGGTGTGCGGCAGTTCAAGACCAGTCTGCATCAGAGATTAGATCGGGTAATTGTTTTGAGTTGTTCTTTGACAGGAATATGTGTTTTTTTATATGATATGTAGAAATTATGCTATCAATAATACTATGAGGGATTTTGCGACCAAATTTATTCTATGACAATTTTTATGTAAAACTATTCCTGGAATTCTGTTAGGACGATGCGTCCACTCTTGCTGCAAGAGTCAAGAAGACCGATGCTCGGGAGATCGAGAGTTTCTACAAGCAATACTATGAGCACTATGTTCTGGCACTTAACAAAGGGGAGCAAGCTGATCGGTATCTTCTTCTTTATATTATTATCGTTAATTTTTGTTTTCCATTACCCCTTCATGTAGAAAAGCTGTACTTATCGTAAATATACTAATGCTATTCTTCTGTTGTCAGAGCTCAGCTTGGAAAAGCTTATCAAACTGCTGGCGTGCTGTTTGAAGTGTTATGTGCCGTTAATAAAACAGAGAAAGTTGAAGAAGTTGCCCCCGAAGTATGTGTTCCCTTTGCTGTTTAGTTGAGTATTAGGTTCATGAACATCTTTGTATATGCCTCATTAGTTTGAGGACAAACTGAAGTCATATTCATGCACATTGTTGTTCTTTACAGATTATGGCGGCAGCAAATGATGTCCAGGCCAAAAAAGAAATATATGCCCCATATAATATACTTCCTCTGGATTCGGCTGGTGCATCTCAGTCGATAATGCAACTCGAAGAGGTCAGTGATCCATTGTATTATAGTGCATTAGTTAAAAATATATCTTTAAACACATTTACATCGGGAGCAGTTTACCCCTTTTTAAAATACCAGGTTAAAGCTGCTGTTACTGCGTTGCGCAATACTGATGGCTTAACATGGCCAGCCTCGTTTGAGCAGCAACGTCAGAGAGCCGGCGATTTGGACCTTCTTGATTGGTTGAGAGCTATGTTTGGATTTCAGGCATGCTTGGTGAATTGTTGAATGATGAGTGTTGTTAGAGAATAACATTTATGCTAATGCATTGCTTCAATGTCTATGCAGCGGGACAATGTTAGGAATCAACGAGAGCATTTGGTCTTGTTGCTTGCCAATATCCATACAAGGCTAGTCCCCAAGCCAGAACCACAAAACAAAGTATGCCAAATCAATCTATCTTCTGTGTGGATTACGATTCCGTTAATTTATATTTTTTGTCACATAAATTAGTATCTAAATTTCCTTACGCACTGCTTAGGCTCGTTAAACTTGTAACTACGAAAGATGTTGTGTTAACTGGCTCGCTTTCTTTTGCGACTTCTTCTATGCATATTTTCTGTGTCGGTTTCATAATAATCAGGCAAAGTAATTAAGACCACTTCTTTTGGCATAGCTTGACGATCGTGCTGTTGATGCTCTCCTGAATAAGCTTTTCAAAAACTACAAGACATGGTGTAAGTATTTAGGACGAAAACACAGCCTAAGGTGAGATATTAGGGCTTTGGGGTGAAATTTACCTGTATGCTTACTACCATTGAAATGTTAGTCAAATTGATCGATATCTACATTTTACTTCTTATAGGCTCCCCCAGGTTCAGCATGAAATCCAGCAGAGGAAAATGCTCTACATGGGACTCTATCTACTGATATGGGGTGAAGCGGCTAATGTTCGCTTCATGCCAGAGTGCTTATGTTACATTTTTCACAATGTCAGTCACTTATTATTCTTCATATCTTTGGAAATTGATGACATGAATTTGGGTCAGCATGCATCTCGGTCAGAGAAATATAACGATATTGATATCATGCAACTGCATCTATAGATGGCATATGAGCTCCATGGACTTCTGGCTGGAAATGTTAGCATTGTTACTGGTGAGAATATCAAGCCTTCTTATGGTGGCGATGACGAATCTTTCTTGCGGAAAGTTATTACTCCTATTTATCGAGTGATTGAGAAGGTATTCTTATGCTCTAGTGTAATGTGTAGTTTTACGTCAGAAATATGCTCTGTAGATAACTGAGTGTTCTTCCGGCTACAGGAAGCCAAGAAAAATAAAAACGGGAAAGCTCCCCACACGGCGTGGTGCAATTATGACGATTTAAATGAGTATTTCTGGTAAATACTATAACTAGAAAAAAAATGTGAGTAGTTTGAGATATGTTGTTTTTACTTTTTAAGTCCGGCGTTGTGTGATATATAGGTCACCAGATTGCTTCTACTTGGGATGGCCAATGCGTGATGATGGAGAGTTTTTCAAATCAACACGAGATGTGACACAGGTGAGATTAATATTTTTATACGAACCTGGACAAGTGAATTGAGATGTCGCTTGAGTTCATATTGGTGTTCAGGGAAGACGTGCTTCTCAAAGGAAGCCTGGAAAGCTTGGGAAGTCATTCTTTGCAGAAACTCGTTCATTTTGGCATATTTTCCGAAGTTTTGATCGTCTTTGGACTTTCCTGATACTTGGGCTGCAGGTTGAAAGTGATACGAAGGATTTATTTTTTACACACTATAAGTGCTTGTCTGCCTGCCTGCCTGAGCTTTTCAGTTATTTTTGTTGCAGATCATGATTATCATTGCTTGGAGCAACGTTTCTATATTCAATATATTCCAAAAGGATGTTTTGTACAGATTGTCAAGTATTTTCATTACAGCAGCCTTTCTTCGGTTCCTTCAGAGTACGTGGGTTTTATTTCTGAAGTTCAACAAAGCATCATAGTACAGGGGAAAAATTTTATTTAGTTCTTGAGATATTTAACTTTTATTCGATAATAATTCACTTCTGGAAATGGTTTCAGGTATTTTGGACATCGTTTTGAATTTCCCGGGATATCTCAGGTGGAAGTTCACCAGTGTCCTGAGGAACATTCTTAAGATAATTGTCAGTCTTGCCTGGTCAATAATCCTTCCTATGTGCTATTTGCACCAAAACAAGTCATTTTCGTTTGGAAAAATCAAGGATTTGCTCTCTTTCCTCGATGAAGTTAAGGGTGTACCTCCGTTGTATATCATGGCAGTAGCTGTATACCTGCTACCAAATTTACTGGCAGCAGCCTTCTTTATTTTTCCGATGCTCCGACGTTGGATTGAGAACTCAGATTGGCATATCGTTAGGTTTCTCCTGTGGTGGTCACAGGTATATTATAAATATACACTAGCACTTTTTCTGGTATGTTCTTTAACATGGTTGATCATCAAACTCATGTTTTTGTTGGATGTGAAGCCATCATGTAATGCATTTGGAAAAAGCCAATGTATGAAAATCACGACTCAGTTGAAAAATACTGAAATCCGGGCTACAGAATTCTTTCTAAATTAATCATCTGTCAGCACAATATATTCCCTTAAGTGAATAATTTCTTATTTTTTATTGCACGATAGATCTGTTGACATTTCACCTAAATCTCGCAGCCAAGAATATATGTTGGACGAGGAATGCATGAGAGTCAGTTTACACTAATCAAGTAAGTTGGACCTTTAATATTTTGAGCATGTTTCATCTTATGCCCTGCACTGACATTCTTTTCTTCTTTATCTTGTTAATAAAATAACAGATATACAATCTTCTGGGTGCTGCTTCTATGCTCAAAATTTGCATTCAGCTACTTTATGATGGTAAATTTGCATCCATATGGTACCTCCACCAGTGTAGACTCTGTTGGCTTATTTAGAGTCTTATTTGATCCAGATTAAACCACTGGTACAACCCACTAAAGATATCATGAACATCCACCGCGTTGAATATGCTTGGCATGAGTTCTTTCCTGATGGTGTGTAATTTCCTCGTCTTGTTCTAATCCATTATTAAATCTTATCAGCTAACAACTATAAATATATTCTTCAACCAACTGCAGCCAAGAATAATTACGGAGCAGTTGTTGCGCTATGGGCACCAGTTGTCTTGGTTTGTGGTTTAGGAAATCTTATTCTCATTGTGGAATTCTTTCTATTATTGACAATAAGAAGTCTTTATTCTCCATGTTATTATTTCATATTTGTCACTCTTCTCATGCAGGTTTACTTCATGGACCCACAGATTTGGTATTCATTGTTTTCCACAATATATGGAGGTTTTATTGGTGCCTTCGATCGTCTTGGAGAGGTAAGGACCTGTTACTAATAAAGATCTTAAAATTTGGATCACTTTTGTTCTTTAATTTCCATAATTCCTCCTTTTTACTTAAATACTTGCCTACTTTGCAGATTCGAACACTTGGAATGCTCAGGTCACGTTTTCAGTCCTTGCCCGGTGCATTCAACACTTATTTGATACCTTCGGATAAAACAAGAAAAAGAGGATTTTCCCTTTCAAAGCGCTTTCATGAGGTTTATCTTCACTTACAGCAAATTTTTTATGCTTTCTAGTTGCCAGGCAATGGCTTCAACGCTTTTCTGCCATTTGTAGGTTAACGCAAGCAGGAGAACTGAAGCAGCGAAATTCGCACAAATATGGAATGATGTAATATGTAGCTTCCGTGAAGAAGACATCATAAGTGACAGGTAGAGCCTCGCAAAAAGAATATATTTCATATAATTTCCACATATGCAGTATAACCTGCCACCATGAACTGAATCCTTTGCCTCAGGGAGATGGATCTGCTTCTTGTTCCTTATTCCTCAGATGCTAGCCTTGAGATCATGCAATGGCCCCCGTTTTTACTCGCTAGCAAGGTAAATATGCGTTAATTTTACGTTTCAGTTCAGAATTTTGCTTGACCCTCCATCTTTGCAGATTCCAATAGCACTCGATATGGCAACTCAATTTCGAGGAAAGGATGCTGATCTTTGGAAGCGCATATGTGCGGATGAGTATATGAAATGCGCTGTCATTGAATGCTATGAGTTCTTTAAGCTAGTTTTGAACACCTTAGTCAATGGAGAGACTGAGAAAAGGTTATCTTCTGCATCTTTTTAAGTTGCATGTTTTGATGATTATAGCAAATTGAGTTATCGCGTAATACTGTATTGCAAAAGCCTGTCGAATGATGCCCAAGTTTTTTCAGTTATACTTGGGAAGAGCTGAGATTAGTGTAGAAGGCATTAGAGTCACAGTTGGTTATGCTGCGGTACTAAAAACAACTTGCCTTGAACAGGATAATTGCAACCATCACTAAAGAAGTGGAAAATAACATATCAAAGAATACATTACTTGCAAATTTCAGAATGAAGTCATTACCTGATCTTTGCAAGAAGTTTGTTGAACTTGTAGAGATACTGGTAAGCACTACTGAGAATCCATATTTCCATTCCAGTTTCTCCGTGTTGCGTTTCACTTATGTTGAAGTTCGTACGATCATTTACTTTGTGCAGAAAGATTGCAATCCATCCATGA
The DNA here is from genome assembly GCA_028392965.1 of Lindernia subracemosa. Lineage (NCBI taxonomy): Eukaryota > Viridiplantae > Streptophyta > Magnoliopsida > Lamiales > Linderniaceae > Vandellia > Vandellia subracemosa. The sequence continues at coordinate 174,768 of JAQPCC010000136.1, read as the reverse complement.
AAGACAGGGTAGTTTTATTGCTACAGGACATGTTAGAAGTTGTTACACGTGACATGATGGTGAATGAGAGCCGGTTGGTATAAAGTTATAATTTTTCATGTTTCACGCTTGTTATCTCTTTGTTAAACAACATTCCATTTATTTTCATTCTTACCACAGTGAACTAGTTGAACTTGGTGGTAAAGATTCTGGAAAGCAACTTTTTGCCAATATCGTCTTCCCTCCTCCAAATACATCACAATGGGAAGAGCAGGTGCGTGCAATCGCACATTCAAAATTGGTAAGGGCGTTGTCAGAAAAATTGTACAAAAGTTAAGATATTCTTATCATTGTTACAGATCAGGCGCCTCTATTTACTCCTAACTGTGAAAGAATCTGCAATCGACGTTCCAACGAACCTCGAAGCACGAAGAAGAATAGCATTCTTCGCCAATTCACTTTTCATGGACATGCCCCGAGCTCCTCGCGTTCGCAAGATGCTTTCATTCAGGTGCATTGCACAGTCCTTTCATTTGCCATATATGTCGTGCAATTGTCAAGCTATTTCTTATACCCTTTCATCAACGTTAGAGGATCTGTTTTAAAGCTCTCAATCTCTACTCTGATTGTGCATTCTTCAACGGGGAATGTTTAGTTTGAATTCTTTCAATATCATCTATGGGATTTAAATATTTTTTATGAAAACTCCTTACCATGCTCTCCTTACATACATACTTCCGAAATTTTGTGGTATCAATAGTGCTTTTTCAGAATCTTGACAAAGCGTCTAGATGACATGCGAATGCATAATGTTTTTGAAAATTCAACTTAGTAGCTGTATCAATTCCCATGGCAGTGTCATGACGCCATACTACAGTGAGGAGACGGTCTTTTCCAAGAGTGACCTTGAGATGGAAAATGAAGATGGCGTGTCAATACTCTATTATCTTCAAAAAATCTATCCAGGTTTGCTCTGAATTCCAAGTGAAATATGCTTCCTTGCTTCCGAAGCTTCATGCCACTTAACCAATATATGGCTCGAAATAGATGAATGGAATAATTTCACGGAGCGTCTGAATTGCAAAGGATCAGAAATTTGGGACAATGAAGAAAATGTTCTTCAGTTACGCCACTGGGCATCCTTGAGAGGACAGACTCTATGCAGAACTGGTTAGTCGATTATCTTTCTCACAACGCACAAGCAGACACATATTGATTCAAACTGAATGAAATCTGTATGTGTCGTGCAGTCAGAGGCATGATGTACTACCACAGGGCTTTGAAGCTTCAGGCATTTCTTGACATGGCCCAGGAAAGCGGTAAGTGGAAACATGTTCCCCAATTTAAACAGGATCATGATTTACAATTTCAATAAGAAAGATCTCATAACGTAAATATACACCTGCCAGATTTGCCGTAGAAATAAATATGTATCATTTGGAATATTCAAAAAGTTCTAAGATATTTAAAACATAACTAAAGCCTGACAGTACCTAGTTTTCTAGTAGAAGTCAAAACAGTAGTGAATTTTCTTGCGCCAGGATAGATTTGGTTTTGAACTACATAGCTTGGAGAAACTCCTTATTTCTTTTGAATCAGATTTACTGGAAGGCTATAAAAGCATCATAGAACGATCAGCAGAGGATAAGAGAAGTCAAAGATCCATGCATTCTCAGCTGGAAGCAATAGCCAACATGAAATTCACTTACGTAGCCACATGTCAGAACTATGGAAACCAGAAAAGGAGTGGAGATCGACGTGCAACTGATATTTTGAACTTGTTGGTGAAGTATGTTGAACGATTCCAACTGAAAGCAAGAGTTACTTCAATATTTTTCCAAAGTCGGAGGCTGACTAGCTAATCTTGTTTTATGCTTATTCTCTCACAGTAATCCAGCTCTTCGTGTAGCATATATAGATGAAGTTGAGGAAAGGGAAGGTGGGAGGAACCAGAAAGTTTATTACTCCGTATTGGTGAAGGCTGTCGATAATCTTGATCAGGTAAGTATAAGATTCTTTTTCTGACTGAAATAACTTCTCAGTGCTTGTATCTTGGGGTGATAAAAAAATGCTTCTCTGCGAAGGAAATTTATCGCATAAAACTTCCTGGGTCAGCAAAAGTGGGAGAAGGGAAGCCTGAAAACCAAAACCATGCTATAGTTTTCTCTCGTGGAGAAGCTCTTCAGACAATTGACATGAATCAGGTAACCTTCAGAAAAGTTATGAATCACGAATTTTCAGGTAATAACTCATAAATGCTTATGTCCATTATGCAGGATAACTATTTGGAAGAAGCTTTTAAGATGCGCAATTTACTTGAGGAATTTAATGAGGACCATGGTGTACGACCACCTACAATCCTCGGTGTCCGTGAGCATATCTTCACCGGAAGGTTAAATGCTCTTTAAATTTCTTTTAGGCTTTGGTAGAGATCCAGGTTCAGCTCTTTCTGATTTCTAATGTTCTAATGCAGTGTGTCTTCATTGGCTGGGTTCATGTCAAATCAAGAAACAAGCTTTGTGACAATTGGTCAGAGGGTGCTTGCTAGACCTTTGAAGTACGTGAGTTATACAGTTGCTTGTATGGTTTTTCTCCTATTTATTGCTTATATCTGATATATATCTATAAGGCCAATAGAGAAACCTCAATGGTTGTTCATCACTCGTATAAAATCTGATGATGGATTTGAAACTACTAGAATCGGTAGTGTAATCTAGCTATGGACTATGTCGTTAGCTTCCATCAAAGAATGTGTGCAAATAATTTCATTTACTTCTTATTACTTTAAGCATTCAGAAAAAAAATTGTATTGCAAATGGTTGCTGCTGCTGGTGTGGGCTGAAGTTCTGCATCATCAATTGATTTGGTCATTTTGGAATTGCTCAATTACAGCCTTTACATGATTCCGTTTTTCGCAGGGTGAGGTTCCATTATGGACATCCAGACGTTTTCGACCGGATCTTCCACTTGACCCGAGGGGGAATCAGTAAAGCCTCAAATGGAATCAATCTCAGTGAGGATATATTTGCTGGTGAGATCCTCGGTTCCTTGCACCATTCTCGGTGGTGTATGTATTCTTTCTAATAAACTTTATCTTCCTGAAGGTTTTAACTCAACGCTCAGACGTGGAAATGTCACTCACCACGAATACATTCAAGTCGGAAAGGGAAGAGATGTTGGTCTCAACCAGATCTCACTTTTTGAAGCAAAAGTTGCATGTGGTAACGGCGAGCAGACTCTCAGTCGTGATATCTACAGATTAGGGCATCGGTTCGACTTCTTCCGCATGTTGTCAAGTTACTATACAACCATTGGGTTTTACATGAGCTCAATGGTAATAGTTTCATTAGTTCAAATTTGTAAATATCTGCATTGATTGTGAATCAGACATGATCTGCATTTCGTCATCTGATTACATATCTGTGATCCTTCTGCAGAGGCCTTGACACAAAGAATCCACATTTTCTGTATTATTGTGTCCGAAAACTATTATTTTAACCTAATACTTCTTTATGCTTATGCAGATGGTGGTCCTCACCGTGTACGTATATTTGTACGGAAAACTCTACCTCTCACTGAGTGGACTAGAGCAGACCATAGTCAGATATGCACGAACCAAGGGAGACGACGCCCTCAAGACCGTGATGGCATCACAATCCCTCGTTCAATTAGGTTTGTTGATGGCACTCCCAATGGTCATGGAGATCGGTCTAGAAAGAGGCTTTAGAGCTGCAGCGGGAGAATTCATTATCATGCAACTCCAACTAGCACCCGTCTTCTTCACCTTCTCTCTCGGCACAAAGCTCCACTACTTTGGTCGGACGTTGCTGCATGGTGGGGCCAAGTACAGAGCAACTGGTCGTGGCTTCGTCGTGAGGCACGAGAAGTTTGCAGAGAACTACAGGATGTACTCGAGGAGCCATTTCACCAAAGCCCTCGAGCTGATGATCTTGCTCATAGTGTATCAGGCTTACAGCGCTGCTGTACCAGACTCAAAGGCATACGTTTTCCTCACGTGCTCTATGTGGTTCTTGGTGGTGTCGTGGTTGTTTGCTCCATTCCTCTTCAATCCCTCGGGTTTTGAGTGGCAGAAGATTGTGGAGGACTTTGAGGATTGGACGAAATGGATAAGCAGCCGTGGTGGAATCGGTGTTCCGGCGAACAAGAGCTGGGAATCATGGTGGGACGAGGAGCAGGAGCATTTACAGCACACTGGCTTTTTGGGGAGGCTTTGCGAGATTTTCATGTCCCTACGCTTCTTCGTATACCAGTACGGGATTGTGTATCAGCTGCGCGTCGCCCAGCACGATAAAAGCATCATAGTAAGTACTTACTTACTGCCCGATAAGCTGATCAAAATCTAATCATCATCACCACCACCATTGCAATCCTAATCTCGGGGTGTGTTTCTTCAGGTGTATGGTTTGTCTTGGATTGTGATTGTTGCTGCGATGCTTACGTTGAAGGTATGTTCCTGGACTTTTGAGCCGAAACTAATAGAAGAACTTTGTGAACAATGAAGCGTCGTGCTAATATTAACGTACCGTTATGTATGTATGTGTATGGTGGCAGATAGTGTCAATGGGAAGGAAAAAGTTCAGCGCAGATTTCCAATTGATGTTCAGACTATTGAAGCTGTTCATGTTCATAGGGTTTGTGACTGCACTCATCGTATTCATCAAGTTCCTCGACCTCACTGTCGGAGATATATTCGCCAGCTTGCTAGGCTTCTTACCAACTGGATGGGCTATTCTCCTGGTAAATTTTACTTCAATCCAAGTTTTATTTATTTACTTCCGAAAAAACAATAATAATAATAATAATAATAATATATAAATTTCGTTTTCGTTTATAGATCGCTCAAGCTTGTAGGCCGATAGTGAAGGGCTTCGGCATGTGGGGTTCGGTGAAAGCTCTGGGGAGAGGGTACGAGTACTTAATGGGATTGGTAATCTTCGGACCAGTGGCTGTGCTGGCGTGGTTCCCCTTCGTATCAGAGTTTCAGACGAGGCTTCTCTTCAACCAGGCCTTTAGCAGAGGTCTACAGATTCAACGTATTCTCGCCGGCGGTAAGAAGAACAAGTAAACTAATACGACGGCTCACGACGGTTCGATCGCTTTTTCCTTCTCAAGTCACTATGTGTTCGGGATTTATGTTCCATTCCATATGACTACGATGAGATGAGAATGATATAATACTACTAATAATAAGAGAGAACGAAAACACAGAGCTAAGCTGCTTCTGGTTCGTGCAAGAGAATCAATCATCCACGGTATTTTACATGCCTTAGTTATTTAGAACGAAGCGCACGCTGCCTACCTTCACGACGAAACCCGAAGAAACGATCTTCTCCACCAAACCTGGAAAGCCTTACTAAGATCGGGGCAATTGTTGTTACCGTCCTTAGAGAAACATCTGAACCAATCCATAAACAGTTGGTACTGCTCCTTCAAGGGAAGGGTAAGCAGCAACTGACCCATGGCCTCTTCCACCGCCTTCATGTCCAGACCTTTCCTGCACCTCTGCAGCCACCCGAAATCCGACAGCATCGGTCCAAACCACAGGCTCACGAGCTTCAGCCTCGTCTCCGACCTGCAGTGCACCTTCCCCGTCCCCATCGAGATGAAAACCACCGCCGAGGTGCGGCTCACCTCGTACCTCACCATCGGAGAGGACTTCTCGTGCATTTTGACCATGGGAGTCTGGTCGGCCCAGAGACGTACGAATTCTTCCGCCATTTGATGCTCCAATAGGACGTCGAACACCCAATTCAAGCTGTCCACCTGCTTCGAGATGCTTTCTAACAAGGGTTTTTCGTTTTTCTCTTTTCTGGCCGGAGGAGGCCCTTCACCCGAGGCTTCCTCGAGTAGGGCAGCGAGTGAACTCAGGCAAGACTTGCAAATCGTAAGTAGATCGTCCTTGTTCACTTCTTGGCCGTCCTTTTCGTACGCCGAGCTTTTGCACAAGAGACCTTTGACGAGGTTTTTTAGTTCGTTTCTAGCGTTGGCATCGCTGCAGGTGATAATAGAGCGAACGAGGCGTTTGGTCAGCGTACGCTGCGAATCGACGGGATTGAAGCTGTAGAGCCTGTCCGAGATATCTGAAGTCAACGCACTGTCCATATCGAGCTTAGGCAGCAATTCTTTTAGCTTTTCCTCTTCTTCCTCGGTCCATGGCACCGCCGAGATGTACTTTAAGCAAGAGGAGATGCCTCCGTCGAACTTGAGACCATTCGATACCTGAAAATTTTCAGATAGAATCAATCAAACAGTTTCTTCAGAGGCTGCAATTCAAGAAAGAAAACAGCAGAATATGCGACAATTAGCACCTCGAGTATGTCGATGGCGCGAAAAACCCCAATCTTGGCAAGTCTCTTCCCACGGCCGTCATCATCATCCTCGAACATCATCTCCACCGTCTCGCGGAAAACGCCCAAATTATCCACCTCAGGCACTTCAATCCTGCATAAGCAGCTGCTCCCCTTATTCGCATCGATCAATTCGGCGAAAACCATACTGTTCGACCTCAAAACCTCTGAGCCCGCCTCAAGAACCAGCGTTTGCCCATTCTTCCCCTTCAGATTTAACCTCACATTGCTCCCCTCCTCCGACCCACTTCCGCCGGTCCTCGGATCTGGCAACGGCGACTCAGGGATTGACGTTTGTTTGGGGGTTGCGCTCCGGGGTATCTGCTGCTGCTGCTGCTGGGATATGGGTGAGACCCGACCCGGGGAGAGGATCCTTCGGGCCAAAGGTGGGGCCTTTTGGGTGGGGCTTGAGGATATAACCTCGGCCTTTCTCGAGCTGGGTACTACTTCGATCTTCTTGGCGTGGTTCTCCGGGCTGAGCGGCGGAGTTGTGAAGGAGCAACACCAGTGGCCACGGCGGCGGGTTTTCTGCATTGCGACTGTAACAGCACAAACAAGAAGTAAGTGGTTCTTTCTTGATGGGTTGGTTTTCACATGGGGTGTGATTTGCAAGAAAGATAATAATAACCTGAAGCTGATTGAAATGGTGGAGAATATGAGGAGGAATAATTGCCTGAGATAAGCATTATATAGTATTTAATTTATCAACTCAACGTATTGAATGGTGGAGGAAAACAACAAATGCTCTAGTGCAACAGTTGAGCTGGCATGAGAATCATCTACCTTTTAATTTTATAGTTTATTACTATTAATTTTGGAGTCATACATATGATATGCATGCATAAATAATATCTATATTCAGAAAGTTGGGCGAATATGTAATCCTCCAACCTATCTCGTGAAAAATATAACCTTCTTCCTTTGATACGCTCAAACCAAAATATGAAAATTGGCAAGTATTCAAATGACGAGAAAACACTCTTGCTTGCAACCACCAAGCAGTTCATCGCCGCCATGCAGAAGAGTTTGTTCACGTCTGTCTGATCTGTGTATATATCTCGGAAAAGGGCTCCTTGATCAGAAGCAGAAATATCTGTAGATTCACGTAACTCGTCGTGGACGGCGGGACAGATGGAGAGGCCATCATCATCTATTAAAAGCGAACCTCGAACTTCCAAGGTGCAGCAAATTGAGTTTGCAATGGTAATCAACTAAAAGCCCCGACTGATTATATATGACTGATTATATATGCTTGCGTAAGATCGCAAGAATGTTCACTCAACTTGTAGATCTAATCCGTTCATCGGCGACGAACAAGAAGACATTCAAACCAAGAAAGGACAATCAAAGTCACACTAGCATCAAATCAAATCAACCCAACGAAAGAAAGGTCTTACAAAATGCTTAGTATAACAGTATACGCAAAGGCCACTTGGCGGTGACTGAACCAAGACTTACCGATCCAAACCGAACCCATTGGCCCCGAATGTTTAACAAGAAGATAATGTAACTACTAGTAGGGCTTTACTGTTATGTAACTTACACACAATCATTTCCCGACCAAAGAATAGCAGCTTGAAGACCCAAATAGAACATTGCTTCTGTAATAAAAAAAAAATAGTAACTGTCCGAAGAATGATCTTCTTTAGTAAAAATACACAGGCAGAGTTCTCTGCGAGGAACATCCATCCCTGTAGCAAACTCATTCATAGCAATCACCTTCCAATACGGTTCATTCCATCTCAATGCAATTTTGCCAAACGCTTTGTACATTATTATCTCACTTGGAAATAGAGCATATTTTACCTTCGTCAATGAAGAAGATATTTCATCCCCCAATGAAGCTGGACCACTTTCTTCTGACAAAAAAGAAAAAAAAAAAAAAAAGGCACCAAAACCGAAATGAAGGCTCCTAGAAAGCCCTTCCCTCTGCTAGATCGAAACTGTTACTATATTAACAAAAGAAACGGATGATCACAATGAGTTTGTGAGATGCAATGAGATCTTCTGAATCCTTCGACTGTTTGTGACATCAGATGAGTCTGGGGATATTGAAAAGTTCTTCAATCATCTGAAATCAAGAATTATATGATTGCAATTTCAAAATCTCGTCCATCTCTATTCACAATATCCCATTTAAGACCCTTTGGTAGTAGTCGTATTGCCGTGTTCGCCATGCATCCAGACTGCTGCTTATTAGGGAGAGCACCAAAGACACACATTGCTGATAGACCAACATAGATTGGGTAAGAAGACAAACATACGATATATTACAAATGAACATTAGAATAAAGCAAATAAGACCTCTTCTGTCAAACTAAGATGAAATCTTTTCCTCAAGTTCTGTATTGTCCGCTGGCCACCCTTAAAACAAGGGAAATCCGAATCCTGCAACAGGATCAAATGTTAACATTGAATGGGACGGTTCACTTCCATGATACTCCACAAGATAGAGAATGATATGCACATATATATATATAAGTGAGAGAGAGAGAGAGAGAGCATCGGTTTGTTATTACCTGCAGCATTTCAACAAGAAGTATTATCCGCTCAGCATGTTTCCGACAAGTGAGGAAACCTTGGATGCATAACACCTGAATACAATAGACGGAACGTGGATGATGAACAATTAAAAAAAAAATCGAAGGCATAACATAAGTCATTTTCATAATCTTTTGAATCTACCTTAAAATAGTCAAAAAATTCACTTGGAACTCCTTCAGCATCAGAATCCATCACCTGGTAAAAAACAGTAGTAATGATAGGTGAATTTCCAGACACTGGAAATAAACTTAAGAATACAAACGAAATGTATCCATGTGGACTTTATAATCATGAATGTAGTGATGTTTGTTGCAATATTAAAATATCTCACCTCAAGAAGTTCACGGGTTAATTTAAAAGGAGCACTTTCGAAATTTACACCTCCAGGTGAATTGGAAAGCATGAAACCGAAATCTATGTGTATGACATGGCCTTCTTCATCCAACAATAAGTTGCCGTTATGCCTATCCTTCACCTGAGATGGAAACCATGTGAGAAGGTTGAATGCAGAGTAAGTTAAGCGGAAAGTATTGAAAACAAATTGCAACGATAAGATTCACCTGTAAAAGATAGCAAACTAGAGAATATCCAGCCATGCTTTCAACAAAGTTTCTCTGCAAAGAACAATAGCATTCATTTCAGAAATAAATAATCATCCAAGACAAAAGTAGGCCAAAACGATAATCATAGTAAAGGCAAGTACTCTGTATTCATGAATAATTCGCTTTAAAATTGAGAGCTCAACGTCAATAAATTCAATAATCCTTCAACAAGCACTTTCCGTCAGAATACTAGAAAAATTCAACTAAATGTTGGTTGAGTGAAGGAATACATTCCACAACTACTAAAGAAAGATGGTGAGCTCATGTAAACAACAACATCACACCAGTGGCAAAATTCCAGCCTTTAAGGAAAAACATAAAAAAGTTTGAGTTTGATTGCTTTAAGAATAGCCTCAAGCTCTAACATGCAGATAGCAGTCTAGAGTGGTTACCTGGGCAAGCTTAAAGCTGGGAGAATTTTCTTGATATTTAGCAACAAAGAACTCGCGCAGGCTTGAAACATTGGGAAATCTACTTTTGATTGAGTGGATTGACGCCTGGTGAATAAAATCTCGAAATTAATAAAAATTTTACAAAGACACAGGCATGTCACTGAAGTAGATGTAAATTGAACGGTGCTATGTCTTATTACCGTGTCAGGGATAGTTTCTATAAGAGCCGTATATGAGGAAGCAACTAATACTTCATAAGGACGCAACCACAAGGGAAGACCAGCCTCTTGGAATATATCTAACATTTGGAAGTGAAATAGAATGCCATTAAACATTAGCCAAAAAAATGCCAATAATCACAAGAAGGCCATGTGAGGAGCCACTTAATCTTTTGCCTCAATAATCATCTCTTATCATTTACTCCATACTGGACCTTGGAGCATCAAAACATCACAGATGAGTAGGGGTACTAACCATAAAAGTGAGAAATAAGTTGTACTGCAAGATGCTCCTGCCTACAGTCATCCCCACTCTTCACAATTGCCTAGGTGAAACAAATATAAGTGAGATGATGAGGGGGAACATACCACATTATAGGATATGCCAATGGATGGAATAACAAAATTGTCAATTACCTATAAAGTATTAAGAAATGGAAGCAATACATAAATCAGAGCACAAAGACATAAGCCGTAATTTAATAAATGGCAAGTAGATCTAAAATCTTAAAGATAGTGATCAACAAACCAGAGCTTTTAAATTTGTAATACTTCCGCAATAAGTGAAAAAACACTTACTGAGCGCAAGTCCCAACCGGGTAAGTTTCCGAATGATGAAGCTTTACGTATTCTCTCCTTCTTTACCTCCCAAAGCTCACCAGATAGTGCATCACCAATGTTGGGAATGCCACCATTTGCAACCTGTTTATAGATAGAACAAATAAATAGATAGCTAGCAAGTTAAGATATTACGAGAAGACATCAAACCCTATTTTTACTTGATCAATTAACTACCTTTGGCTGTGAATCTGAAGAATCCTGACCAGCCCCTTTCAAAGGAAGTCCTGGAGGCGCTTCTCCTTTCATTGCAGCCGCCTGAGAATATAAACTTAACAAGATGTACAAAATAGGGCAGAACAGTAGAGGATTGGTAGCAGCTGATTACCTTGACTTCTTCAATAGCCACAGTGCTTGGAACACGTCGATGCTCCTTTTTTCGAGGTGGTTCTTGGTCTTCTATGTCATCCATACTAATCCCAGGGTCAGCGGACAGGACAACTCTCACCCGCTCTAAATCATTCTGATCCCTTGGTTGACACGCACAATTAGCCCGGCTACAATTCGAAGCAGAAAGTTGAGGATTACAATTATGATAGACAGGCTCAGACTGCTCCTCCACCAAAAGATTAACACGAACGAATTTCACTTTAGCCTCCCATATCTGATTCATAGCCTGGTCAATAGCTTCAGAGGTGGACCTCGACATCCTATCATAACCATTATGATACATATCATTTCCTGTCCGTAGAGGATAAGCCCATGGTGGAGGCTTCGGCAGTAGTGCATCCCCATTTGCTAGTGGTATTCCTCCTTTTGATAGCTTTTGTGAATTGGATGCATCCTTTGTGTTACTAATTCACAATATACATTTATTATTGCCTCAATCAACAAATAAAAATCTTCAAATTAAAAAAAAAATCATTTGAACGGCTAATTCTCCACATACAACTCACCTTGGGGCTTCACTCTTCAAAACTTCAATAAAGATCATGTAGGGAGCCTTCTCTCTGGAATTCAAGAGGATGGCTTCATCTTCAGGTATGTGAAGCACACGATACACACCCCTCCCCATTGGAAAACATATTCCTGTAACAAAAGAATGAAATGAAGGAACGACTTTCCTATAATAGTTGGCAGTGGATTTGCTAAAAAGATCTGGGTAAAAAAATCTCTAATCATACATGTGGCTAGACAGAGAAAGTGAAGCACAGAAGAAAATGGGAATACAGCTGACTAGTAAGATTAATAGTTCATGTATCCTTTATCAGGAAAAAAAAGGATCAATTGGAAGCACTAGCAAAATGTCTTAATAAATCCTAGTCCTCCACATAAACTATGATTGCTCTCCAAAATGTTATGGCTAGGCTGCTGAAGTTCTCCACACTATTTTGTACCAAGTACACTACAAGTAATGCAATAACGTGACAATTACTGAATGTTAAAATATGCGATGTTAAACCAAAACAATATCAATCCATGTTGTATTTACCTCCACTGCTCTGAACATCAGTTATATGTTCGTTGACTTCCGCAAGAGACTGAAAAGTAGAGAACAGAAGTTTAGTATAATAAAATAAGATGCACAACTGAAATATTTTTGGGATAATGGAAGCAGATGAAAGTCTGAGAACCTCACGGAGAGCGGCTTTGCGATCCTCAATAGGGAATACATCAACAAGTCCATAAGATGTCTCGCACAAACTTTGCACAAAGTCAAGCGACTCATGGTAGGTCCCTTTCCTAAATTGTGCTGCAGTATTCGGTAGAGGAGGTTTAGCATTTGACTTTTCATTTTGCTGCTTTGGTGAGCCAGGGCATTTCTGCATGATAAAATCATTTAATGAAGAGCTAACGCAAGACATCCAATAGAAAATATTTCAAAACAAAGAAATGGAAAGAAAAATGACAATCATAAACAAGACACTCCACACCTTCATAAAGCAAAATCCAGGGCCAAAGTTGATATTCAGAATAAAAATTTATACCAACATTTTAAAGATAGTGAGGTAAAAAAGCCAGTATGTCATACTGATAGCGACAAAAATATTTATGACTTCGCCAATCCACGTTAGTATACTTTTCATCTTTCTCCTTTTGTACACAGACTACACTTGCTATTGTTTGTTTTATTTGATATGGAAACAGATCAACACACTTGACAAACTTATTAGCAGTAAGAAAATAAAAGATTAACTGACCACTTGGTTCTTTCTGGAAACATATAGTTCTGAATCCTCTATTGAACGATCACGATCTTTGAACAGTTTTCGAAAAAAATTCTCAGTTCCAGGGCTGCTTTCAAGAACATTTTTGCTATGGCTGGAATCATTTGCCATTGAATTTTTAGAATCTTCTGGATGAACTCGAAACAATCCGCGGAACAATGAGAACTCTGAAGGCTCTTCTTCATCCTCGCCATTCGCATGCCCTTTCCGGTCATCATCATGTTGTTCAGTAAGATCTTTTCTTTCGTCAACACTTTCCTTAAAAATCTTTTTGAAGAATCCTTCTTTATCATCAACTTCCGAACTCTTTATCACTCTCTCTGAATCATCATTATTGTCATCCGGATCCTTTTTGTCCTCAAATTTATCCTTAAAGAGCTTCTTGAAAAAGTTATCCTTCTCACCGTCTTCCAGTGATTTAGTTAACATTTTTTCATCCGGATCATTTTTGCCATCTCGAAACAATCGTTTGAAAAATCCATCAGTACTGGAGCTAACTTCTTCCTCATCTTTACTACTCAAAAGCCTCCTAAAAAACCCATCTTTCTCTGACTCCTCATCATCCTTATTTATGGACTGTCTTGCATCCTCATCTCTACCGCTGCTAAGCAATCTCTTTAGAAACCCATTTTCTTTCTCATGGTGGTTCTCCTCATCTTTGTGCATATCTATAGACTGCCGCACATCCTCATCACGGCTACCGCTCAACAATTTCTTAAAAAACCCACCATCTTTCTCATGGTTCTCCTCATCTTTATGTTTATCCATTGACTTCCTTAAATCCTCACCTCGACTGTCCCTTAACAATCTCTTGAAAAATCCACCTTCCTCATTCGCTTTCTCCCTGTCTAACGATTTCCTCAAATCCTCATCATGACTCTCTCTCAAAAACCTCTTTAAGAACCCACCATCTCTATCTGAACCTTCCTCTTCTTCCTTCTCCCCAGATCGCCTAAACAGAAGTGCATCTCTCACCTTTGGCCCCGGGATAAACTTCTTAAAAATCTTATTCCCATCCGCCTCTGGTGAACCCATCGTTCTTCCGCCATCATCTTGTGGCGTTGCGCTCCGACCTGGTGAGAAAGAAAATGACCTTGACACCGACCCGGTTGAAGGTGGTGACGAAGCCAACGACAATAGCTTCTGTTTTGACGACAACAACCTATTCAATACCGGATTCTTCCCCAGTGGACTACTATTACTGTTTCCACCGCTAGAAAACCCAAACATACCAGTACTCTGAGGCTTAATCAGAAGCGGCCACTCCCCCATCAACGTGGCTGCAAACTGGCACTTCTCTTGAATCCTACTAATCCCTTCATTGTCATCCACATCCTCCAACTCAGCCATAAGAAACCAGTGCACTTTGAGCGCAATTTTCAACGATTTCGAACAAATATCGATGACAAACTTATCTAGAGACGGGCTAGGCTTGTGAATGCACATGTAGCATATCTGAAAGAGGTAGCTCTCGATGCCAGAAAGAGGCAAAGTGTACATACGATTGCACAAGTAGTCCCTGACACCGGGATGGTCGTGTTTGTACAAATAGCTGACGGCGATCCACTCGCAGAAGAAAGCTGAATCGAAGAATCTGATGAGCCAACCGCTCTCCCCGGAGGCAGTATCGCTGGTCGGAATCGTGCGCGTGGTGACCTCTCGAGGCGACTCGGAAGTCCACTCGCCGAACGCGCGCGTAAGTCCGAGGAGTTTCGCCATTTTATGCCTCAATTTGACGGTCTGAGCATACCTAATAATGAAGAGTTTGATCGGTCAATTCAAAAACCCGCGATTTGGATAAGAAAAAGGGGGAATCGAATTGAATTGAAGCTCATCAACGACGCCGTAGGAGGAGAGGCGATCGATGCAGGTGGTGGCGGTGGTGGTGATGCTAACGTGCGCGGAGGGTGTTGAGGGGGTTTTTTCCTTTATTGTTTTTATTATTTTCCTTTTATATATCATTTATTTGGTTGAAGATTTCTGTCTGGTGGGTGTGACGGCAAAGGTAATAATGCAATTCTTTTTTCTCTTTCTTTCTTCCTTTTTAAGATTTAATTATTTATTATTTTTTAAAAAAAATTCTTGGTGTGAAACGAAGAATCAGAGAGGAATTTTCAAATTTACGAATTGTAGAGAGAGGCCATGTGAGCGAGTTGTTGACAAATTAATTTTAATATTTTAAAAATCTTTTTCTAGAAAATTAAATAATTATAAATTGAAGCATCGTTTAGACATTTCAAACGTTGATTTATAAGATATTGATGTTATATTTTCTTTATTTTGTGGATTTCCAATCATTTAAAATTAACTAGGTTCGACCCGTGCGATGCACGGGAATGTTCCTTAATTTAGAATGTCACAGGAATTTTTTTTATTAATAAAATATTGAAACCGACACTTTGTAGAGAAAAATAATAATAATGAAGCGATATTTAGGAAAAAAATAATAATGACGTAATCGTTTAAAAATAAATAAATAAATAACGAAGCTTTCTTCCACGTTGAGGAAAACGTTGAAAATCTTCAGCGAAATTATGCAGAGCATATTTTTCGGTAGTAAAGGCCTTTATAGTGGAATTGTACACATGATCGACTTGTTTGATAAATTTATTGGAAGTTAAATCATAAACAACTATATTGATCTCTTACTGATATACCATGAGAATATATTACATCGAAAAACCTTAAGTATACTTCATAAAATTATTCTGGGCAATGAAAGTTGCGTTGACAGAATTTATGTTTTCAAAAAACACATAATATTATTCAATTCTGAAACTAGGGTTTCAAAAAATGAAGTTTCAATTCGAATATGGTTTGCCTCATTTTGTTATAAATTGTTATAGAAAATAAATTCAGCAAAATTCCAACGCATGAGAATGATAACAAATTCATGATTCAAATGATGTCTCCAAATTAAATTCAACCATGCCACACTGCTTTTCACTATTTCTCTTATTTGGGTTCTCTGCTGAAATTAGTTTGTCGATTGTTGCTGGACTTGGGTCTACCTTCCCTATTTGGGTGAACTAATATGTTTGCATTTGGGAGGTTGCGATTTTGAAATTCAGTGGTATACAAAATTGGAAAATGCACAAATATTTATCAATTCAAAACATTATTCCGGGCAATAAAAGTTGTGTTGACAGAATTCACCATAGTCAGCGATGCATCACCTAAACTCTATTCAAACTTGATGCCTCAGGCTTTGATTACTAATGGATGTTGTGTTATATATTCATGCTTTAAGAATAACAGTAATTATATGTTAGGCAATGAATTACTGATATAGTTCCAGACTGTATTCAACATTGATGCTTCATGCTTATATTATTAATGAATGGTGTGTTCTATATTCGTGCTGACCACTAATAGAGGTCACTACTCAACTGGGTGGTTAAGCTCCCTCCATCTATATGTATTGTATGATTAGTTTCATCTCAAACTTTCAAATATACCAACAGATAACAATATTACAACGTTAAATTTGTTTTCAGGAAGCAAGCTTAGCCTCTGACATTGTTCTATTCTTTCAATATTGGAAATAAAATAATGAAGCTATCTTTTGAATAATAATAAAGCTATTGTTTGAAAAACAAATAATGAATCTATTGTGTAAAGAACATAATAATCATGAAGCTATAATTTAAAAAATATAATTATGAAACTATTGTTTAAAAAACAAACTAATGAAGCTATCGTTTGAAAATAAAATAATGAAACTATCGTTTGCAAATAAAATAATGATCCTATCGTTTGAGCAAAAACAATGAAGCTATGAAAAAACAAATAAAATAATGAAGCTATTGTTTGAAAATAAAATAATGAAACTATCGATTGAAACTAAAATAATGAAACTATCGATTGAAAATAAAATAATGATCCTATCGAAATAAACTAATGAAGCTATCGTTTGAAAATAAAATAAGGAAACTATCGTTTGAAAATAAAATATGATCCTATCGTTAGAAAAAAAAATGAAGCTGTGGAAAAACAAATAAAATAATGAAGCTATCGTTTGAAAATAAAATAATGAAACTATCGATTGAAAATAAAATAATGATCCTATCGTTTGAACAAAAGACAATGAAGCTATGGAAAAAAAATAAAATAATGAAGCTATCGTTTGAAAAAAATAACGAAGCTATCGATTGAAAAAAAAATAATGAATCTATCATTTAAAAATAATGAATCTAACATTTGAAAAACATAATGTATTTGTTAATTAGTTTACATACAATGTATTTGTTATTTATTTTTCTTCAAAGAAATTTATTAGAGACTGTTGGGATGCATACGTTCATGTGCATTTAAGCTTCGTTAGTGTCCATTTGTATTCTATACATATTATTCTAAAGAAGAAATAATGTAACTTCACAATTGTGTGCCATTCCATGAGTCATTGTGTGGCATATCATGTGTCACATGTTTTAAATTTTCATTTAAAATACAAGTTATTAATTACTATGTAGCTTCTCTATGTAATGAATGATACGTTGGTTGATGTATGATTCGAAAATGCTGTATTCATACCTTCTATAGAATTAATATTTGATCATATGTGCTGGATATTATTGTATTGCTATCAGCAGTGCCTCGTCTGATACGAAAATAATTATGCATCACCCGCATACTAGTATTGGCTTCGAATAGGTCATATATCAATTTTCATTCTCGAAAAATATTGAAGAAAGGGGTCTGTGTAGCAATATCTGCAATAGAAGGACCGAACCATGACAAATTGGGAGCGATACGATTCAATTCCAACATAACAATTGTATTGTATAGTTTACTGAATATTGTCTAGCTGATTTGGACAATTGCACCATGCAGAGATGGCATAGACTTAGCTGAATATCACGTTGAACCCTAAACCCTAAATGACCAAGCTCAAGTAATGACATCGCACTTGAACATATGGAGTTTTGATTTCTAGAATATCCAACTCTCCGATTAATTCTTTATAACGTACTCTATTGAGAAATAATTATGCATCCCGCGCATGCCAGCAGTAGCTTTGAATAGGTCGTATATTAATTTTCATTCTTGGAAACTATTGAAGTAGCTGTTTTGGACAATAACACCCTGCATTGATGGCATAGAGTTAGCCAAATATCACACTGAACCCTAAACCCTAAATGATCAAGCTCAACTAATGACATCACACTTCAAGTAACGGAGTTTTGATCTCTCGAATATCCAACTCTCCAATTAATTCTTTATAACACAATCTATTTTTTTTTTTTTTTTTTGAGAAATAAGCCAACATTCGTTGACGTTTTTCCAATGACGATGTGTTGTTTACTATACATAACAAAAAGAAAAAAATATATGTTAACGACAGTGTGTTGTTTTCTATACATAACAAAACAAAGAAAGGAATATATGTTGGTAAACTCAACAGTTGTTCACCTTACATTTTTTGTTCACCTTACATCTTTATTTTTTATTACTTATTTAGGCAAATTCAAATTGGAGTATTAATCTATTTCGTTATTCTTTCTATATTAAAAAAACATTGTACATAAAATGCATTTATAGAGTTGATACATTGTCTAAAGGGTCAGTTCTAGTCTACCGCCAATGCGTTGGACCCTATTCAACTTTGATGTCTCGATTTTGTGAGTTTACCTCCGGCCTATCTCCGTGAATATCTCAGACTCTATTCAACCTTTGTCTGACTTTGAAATTGCGCGACTTTGAGTGATGTGTGACTGTATTTATTAACAGTCCTTCAGCACCATAATGTTATTACCTAGTGCAGTTATGTTTGTAGCAGCATGTCGGACTCTATTGCCAAAGTGTCATACACTATTCAACCTTAATGTCTCGGTCTTAACTATGAGGTTACCTCCAGTGTATTGCCAAGAAGTTCTCAGACTCTATTCAACGCCGATGCCCCGGGTTTCCTTTACTAATCGATGGTGTGTTATATATTCATGCTGCAAGAATAACATTATTTATACATTAGGCGATAATTATGTATACATATACGACCAGCGAGTGAAGAATTATCAGAGTGAAACCGCATCCTTGGGTAACTGGGTTGTCTAGATGCTCGGCTGCTACGACTAATATTACCAATTTCCAAAATTCAGAATGCAAATAAAATAAAATAAAAAAATAAGTTTTAATTCAAATAATGAATCGTTCCACGCGCAAGAAGGTTACAAATCAGAGTGGAGACAGTTATCTTTTTGAACATATGCAACCATAGATATATGGCACAACAACCATTAAACACATAACATAAATAATTTTATAAATTCAATAATTATACCAACAAACCCATTTATTATATTAATATTTTTCCAATCAATTTCTGACAGTAATACCAAAAAAAGTTGATATTATACCAAATGTGTAAGTTATTGTATTCGATGTACATCTCCTTGCATTATCCTTTATCCATGTGACTATACATGTTTTTCTTTTTGTCTTTCCCACGGATTCTTGACCATTTTTCAGACAATTTTCTTATTTTAGTTCTATTTGATTTAAGTTGCAAGTGCAACAGTTTTCAGAGAATTCTAATTCAGCCATTTATGAATTAGGCTAGAACAATCTCAATAAATGACCATCGTAATAAAAAGGCAAGTAAAATTTCAGAAAATTAGAATTATGTGAAGATGACTTCTAGCATCGACCAACTATGTACAATGCTCTTACGTTGAAGATGACTTTTAGCATCGACTAACTAACAACATCAAAGCAAAAAACAAAAATCAGTAAAGAATGAAAAGAATAAAAATCCACCTAAATTATGACATCCTGTAACATACATAATCATAAGCTCAATATATAATAAAAGGCCCGGTGCTTGTTCCGTTCAATATGACAATGCTTTTATCACAATGCTCTAATATGGACCAACATATATCATAAAGAAGCAGTCTCCGCCTCCGCCAGTGTACTCATCACCACCTAAACAATCGCCGCCGCCTCCACCACTGGCGTATTCATCACCTCCTCCACCAGCTCAGTCAGAGCCACCACGGGTATATTCATCACCTCCACCTCTAAAATAATTGCCGATGTCGCCGCCTCCACCGCCTGTGTATTCATCACCTCCCCCACCAGTTGAGTCGCAGCCACCACCAGCATATTCATCACCACCGCCACCAAAACAGTCTCCACCTCCTCCAGCGTCTGCGTACTCATCACCTCCACCAGTTGAGAACTACCACCATTGCTGCTCACCGCCGCCGATCTCTGCCGAGGAGAAGAAGCTATTCTGATCTTATGATGAGAACGAAAAGGATCAACCTCAGCATTTATATCCCCACTCTCAATGCGAAGACTACTGCAATTAAAGGAACATAAAAGGTCATACCAACAATCTCCGTGCTAATGCCAGAGTTCTGCAATATATAATATATATATAATTATCAATCTAAAAAAGCTCGAACTTATGTAATAATGGCAGATGAAAGAAAATATATCAGTCGGTGGTCAAAGGTGGTCGTGAGTATAGTAACAGACCTGCTCATCATTATTCGCCAGAATAACAGCACCGCCGCCGGCCTCAGCTTGCACCACGGCATTTCCGGTGAGACCATGGTCAGCATTGTCGTTGCTAGACCCATCATCATCAGCTGCCACACCGTTATCGCCACCAGCGCCGCCGTTTCCCTGTCCGGCTAATGAACCAGCCATCGACCCGAACCTCCTGGGTCGGGGCAGCCTGACCCGGCAGGCCTGTCAGCGCTTCTCTGCCCCCCCTTGCGATCTTCCGGCAGGCGCCAATCGTTGTTACGGCACTTCTGCATTTATATTAAACATAATGTATTAAATATATATATATATATATTCCGTTGCATATAGGATTATATATATACCTAAAGATGACTCGCCACCTGCATGCGAGTGAGGCCAGACACGTTCATACGATCCATGATATCCTTAGGGAAGCATCCTATATATATATATATATATAATATATATATATATATTTGATACATAGGAAAATACGATGAAATGGCTTGTAAATAATCTCAAAATATACACAGAAAGGAAGAAAAGCCTTATAAACGTTTGCAAAATATTAAAACATACTTCCTTCCCCTAGCTCCCTAACGACCCTTATGAAGTTAGCGTGGAGCTCCTCAGTCCACTCAGTGCAAGTCTTCCTCCTAACGCTGGACTGATTCGCCCAGCCTCCTACTTCCTCCTCCCTCGGCCTTCCTGCCGCCGTCGCCGACGTTAAGGTTGTTGCTAGGGTTTCCCTGGCAAACGTTAACGTTCAAAGCCGGCGGCGCCCCTCCGCCCAACCTCATCATCTCAAGAGCCGCCACCAATCTGCTCCGATCGACGGGAGGTCTCATCTTCTCCCTCGTGTTGTGCTGCTAAACATACCTGGCCATCTCCAAGGTGAAGGGCTTCTTCACGCAGAGAAAGGCGCCCATATCCAAAGCCCTCATTGCCGCATACACGCTTTCATCCCAAGACATCACTTCATATATACACATCACATAGCCATCCCAAAAGCCTCTTTCAAAGAACATAAAAGGTCAAGGACTCGCATTAAATACACAATTAATAGAAGCTGAGAAGTTTCATCCAAATATTAATCACACAATAATAAATGCTAGATAGAATGTATATAATCTAAAACTAACGTGGATTGTCAAAAAACTGTTGACGTGTCGCATAGGGAGGGCATTGGTCTTGCTGACGTGTCACTTTGTGACCGAAATAAGAGAGGGCAGAACAATGTAACCAATCCAACCATTGGTATATAACTTCCTGCCCGATGCTCTTCCCAAATTGAATCGAGCTTGAGAGAGCGGAAGAGATGTATGTAATTGCATAGATTTACCACTAAAGAAGAGAATGTTACCATCGCCCGTTATGATTCTTACCAAGAAATTCTCCTAGATTATGACAGATTCTCCTCCACCTCTACCTCAACACACTAATACCATTAAGAGATGAAAGAATCGAAGAAACTTAAGTAGGAATGCAAGGAAAAAAAAAGGTCACAACTCACCCAATAAGCTGATGGTTTCTATTCCTATTAAAATCGAAGTACTCGATTAGCAAAGGATTCTCCTGCGAAGAATATGAACTGAATTTCAATACTACGATAAAGTTGAAGCATATATTAACGAATATAGCTTGTTTCGTCACAGTGAAGGAAATGAATCTTCATTAGGAGTAGCTTGAGATTGAAGGAACGATTAATCTGCTTCTCTTCATCAACACTATTATTTACTTCAACGTCAATTATGTGCTAAAACATATCATATACATAAGAAATAGATCTAACTAAAGGAAGAAACACAATTTTCAGGGCCCTGAATGCTTAGAGAAAGGTGTTGCTGCGTACCTTTCTAGGGCCCTGAATCCATCGTGGCTCCTTCACATCGTTTGCTGCTTCTTTGCTTTTCTCCTCATTTAATAAGACAATTTTCAGTTCAAAAAACGCAGCAAATTAGATGGAACCGCATTGAATAAGAGGTCAAAATGATAACGGACCTCTAACTAATGCCTTCAAGCCGTCAACGGCACCCTCATGCTTCTGACGTCACCAACCGCGACAACCCCACCGCCGGCGTCATCCCTGATGAACACCTTCCCGCCCGAGGCAGCGGCTGAGACCTCCTCCGACGCCTTCGACCTCCACTCGCCGTAGATCGCCAGCGTCCGACGCCTTATCCTGCTGTCGTAGCCTCGCACCAAGACGGCGGCGCCTCCTCCGTTCGACTCCTCTGTTCTTCGTATTACAAACCAAGGCGTTCTCAGTGTAGTGATCAAAGCAGATGAAAAGGTTTATTTGATTTTAAATAAAAAGGTAGATGAATCGATTGAGTAGATGAAAAGGTACGTGAGGATAGAAATTAAAAAAAAAACATTAATAGGTGTTGCTGACGTGTGAGTCTCCCAAAGTGTGAGTCTGTTCGATTTTGATGTAAGAAAGGAAAAAATGACGAAGAAATGATCATATTCTGCTCACTTCGGTAGCTTTTCTGATGACACTATTTGAGAGGTTGTATCTTGACTCTCCTTCAGCATACCTCCCTGAAGAACGTCAAAGAAAGCTTTAAGTGATTTGTCCAAAACTGATTTATTGAAGTATAAAAGGCGGGTTGATGTGATAAAATACCTTTAAATAGATGCAGGCGTGCATCAGCTGGAGCACCATCGAGTGTTAGATACTTTCCAGAGAGGATGCCCATTGCCAGAGGGCTATAAGCCAATAAACTTACCCTGAAGTAAAACAATTCTCCACTTACAACATTACAAATGGAATACCTAATGGAAAAGCCAAATCTTTGGTTTCAAAAGGGAAAATCGAATAGCTTTGGAGCAGAAAGACGCATATAGAGTACTTGATATAATCACATAGCAGGAGAGATAGTTTTGTATAGACTAAATTCCACATGTTGAGGTGCTGTATAAGAATGCAACAAAGATAAGAAAATCTACGACATCTGGAAATAAAATGACACAGAGCACCTTCCTTGGTGACAACATTCAGCCATTCCCAGATCAAAACTCCGACAAAGAAGGCTATATGAATTCTGAAACAAATGAAATTGTAGTGTTTATCTTAGAACGGTGGCACGGTTACATATATGTGTGTATGAGTGTGTGTTTATGTGTTTATATATATAGGGAGTCGGAGAGGTGGAAATAAGAAATAAAGAAGGCTCATTATCGTAAAAAAGAGCTGAATAACCATAAACGATAAAACACCTGCACATAAATTATTCTAGGACAGAGACCAATAGCTTGAGCAACATGCATGAACTTAGTCCAATGTACCTTATCTGCAGCTAACATTTTCAGTCAAGAAAGCATACTCCTTAAGTTGTTCAGCAACAAAGTATAGCTTCCTTCCCTGAAGCCGAAACTAACCTTACCAGCATCAACGGCTTTTCCTAAAGCAGTAAGTTGGTCCTCGAAGCTAACCGAAGCAAAGGCTCGGCTAGGATCATACTCACTTTCTCCAAACATTGGAGCATAGCTGAAAGGAAAAGAAAATGGGAATGTAAGTAAGCAACTCTATGATTTACGTTTTCCATATATAAGTACAGAAAAAAGGTTACTCTCTGAGAATTTTTCCAGAAGAAACAGAACACGTACCGGTCAGGCCAATGAAGCTGATACAAGTCGATATAATCAGTCTGTCGTCGCAATAAACTTCAAAAGGAAAGATATTAGATTTAAGACTATATAACCTAAGTAAATAACACCTGAAGTCATATAGAAATAACAGACTGACATATTTACAGCTCAACCTATTGTCAAGGGCCTCAACGATATTCCAGGCATCAAGACTCTCGGGTCCATTTCAAATCCAAGTCATCTGTTCTGAAGGCCCACTGACCTGTCATAACACAGTAAACTCAGTATTTAGCAAAGTTTAATGAAACAGATTCAAACCATTAGAACATCAAATGTTCTTCAACGTAGAAGCAGCCTCATAACTAACCTTTGTGGCTATTACCAAACGGTGGCGTGGGATTTTTCTTTATCGAATCCAACAGCCCAGATATTCCTCGCTTCTACCTTGAGTTTCTGCACGATGTGGGACTGGATACCTACGCAGAAACTCAACACACAAAGTAAATAGACAATCAAGAACAAAAATGAGCTACTAAACAAAGTACAAAAGGGCCCTTTTTTTTTGCATGCATAGCAGTTAAGCACAATTTATTACATTTCTGCCGAATCGAAGAAATTGATTCCTGAGCTGTAGGCTTTGTCGAGGAGCTCGCAAGACTGAGATAAAGTGTTTTGCTCGCCAAAAGTCATGGTACCTTAATCAAATTTTAGGACATCAATGCCATCTTTATGAATAAAAGAAGAGAAAAAAAAGATTTTGAGAGATGAGGTGGAACAAAATTTCCGAGGCACAAACTCACCTAAGCAAAGCCTTGAGACGGGCATATCAGGAGCGAGATTGAAGAGAGGTACCGCCATGTTTGAGCTGAGCTGAGCCAAGTTAAAGCATTGGAAAATTGGATGCAAAGTGTTCTTTTGCCGTAGCCAAGTTAAAGCAATGGTGTGTATACTCGAACAAATCTGAATGTTCTTTGCAAAAACCTTGATCATCTTTGGCTGCTTCAAAGTCCACCACTGATGAGCATCGAGCAATGGTCTCGGTCTTGCTCAAGGGACAATGATAAAACACATGATATTGCCTTTTGCCTCTTGGACTTCCGTTGAAGGGCTTTTGTCTCTTCACTTGCTCTTCATAATACTTCACTTTCATCCAGAACGCATCCCAATGGTTGAATAAAAGAAGAATTCATTAATCCACGTTATTAATGTAGGTATCTCAACAGTTCAAGGAGATCAATACAAAGATAATGATAAATACAGAACAACCGATGTGCAGCCTCTTCAAAAGAAAGTCAATGGCCATATATTAAATACACACTTAAGAAGATAAAATAATACAATGAATATTAAATACAATCAATGTTAAATACAATGAATCATACTAAATAAAACGTATATAGCAAAAGGAATCTCATCAACCCATATTTTGCTGACGTGTCGCGTGGAGGAGGGCTGAATTTTGATGACGTGTCGCATTGTGGTGAGAGCTATCCAACTTTTATATATAGATGATTAAACGGCATTATATTCTACTTTGGACATTGTTCGGAATTTCGGTTATAATAATTTTATCAAATAAATAACGTTTGATAAATTCTTAGAAACATTTCCAACAAGAAGTACAAACTCAATATATATATATATATATATATATATATATTTTTCAAACATCTCATGGAAAAGAAGGGGCATTATGACATGGTTACATATTATATTTTCCATTCCCTTGATATACAATAAGATCACCTTGTTATGAAATAAAGAGATGCCTATTTTGAAAATGATTAAAAAATATATATGTATATAAACAATTATTACAGCCTAATCATAAAGAAAAAAAAACTTAGCCTCAGTATGTAAATTGTAACCTGAGAATTGTCTCGGAAACAAGTATGCGTCTATGATCCCAAGTTGTTGAGTTTTGAATCCAATCAATCATATTGAGAGAAGAAAAGGTTTATTACAGCAGTTGTTCAGCAGGCAAACATATCAATCCCTTTCCCAGAGATACGAAAACTTAACATGCAATGTCTACGGCGCAACGAATCGACGCACAATCTTGTACAGCTGCTGTGTAATAACCAATTATCAGTGCTTCGATTCGATCCTCATCAGTTAGTATTAGGTTCGAATCATAAGCAGGAAATGCATATAGACTCAAGTAATTGCCATGAGATAGATGATAGCATGATTACCTTACCTTCTGCTTCGGCTTTTCTCCAACCATTTTCGAGAAAAGGAATATATCATGACGTCGGGATTGCTGTCTTCAGCTTAAATAGTTAATCTCTGATGTAGTTTTTGTAAGAACGACATCGAACAATGTAGTCGAACAATGTAGTCGAGCAGTATTTTCTCATAATTTCAATGCCAGATTTGACAAGGAAAAGACAATTTAACTTCAAACAGTAACCTCAGACGCTCACCTTCAACACACAAGCAGTGACATACGGCGAAAAAGTTGCTTCTTGTGATGCAATATGAGCCGCTCATCTTGCAGCGCTCTCTTTTTCTTTCTCTCTCTTCTTTTTAATCCGTTTAACTATATTTCCAAGTCATGACCAGATTGAATTAGATGTTAAGACAAAAAGAATGAGATGTGTTAAAAAAAAAAACAATATAGCAAGAACTAATATATTCTTGATGCTACAACATACTTGTGTTTAGCATCGTTACAAAGCATGTAACGTAACATATTTCTCGCCTTTTGAGAATATGACTTTCAAGAGCATTGGCGATGGTAAATGAATAAATCGGAAAAGTTTAATATACATCTTAGCAATATATATCGTACCTCATCAATCAGATGCCGTGTCCAACGCAAAGATTCGAGTCCATCCTCCCAAAATCGAGCATGTGTCGTCTTCATAACCTCCTACACGTGTCATAAACAATATAGTTTCAAGAGATCGATCACAAAAAGTTTTATTTTCGAAGGGTTAGAAGTCACTGGCAATAAATGATTACGATTGTTTTCAGGAACGTGCAACATAATCTCACTATATACGACTTCGCCTTTGTTTCTCATCTCAATCTTATTGTAAATAGGAAGTTATTCAGTGGATAAACTGTTTGTCGGTCATGGAAATCCGTAGATAAAACATCAAGGGGGAAAAGAACACGAAGGTTGTAATAACTTTTGTGTAATTGTCTCGTCATATGAATGCCTACTACACTAGAATGGCGTAAAGTTTTTTTTGTCGAGGTATCCTAAAGTTTGTACTAATATGATGAACATGCGATTAAGATTAAGCCCAAAAAAGGCGTCAATCTTGATTATTTGAAAAAAGGGCACATTGGAACACTAACTAAGCAAATCTACATATATAGAATTAAAATTTTCGAGATAGGAACGAACAAGCAACAAATAAAACGAAAAGCATTTAAAAGACCAATGCCGAGGTTTTGGTTTTTTCAGATTGGCCTAGTCATCAAGATGATCAGTTATTTAAAGCATTCATGATTCCGCAGATTAAAAGGAATATATCACAAGACACATCAATGTAGATAAGTTATTACGCAATCGCAATATAGTCGTCTTCAAGGGCTAACCTTCTGGTACTTCTTGACATAAGCCTGCAAAAGTGAAGACATGAAACAGAATGTTCCCAAATCCAGTGAGAATGTATCGCAATGATGAAACTTAGAGTAACATTAAGAAATACACAACTGTAATCGAATCTATACTAATATCGAACTTATGCAGGCAAGTGAAACAAAGGCAATCAATACTAACCTGTATAAGTTTGGAGATCCTCGGTTGTGAAGAATTTAAGTATGCCGCAATAGCTTCATCATTCTCAGGAATTCCAGAGGTTCCGCAACTATCGATAATCTTACTCATAGATTTTTTAATAATCATTTTATGTACGAGTCTGTTTATCTTACCGTCAATGTAGTAAGGCTTGAGAGACGCCTTAATGTAATCCAGCAGCGCAAACTTAAAAGTCCTTAATGATTTTTCAGTACTCACAGGCATACTTTGGTCTACTTGTTTCACAGCACCAGATCTTCTTAGGCTGTCTTTCTTCACGACAACTTCATGACTTTGCCCATCTCTCGCTCCATCGGTAAGGTTTAGATTTAAGCTTGGACTACTGCACGAATACAAATTCTTGATTAGAATTGTTGGAAATAAAATATATATGATTAAAATATGATACAATCCGTATAAGCTTAAACTTTTAGGAGAAGTGGTCATTTAACATTGTATTAGAGTTCAGGCCAAGATGTTATGGCTACGAATCCTCACAACAACTCGTAAAAGAAATATCCACGTCGAACGCTATATACGAAAAGAAATCAGCCTAGATGTGAGGAGACGTATTGGAAATAAAATATATAAAATTAAAATATGATACACTCCGTACAAACTTAAGCTTTTAGGTGAAGTGATCTTTTAACATGGTATTAGAGTTTAACCCAAGATGTCATGGGTACGAATCCTCACAGCCGCTCTTAAAAGAAAAATCCAGGTCTAAGGCTAAATAAGAAAAGAAATCAGCCTAGACATGATGAGGCGTATTGGAAATAAAATATATAAAATTCACATATGATACACACCCTATAAGCTTAAGCGTTTATGTGAAGTGATCATTTAACACATGTAACCAAACCCATGAGTAATTATACGAGCAATTCCATCAATCAAACAACTCAAAGGAGTTTCTCTAATACATACATGATCCACATAAACATGACGGGAAAACAAGCTACAAAAACTAGATATTACACAATCTTCCAGATATATGACATCATTAACCATGTCTCAGCATTGCAGTTAAGTCTAATCTCATTTGGGTCGATAAGATTATACCTGTGTGGGTTCACTGATTTAACTTGACTCATGAGGGACATAGTCCTTTGTTCTTGCCTCCATCCGTCGAGGCCGGGAGACATTGCAAAGCAAGGCAAGTGATTCATGTCGATTTTTTCCATTCTTGCAATTAATTGTAAGAGAAAAAATCAGTTCTTTCGCTTTCTCAAGGATAACTAGTAAAATGAATTTAAAAAGTCAGGATCTTAACTCAAATCAAACCAAAGAAGCAATTGGTAATGAAAACACAGTTTGGCTCTACCTGAAGGCTTAAGTGATCAAAGAATCAAAGTTGAACCAATACAATAGACTCAGTGCAGTTTATTGAATACTAAGCTATTGTCTGAAAAAGAAAAAGAAAAAAAAAGATGAACTTCGTAATCAAGAGCTCAAGTGGAGTTCCTAATGGTTTACTTATTCACATTCTTCATATAAATTACAATCTTTAACAATAATCCCCACGACCTGTCAAATTGAGGGTTTCATCCTAAAACCAACTGGTGATCTCTTTGATATATATATTGAGCCGGATGAAGTTAGTTTCCCGACGTGGGACAAATAATCTCAACCCAGTCACAAACCCTCGACTATTACCATCGCACACCTAAAATCATCGAAAGAATCTCGTCATCACACGCAAAAAAAAAACCTTCTCACGTCCAAAAGACTCGGTTTTGATACCATGGAAAATCCAAATTTGATGCATTTGTGCACTATAAGTTCATCAATTACAGTGCAACTAATGAGGACAGAAAGGGTACATATGTCAAAATAACTCAGAACATAAAATCGCGAGAAACATCAGAGGAAAGCAGCCATACAATGCAAGCGAAGTCACAGTTCACTTCTTCTGAGTCCAATTTTTTTCGAAGAAGTAAACAAACAAGGTATAAACTGTGTGCGTTGCACCCAAAAGCTCAATTATAACCAAGAGAAACTGATTATTAAAACAAACCTTAGCCCTGAATAGCATAGATTACTCGACAGAAGAGCTGTTGAAGACAAGGGCTTTTTTTTTTCTTCTTTTTCGATGGAAAAGGTGGTGTCCTCTGTTCTGCGTGCCTTCGTTAGGTGAATGGGGTTAAGCCGCTGACTGACTTTGTCGCCTTCTTCCAAGAGCTTATTATATAGGTTGGTGGAAGAAATAAATAAAAAATTATTTAGAAAAATCAATTAGAAAATCATTTTCTGTGGAAAATTGAATTTTTTTCCCCCCAAATATATATATCATGAGTTCTCAATTCTCATCAACTAAGGTTATTCGTTGTACACGCTTTGTTGTAGTAAAGCAATGTGTAATAAACAAGTAAATAATTCAATTTTATATGTGAATCCATCCCTTTCTTTTTTTTTTCCAATTATATATTTACGAAATATAACATCGATCTCAACCCAACTTTAAATATCGTAATATACAAAGGCATTAAAAAAAAAAGGTAAAATCGCATTTACATTAATTTACCCATTTCCATTGCAAGTTTGATCAACCTCAATCCTCTCATTACATACTTCAATCTAATTTAAATCCGTTATTAATTTGTGAAAAAAGGAAAATGCATTTACACTATAATTCTTTTCTTTTTTTGTTAATTCACTTAATATTACATCAAATCAATAAATTAAAAAAAACATCTAATTTAAATTTGATTAAAAAAAAAAACCCAACGATTCTCAATAAGTAAACCAAGATTTAGACCAACAAGATCATCTTCGAACATATAATGCGTAATAGATCTTGATAGTCTAACATACATACGTTCTAGCACAAGCCACTCAAATGGCTTCACTTTCGTCACTCATACTCTTGGCCTTCCTCTTATTCTCTAGCTCCTCCGCCGACCAACCGACGGCTTCGATTTTCGAAGCATGCAAAGCCTCACGGGACCCACCGACATGCGAGACGTGGCTGTCCAAATCCACCCACCTCCCTCGAAACGCCACAGTCTCGGACGTTATCCGCTCGTCGTTGAACCTCACCTCCCACAGCATCCGCAAGGGTCGGGAGATGGTCCGAGCCGTTCTCCAAACCTCCCGAGGCAACTTCAACCGAACCAAAGCCGCCAAGTCCTGCCTCAAAGGCCTGAAGCTCGCCTGCCATAGGCTGAAACTCGGCCGGCTGCAAGCCCCCGCCATGGGCGGCAAAAGAGTCAAGGACTTGCGTGCGTGGACGAGCGCATCGCTGACGTACCAGCTTGGGTGCTGGTCGGGGCTCAAGAAATTGAACGAAACGTCGCTGGTAGTAAGGGATGCGATGGCCTTCCTCAACGGCACGTTGATCTTCGGGACGAGCAACACCCTGGCCATGATCGCCAACTACGACTTCTTCGGAGAGGAGACCGGGTTGTGGGGCCCGGTTCGAACCGAGAGGGATGGGTTCTGGGCGCCCGTGGGTCGGGCTCCTCCCGGGCTTCCGGCGGGCGGAGGAGGCGTGCCGCGCTGGCTGAGGCCGGACGTGACGGTGTGTAAGGATGGAGGAGGGTGCGATCACGGGACGGTTCAGGGCGCGATCGAGGGGGCCCCGGATGGAAACGGGCCGGGTAAGCGGTACGTTATATTCGTTAAGGCGGGGGTTTACGAAGAGATCGTCAGGGTTACTCTGAAGAAGACGAACTTGGTTTTGCTTGGGGACGGGATGGGGAAAACGATCATTACTGGGTCGAGGAATGCGGGCCAACCCGGCATGACTACGTACAATTCGGCGACGGTCGGTGAGTATGAAGAAATGCTCAGTCTCGAAATTAATTGGGAGAGAGTAGAGTAGCCCATGCAGCTTGTATACGAACATTTCTCGTAGTAGTTTTTCAAAAACAAGTTGCATTGGGATTATTCCATTTTTTTCCTATTTAATAATTTCTGTTGAATGAGATCACTTTACCTAAAAGCTTAAGCTTGAAGGAAGTGTATCATATTATAATTTTATATAATTTATTTCCAACACACTTTGGGTTGGAGTGATCATTTAACATGGTATCAGAGCTCACGCCAAAAGAGATATGAATCCTCACGGCAATCCATTTAAGAAAATTAAGCGTCTAATGCTAGATAATAAAGAAATCAGCCTGACGTGTTGGAAATAATTCATTTAAAATTAAAATATGTTATACTTCCTTCAAGCTTAAGCTTTTAGGTGAAGTGATCATTCAACAATTTCATAGAGGCTGCCAAAAGCGAAATACTCGTACGGCGAATTACGCCGCACGCAATAATAGTAATCTCTTACATTTCGTTCTACTACAGGAGTCTCAGGAGATGGATTCATGGCGAGCAACCTCACGATCCAAAACACGGCGGGTCCCGAGGCCCACCAAGCCGTAGCCTTCCGTTCGGACAGCGACCGTTCAATCGTCGAGAGCTGCGAATTCATCGGAAACCAAGACACCCTCTACACCCACAGCCTAAGACAGTATTACAAATCGTGTCGGATCCAAGGAAACGTCGACTTCATCTTCGGTTTCTCCGCCTCGTTCTTCGAGGACTGCACCATCCTCGTCGCCCCGCGGCAGGTCGACCCCGAGAAAGGCGAGAAGAACAGTGTTACGGCCCAGGGAAGAACTGACCCGGCACAGTCGACGGGATTCATCTTCCACAACTGCCTCGTCAACGGCACGGAGGCTTACATGCAGCTGTACTACAGCAAAC
This sequence comes from Lindernia subracemosa, assembly GCA_028392965.1. Taxonomy (NCBI): domain Eukaryota; kingdom Viridiplantae; phylum Streptophyta; class Magnoliopsida; order Lamiales; family Linderniaceae; genus Vandellia; species Vandellia subracemosa. The sequence continues at coordinate 142,354 of JAQPCC010000136.1, read as the reverse complement.
CTGAGAGGCACATGAATTTCTTGGGCAGGCCGTGGAAGGAATATTCGAGGACGGTTTTCATCAACTCGACTTTGGAGGCTTTGGTTTCGCCGGACGGTTGGTTGCCTTGGGACAGAGATTTTGCTCTGCAGACACTTTATTACGGTGAGTACGGTAATAAAGGCGAAGGTGCTGACACTTCGAGGCGAACTGCCTGGAGCAATAAGATCCCGGCCGAACACGTCGGGGCCTATTCAATTCAGAATTTCATCAAAGGCGATCAGTGGATTCCTTCGGCGTAGTAAAAACAGAGCAGCAAATACAGAATGAGAGATCTTGTAATAATAGGTTGAATTTCATTATTATTATTACAAAGAATAATGCATGAGAAAACACAGCGTCATGGTGATTATACTGCTAAAGGTTTATGGTGATTGAGAGCGGATCTTGGCCGGGATCGACCACGAAAGTCTTAACCGTTTTATAGCTGTTCGAACGAAAACTGATGAGTTCGACCTCATACGATCCATGAAAGCCTCTGAACTCAAACTGACACTGTTCGTCGATAACTCCGTGAGCGTCAGACAGCCACTCTTGTTTCAGTTCGAGAAATCTCTTACCAGCAACGTTAACTTCCCCTTCGGCGTTAACCAAATGCGCATTGTCCCGACTCATGAACAGTTCCCAGAATCCCCACAGCATCACGCCTTCCACCGCGGGATGAGCATAAGCTTCTCGAAGCATGACTTCCAAGTCATCTGCCCTAACGTATTCGTTGGTCGAGGAAACGTCGAGCTCGGTGAACCATACTGGGAGTCCTAGGATCCCGAGCTTGTCCAGAGCAGAACAGACGATGGGCCCCACGGGGCTGTCGATATGTCCCTGCACGCCTATCCCGCCGACGGGAGCGCCCTGCTCTTGAAGGTCGAGGACATGCTGAACGTACTTCTCAGGCGACGACCTCGAATCAGCCCCGTCTTCTATGTGGTAATCGTTGACGAAGAGTAGAGCAGACGGGTCGATCTGATTGGCCGTTTTGAACATTTGGGCTCTTACGTCCTTCCCCAAACGGTCCTGGTAAAACGACCCGTGGAGCATCTCGTTGTTCACGTCATAGTGCTTGAACTTCCCCTTGTAACGGGTCAGTAGGCCCGTCAGACGGCTCTGAACCGCCTTCATAAGATCGTTCTTGCTCAAAGCACGGACCCACGGCTGAACCGTCGATTCGACTTCCCAGAATATGCAGTGGCCGCGGACTTGAATGTCTCGGCTATTACAGAGGCTCAACATCTCGTCGGCGTCTCTGTAGTTGAAGTTGCCTTGCTGCGGCTCTGTCCAATACCATTTCAGCTCGTTCCCGAAAACAGCCCAGTTGAAGTTCTTGAAGAACTCGACGAAATCTTCATTGTCTATTTGGGACCTGTTCATGCATGATCCTAGCGGGAAGCTGTTTTGCGTCTGTTTGATTCTTACAAAGGTCCCGGCGAGCGAAGTGGGGTCGGACGAGGTAAATTGTAAGACAACGTCGCGCTTTCGTATCTGCGACCATATTTTAATAAGGCTCAAACGTCGAAATCGGACGATATAGAACATAAAAAAAATAATCCACGAACTATTACCATTTCTGTCTGATTTTTCAAGTGTCTGAACCTCGAACGTCTATCCACGGCAAAGATTTGAAACCCAGCGACCATAAGATCAACCCCTGGATCAGCGCCCTGAATATAAACCATCACTTTCCCGGGCTGCTTCTCGATCCTAAAAGATCCACCGATTTCGTGCCATTTATCGTCGTTGATCTCAATCTGCCCGCCGTTTGCCCACTGACCGTCCACGCTGAGGGCAACGTTGATGCCCTGAGGCTTAGTCACACGGCCACCTATTCGAACCCACGCCGAGACTTGGTATGTCACAAAGAGCTTGATCTTATCGGTTATTGTCTGAGCGGGACCCATCCATGTCTGTGTACGGTTCGTGACGAGGATGTAACGGCCACTCAAAGGCTCGTGAGGTCCTAAGGAGTCCCTAGCCATCGAAGGCAGTATGTGCGGGGAACCGTTTGCTACAGTGAGAGTGCAGTTTCCGAGAGGAAAGAAGCCATTTGTGCCGTCACTAAGATTGCTATTTGCGAGTATATTGACTCCAAAAGCAGCATACTGATAATCATTAAAAGCGAAAAAAATACCTCATGGTACTTCAACAATGGCAGCCATGCGATATGATTTATAGTTATTACCAGCTAAGTTTCTTACCTCGATTTCTGGCGGGAATGAAGGTGAAGGTTTCGAAGCGTGCTTTACTACCATCTTATTTAGTAAGATGTCTATACCTGGAGGTGGACCTTCTAAGTAGAGTACGGCTCTCGAAGGAGAAGCGTTTAACAGAAATTTCCCTTGCAGCTGAACCCAATCTTTGTCTGTCGCCTGGACACTAGATAAAAGGCGAACTAAAGATTACTTAGCATGCAATGCAATGATACAATTAATCTACATACTTTCAGAAAGCTGAGAATAAATGCATTTCATCGACAATAACCTGCCAATGCCTATGTACTGCTCGCGGAGATCGATAGACTGAACCCAAAGTGTAGCACGGAGATCTGTACTAGTGACGTTATTACCATATACACGAACCGTAGCAACAACCTCGTATGCAAGTTTCCTCTGGACTCTCCCTGTTATTTCCTGTTGAATCCCGTTCCAAGTTTGCGTACGGTTTTCCGTCGATGCAAAGAACTTTCCAGAAGCTGGAAGAACCTTCCCGTCTGACGTGGAATCGTGCAAGGCGATCTTGCAGCCTCTTCCCGACCAACTGTTGAGGCCATCGTCGAACTGTGGATTCTGTATGATGTTCTCCTTCTCCTCGTCGTCGGGCATTGGCCTAGCTTTTTGTCTCTGTCATATATGAAAAGCGGATATCTTTTGCTTGGGAACTTCTTCCATATTACAGTGTCAAGATTATCTTACATCATCGTTGCACTGACTAGAATCACGGCAGGAGACAACCACTGATCTTAGGAGCAGGTCGACACCAGGTGGAGGACCTTCGAGATAAAACGTCGCCCGACGAGGACTATCTGAAAGGGAAAACGTACCTTCTAATTTCTCCCAATGCTCATGAGAAGCACAAACTCTGCATTAGTAGCTAAACATAAGAAGCTAGACAAAAAAGTGGTCATAATAAGGGACAAAAAAATATACTACCTTCCAATGAACAAATAAACAACCGAGGAATCATGGTATTCGAGTTTTAAGGTTGCTTGAACGCTTGCAGAAACTTCTTTCTGGCTAGCATCTGATACGCTCACCCATCCGCAGACGCTGTAAGTGGAGCCTACGACGACACGGTCTGTGATGTCTTGTTCGAGACCTTGCCAAGATTCTCTTCGGTTGGTAATGACAGCGAAACGGCCGCTAAGCCTTTGTGGTAGCTCTCGAGGGGAGCTGCTTTCTTGCGAGACCACAAAGGCTTTACAGCAATTCGGGTGCCATTGATCGAGCCCACCAGAGAAATCATGGTTTTGGATGATATTCAAAAGCGATTCGTTCGATTTATCGTTTGCTTTCTGCAACAAATACGATGGCAATGGCATGAATCATGTGACAAGCTTCACTCAGACTAGATATGTAAGAACTTCTGTAAACACATAATGCACCACAATCTGCAGAAATTTGAGACTAAAAACCGTTGACCAAGATGGTTTTGAGCAAAATCAGTACCTCGTACTGAAGGCAATCATCAGCATCATTTGTTGATGTCATTGAGCCGTTTGGTTCCTAAACGAACCCACAAGTCAAAAGATCGATCAAACGACTTTAACTAAAAGAGCTTCACTATCAAATCAACAACCATAAAACCCCAAAATCATAACTCATAAACCTGTAAATCTACGGCTGTTTTCCTCGAGCCACGACTTGTGAAGCAGCAATTGATGAGCCTGCTCATTTATATAGCACGACATCTGCCTCAAACCCCGCGAAGAATTAGTGTTGTGAAGGCCAAGACAAAGCGCGGGACCATTTCAACAAACAAATGTCAGACTTAGAAGTGTCTTTTGGGTTTCTTATAAAAATCCCTTCTTTTTTTTTTTCCTTCTTTATTTGTTCGCTTGTCGCAATGAAGTAGAGCTAATCTGATGCCAAAGGATGCTACTTTTGATATTAAAAAAAGGGTTCTTTACATTGTATCAGCGGCTAAGTTTCTTTGGATTGCAGATTGAGGAATGGTATTTGGATTCTTGAGACAAGATTTTTCTTGGCCTACATGCCTAGACTAGATTGCTTTATGGTTTTTTCTTCTCTCTAATTAGATACCTTTAGATCTTTCACAACAACCCCATGATTGTCTGAAACTGTTTGAAAGTTAGGTGAAATCTAGCTTCCGTCTTAATGTGACTGTTCAGCAGTAGTCTAATTGTAAAATGAGAGACCCCACCACTAGTTTGCAAATTTAATTTATCAAAGGTAAAATAAATAAATGAAATCTTCAAGATTACTTGGAAGTTATTGAATCTGAAGTGAATTCAACCATGCAAGAATGAGATTGTTTGCTTTGATGGGATTCCAACTTTCTCTTCAGTTGCTGCATCAAGTTGATATTTTGGACAGTGTGTTGGTGATGAGAATGAGATTATTAATTGTAATGGTATTACGTATATTAGATATTTATAAATGGTGAAGAAAACAATCAAAAACGTTCTAAGACCAAAACAAAACTAAAATCCTAGTTATACATTACGATGAGATTTGCTGCAACTTCACATACCATCTAAGCGTTTGCTGTCTTAGTTCTCCGAGATCCTCCGATCAACGTGCCCACGTTTTCTCCTCTGATTGCTCTCGATATGTTGCCAGGTTTATTCAGGTTGAACACCACGACTGTTGTAAACAAAACGAAACAACCACCTTCAGTTTCCACGTAATGAGATCATTGCAAGAAAAAAATATTGTTTTTCTTACCAGGAATGTTGTTTTCCTGGCACAAAGTAATGGCCGTCATATCCATCACAGACAGTTCTTTCGAAGTCACGTCTTGGTAAGTGAGAGTCTCTAGCAGCCGAGCATTGGGATTGCGTCTCGGGTCATCATCGTACACACCATCGACATTTGTAGCTTTCAGAACGACCTCAGCATTGACTAAGTTGTTAAAGTGAAGAAAGATTAGTTCATCATTAGAAGAAAGAAAACAAGGGATGCAGATTGATATTAGGACAAGAGCTGAATATATATACATACTCTCCGCAGCTCGAAGTGATGCGGCGGTATCTGTGGTGAAGAAGGGATTTCCAGTGCCAGCTGCGAAAATAACGACCCTTCCTTTCTCGAGATGCCTCACAGCTCTCCTACGTATGTAGGGCTCTGCCACTTCAGACATGCGAAAAGCTGTCTGAACCCTTGTTGGGATGCCGATGCTCTCCATTGTGGCTTGCAAGAATATAGCATTCATCACAGTCGCTAGCATCCTTTTTATAAAACGAAGACGAAAAAATAAATTTTTTGTAAGTTTCTGTAGTTATGGCAGTGCGAATATAGGATTTGAATCTGTTGATGGTTTACATTGACAATGTTGAGGCAACACGGGAGTCAACATTGTTGACTCAGACTGAGTCAAACCGTTATTTTGTCTTTCATGCCCAAATAATTACTTTCCCTGTTTTTGTGGATTTATTTAAGTTTGTGCAGGTATTATTTACGAGTTAGACCGAGCCAAGGGAGAGAAATCAAGTGGAGCTAAAAATAGAAGATGGACTTACTAAAAATAGAGAAGAGAGAGATCAAGTGAGAACAAGTCAAGATAAAACTGATCTGGACTTCATTCAACGTCCATTATCATCTTGGTGGAGCAGTGGACGATCATGGACATCATGGGTTGTTATTGGATCGAATATAAATATGCGAAGACTTCAAGAAAGTCGAGTGGATCATCACATCAAGATAGAAAAGGCGCGCGCGTGCTAGAGCTGAAGAAAGGGAAGCTTTCGATTATTATCTATCTGTATTTGATCACATTTGTGCCTAGCGTGTTTTCTTTACTTGTGTATATGATTAGGATCCTTACGTGAGCTTTGTGTGAAGTTGCTAGGCTGTTTTGCACTATCGTTGATAGTTGCTTTTTGTAATCCATTCGTGTAGTGGAATTTTGCCCTGAAGGCACGCATCAAGTTTTTATAACTTGCTGCAAATTTTGAAACCCTGTGTTCATTGTGTGCTTAAATCGTTTTACAACTAAGTTGATTTTCCGCTGTGCAAAAACTTCTGATCCCGAATGTTCTTTGAACATTAGGGTCAACATTTTAATTGTCTGATAACTTAGTTTTGCATCCATATTGGGACGACCCCACCCCACAAGTGGTATCAGAGCCTCCACTTGATACACTAAGCGTTCTGATCTTTTTGATATGGATGCCTTAAGCTCAAAATGGATGCCTTAAGCTCAAATTATTTTGGTAAAGTTCCTGTTTTAGATGGTTCTAATTATGCTTATTGGAAAATTCGTATGCGTCAATGCATAAAGTCGATTGACTCACGTGCATGGGACTCTGTTCTCACTGGTTATACCACTCGTAAAAATCCTCCAGATGCTGATGGGGAAGTCGTAGACAAACCCATAGCTGAATGGACTCCTCATGAAAGAGCCACGACCGATTTTAACGAAAAAGCCTTACATGCTATATTTTCTTCTGTGGATATTTTCATGTTTAAGATTATTCAAAACTGTACTAGTGCTCAACTTGCGTGGGATATGCTTCAAAGGTACTGTGAGGGAGATGCGAGTGTGAAAGACACGAAACTTCGACTTCTTCATAGCCAACTTGAAAATCTGCGAATGAGTGATGATGAAGATATTACTACTTATTTTGGAAAACTCTTGAATATTTCTAGTGAATGTCATAGTTTGGGTGAACCTATTTCGAATAAAGTGTTAAATTCTAAAGATATTCGATCTCTGACTGAAAAGTTTAATGTGAAGGTTGCAGCGGTCGAGGAAGCTCACAATTTGGCCACCCTGGATTTCAATACCCTAATGAATATCATGAAGAACTACGAGACCAATCTCGCGGTCCAGAGGAATGTATCCAAGGGGAAAAGCATTGCTCTAGTCACTCAATCTTCTGTTCCTGAACATGAGGTTGACTCTGACGATGATGAGGATATGGCAATGCTGGTCAGAAACTTCAAGAAGTTTATGAAAAATAAGAAAAAGTTGAATGTTGGTCCAACATTCAAGAATGTCGTAAATACTAAAGAATCTTCATCTATGCCTAACCGCCCTATCAACAGAAGAAATTCTGCTGAGAAAGCGAAAAATGATAAGTTTGACAGGGATTCGGTTCAATGCCACGCATGCAAAGGCTGGGGACATTACGCGAATGAATGTGGCAACACTCTTCGAAGATATGGAAAAGTGAATTGGGTAAGCCTTTCAGATGATGAAGCTGATGAGACAGTTGAAGACACGGAGGAGGTTGCCAAGTGGACGAACATGAAGAACTCAACCTTTTCTGATAATGAAGAAGAAGAGCATCATATCGGGTTTACATCGGTACCAGATGTTGAGTCAACATTGGATTCAACATCTGATCAATATATTTATTTTGATTATGATGACTCGAATTGTTTTGATGGGTTTTTGAGTTCTGATGATACAGGAAAGGAAATTGAGAGTCCAAAGAAAGACGCAGAGAACTCTGAAGGAACTTACAATGTTCTTTTGATAGAATGCTCAAAAGAAAAGGAGCTGAACGCAAAGCTGAAGGAAACCATACAAGGTCTGATCGAGGAGAAGGCGAATACTGAGAAAGTAATTCAAGAATTGCAGGATGGAGTTAGCAGAATGGAAGTTCTCCTGACTCGAAAGGATATGGAACTTGATACTCTGCAAAAGCAAGTCAAAAAGGCTGAAGAGACCTTTGCGAAGTTGAACAAAGGTAAGTCGACACTTGACGAGGTACTGTCCTTAACTGTTTCTGATAAACATGGTCTAGAATATAAATCTCGTACTGCTTTTAATAATGAAACTAAGCATGCTGTAGGAAAGTCCAGGAATAGAAGCTTCAAATGTCAATCCTGTTTTGAATCTGGACATATCAAACCTTTTTGCTGGAAGTTGAAAGATGATTTTACCAAAAAGATTTTGTTGGCTGAAAAGTCGTCCAACATTCGATCCAATATTGAGGAATCAGTGTTGAAAAGGATGTCTGGAGATGATTCAGACGACTTGTGTGTTAATTCTTTCTATCATAAGAATAAAACAGTTTGGATTCCGAAAAAGAAAGTTCTTGCTAATGAATCTTTGCTTCAATGTAATGTCGTATATACATCTTTGAAAGCTAACGTTTCAGGATCTTGGTACTTCGATAGTGGCTGTTCACGCCACATGACGGGTACTAAAGATTACCTTATTGAGTACACTCCTTTGCTTCAATGTAATGTCGTATATACAGTGACGTTTGACGGTGGAGCAAAGGGCAGAATACTTGGTCGCGGCAAGCTCAATGTCACCGGTTTTCCAGCCTTGAGGAACGTTCTACATGTTGAAGGACTTGTAGCTAACTTAATTAGCATAAGTCAGCTTTGTGATGATGAACTCGAGGTGAGATTCAACAAAGAATGTTGTGAAGTGTTTAACGACAAAAATCTTTGTGTTATGGCAGGAAAAAGATCAAGTGACAATTGTTACCAAGTCGGTGATAAAAATGGCAGCAAGGATGTGTGTCAACTTGCAAGACCGAGGATGACGTTGTTCTATGGCACTACAAACTGGGTCATGTCAACTACAGAACCCTGGAACAATTGATTCGGCATGAAGCTATAAGAGGAATTCCACAACTGAAGGAGTTTGGTAAGATCGTATGTGAACAGTGTATGAGAGGTAAACAGACACATGTTAGCCATAATGTTGATCAACATTTTGTGCAACATTTTAAAACTGCTCACTGTTTTCAGCTTATTCATATGGATCTTATGGGTCCTATGGAAGTAGACAGCTTAGGTGGTAGAAAGTATGCTTATGTGCTCGTTGATGACTTTTCGAGATTTTCATGGATATTTTTTCTCAAGGAAAAATCCGAAACTTTTGAGTTTTTCAAAACATTTTGTGCTATGGTCAAAAATAACTTCTGTGCTCCTATCTTTCGTATTAGAACTGATCATGGCAGAGAGTTTGAAAATAAATTTTTTTCAGAGTTTTGTGATAAAAAAGGTATTATCCATGAGTTTTCCTCTCCTAAGACACCTCAACAAAATGGGGTAGCCGAAAGGAAGAATAGGAGTTTACAGGAAATTGCTCGTGTCATGTTACAGTCTAAGAATCTTTCTAAGAGGTTCTGGGCTGAGGCATTGAATATTGCATGTCATATTTCGAATAGAGTCTATTTTCGTCAAGGTACTAAGAAGACGTCTTATGAGATTTTGAAGGGGATTAAGCCGACTGTTAAATACTTTCATGTGTTTGGATGTACGTGTTATATGCTGAATGATCGTGAGTATTTGACTAAGTTTGATTCTAAAAGTGATAAATTGGTTTTCTTGGGTTATTCGACTAATAGCCGAGCTTATCGAGTGTACAACTTGAGGTTGAGAACGATTCAGGAATCTGTGAATATTGTATTTGATGATGCTTCTGATCTTAGCAGGAATATTCCACAGGTTGATATTTCAGAAATAGTTCCTGCAGTTGGACATGCTGAGGATGATGGTGCGACAAATGTTGAACCAACACCTGCCTCAACATCATCAACTGAACAGGGCAGTGAAGATGATTCCTTGAATGTTCGTAGTGATCCTCCTCCCAGAATTCAGAAAGATCATCCTTCTGATCAGATCATTGGAAGATTAGATGAAGGACGCAGAACAAGGGACAAACCGCGCAAAGACTACAGATCTATGGTAAAAAATGTTTGTATGACTTCCGTCTACAGCGAGGTAAGGTTTAACTGCTATGTGTCTGAAATTGAACCAAAAAACGTTCTTGAAGCACTCAAGGACAGTTTTTGGATCAATGCTATGCAAGAAGAGCTTTTACAGTTCGATAAAAATCAGGTTTGGACTTTGGTTCATCGGCCGAGTGACATTAATGTCATAGGTACGAAGTGGATTTTCAAGAACAAATCTGATGAACATGGTAATGTGATTAGGAATAAAGCCCGTTTAGTTGCTCAAGGTTATACTGAGGTTGAGGGTATTGACTTCGATGAAACATTTGCCCCCGTAGCTAGGCTAGAGTCTATTAGGTTATTGCTTGCTATTGCATGTTGGCTCAACATTACCTTACACCAGATGGATGTTAAGGGTGCGTTTTTAAATGGTTATATTGATAAAGAAATTTACGTTGAGCAGCCTAAAGGTTTCGAAGATCCTCATCATTCTGATCATGTTTTTAAATTACAAAAAGCTCTTTATGGTCTTAAGCAGGCTCCTCGTGCGTGGTATGGTAGACTTACATAATTTCTTTTGGATTTTGGATTTGTTAGAGGCGAAGCCGATATGACTCTTTCTGTGAAAAGGGTTGGTAATGATGTTTTGATTTCACAGATTTATATGGATGATATTGTTTTCGGTTCGACCTCACAATCTATGTCTGATAAATTTGTTCATGCTATGAATTCCACATTCGAGATGAGTATGATTGGCGAACTAACGTTTTTCCTAGGACTGCAGGTTAAGCAAAGTAAAGATGGCATCTTTATGTCACAGGAGAAGTATGCTAAGAATATTGTCAAGAAGTTCGGGTTAGATACTGCGAAGGTAATGAAAACTCCTATGGGATCTACGCAGAAGGTAAGTAAAGATAATGTTGGGGTAAATGTTGATCCAACATTATACCGTTCTATGATAGGTAGCCTATTGTATCTTTCTGCGAGTAGACCTGATATAATGTATAGTATTTGTGTATGTGCGAGATATCAGGCTGAGCCAAAAGTTTCTCATTTAAATGCAGTCAAAAGGATTTTGAAGTATGTTAGTGGTTCGTACAATCTCGGTTTATGGTTTTCTAAGGATACTAACTTGAATCTAGTTGGTTTCAGTGATGCTGACTGGGCAGGTGACGAAGATGATCGCAAGAGCACGAGTGGTGGCTGTTTCTTCCTAGGTAACAATCGTGTGTCTTGGTATAGTAAAAAGCAGAATTGCGTGTCTCTTTCTACGGCTGAGTCTGAGTATGTGGCGGCGGGCAGCTGCTGTACACAACTCATTTGGTTGAAAAGTATGTTATGTGATTATGACGTATAGAGTCAGTCTGTTCTTATGTTCTGTGATAACTTGAGTGCTGTTAATATCTCGAAAAAACCTATTCAGCATTCTAGGACCAAGCATATAGATATTAGGCATCATTTCTTGAGAGATATGGTCGAAAAAGAGTTTGTTAAGATAGAGCATATAGATACTAAGAGTCAGTTAGCTGATATTTTCACTAAAGCCTTAGACTTTGAAAGGTTCTCAAGCCTGAAGAAGTCAATAGGTTTGTGTCAATGTCAGTAAAAATGTTGGTCCAGTATCTGGATCAACATTAGCATATGTCTTACATGGTTGTTACTCGTTTGATATTTGCTTCGACATGCTCTGTGATGATTTCCTGAAATGATTTGACTCACCTGGACCGTTTTCCAAAATGACTCGATTCTTTTGCACACGATTGCTCATGACCTTTTTCAAGATACAGGTTCGAGAGAAACTAAAAAACTTTCAAAGGTACACGGCATTCGCGGTGACGATGTATTCTCTGAAAAAAAAAAAAAAAAAAAACTCTTGAACCTTGATGGAAAAGCAATCAGGAAAGAGCAGTGCACCGGAAATCAAAGGTAAGAAAGAGCAGAAAATGAAAGAAAATTGAGTCCAGGGTGTTCGAACAGAAAATGAAGGAAAAAGTCTTTGAGTTTGTTGGGTCAAATGTTGGGCAACATTTGTGACTAACCTGTTTGGCGATGCTATATTCTCTGTGCTTGTTTATGTGTCTTATGTCTTATCTATACATATATAGTCAGTTATGTCTAGTTTATATATCTCTCAAGTTGAGTTCATGGGAAGAACGGTTATCTCATCGTGGTTCATGCGCTCATCGACGTGTCCTAATCGGTTAGTATCATATGATTTCGACTTGATTTACTTGGTCTCCTCATATGCACGTTTTTACTCCACTTATACATGATTTTTGACCGCTTTTGCATACCTATTATTGCGCTTTTTACCGATAAAATCACGAGTTTATAGGTATTTGAAAAAGAAAGTTTTTGACCATTGCTGCACGATCATAAATTTTTACCGTTGGAAAATTTCTTTTTCTGTTTTGGTCTATTTATTGACTCAGTCTTGGCCGGATATCTCTCCATTGCACAAATCTTTCCTATAATATCTGCGTTTATATCTGCAAATCCAGCTTTCTTGTTTTTCTCTTTCGATCTTAATCCAATTTTTACCAGTTCTCTTAATTTTCATGGCAAACTCACAAAGTTCTGAGTTACAGAATGTTGGTTCAACATCCGCTACAACATCTGTCTTGGAGCGCCATCTCAAGTATCTGGATGATACTATAGCTTCGCTGGTGGAACAACGCGAGATGCTTAGAAGCTTCCTTTCTTCCCAAAAAGGGGGAGATGGAGATGATGGTGCTGGTGCTGAAATTGATGCTGCTGAAGCTGATGAAGATGCTGAGATGGGAGAAGCTGCTACTGCTGGAGTTGGAGTGGAAGAAGCTGCTGTTGCTGAAGAAGAAGTTGCGGAAGAAAAAGCCGCGGAAGAAGAAGCTGGAGTTGAGCAGGCTGCTGAACGGGCTGAAGAGCAAGCTGCAGTTGGAGAATCTACATCTGATTCAATTGAATCACTTAATATTTAGATTCTCTAATTGTATTTGATGTCTTTTGTTTTGCAGATGTGTTCGCAAAGTAGTCGTGTACTAATGACTTTACTTAATGATAACTACTTTGGTTCTGAATGTCTTGATAGTTTCAGGGGGAGCTTTTGGATTTAACTTAGCACGGGTTTTGGGAAGAAAGACAAAAAGGGGGAGATTGTTGATGTTTTACATTGACAATGTTGAGGCAACACGGGAGTCAACATTGTTGACTCAGACTGAGTCAAACCGATATTTTGTCTTTCATGCCCAAATAACTACTTTCCCTGTTTTTGTGGATTTATTTAAGTTTGTGCAGGTATTATTTACGAGTTAGACCGAGCCAAGAGAGAGAAATCAAGTGGAGCTAAAAATAGAAGATGGACTTACTAAAAATAGAGAAGAGAGAGATCAAGTGAGAACAAGTCAAGATAAAACTGATCTGGACTTCATTCAACGTCCATTATCATCTTGGTGGAGCAGTGGACGATCATGGACATCATGGGTTGTTATTGGATCGAATATAAATATGCGAAGACTTCAAGAAAGTCGAGTGGATCACCACATCAAGATAGAAAAAGCGCGCGCGTGCTAGAGCTGAAGAAAGGGAAGCTTTCGATTATTATCTATCTGTATTTGATCACATTTATGCCTAGCGTGTTTTCTTTACACTTGTGTATAGGATTAGGATCCTTACGTGAGCTTTGTGTGAAGTTGCTAGGCTGTTTTGCACTATCGTTGATAGTTGGTTTTTGTAATCCATTCGTGTAGTGGAATTTTGCCCTGAAGGCACGCAGCAAGTTTTTATAACTTGCTGCAAATTTTGAAACCCTGTGTTCATTGTGTGCTTAAATCGTTTTACAACTAAGTTGATTTTCCGTTGTGCAAAAACTTCTGATCCCGAATGTTCTTTCAACATTAGGGTCAACATTTTAATTGTCTGATAACTTAGTTTTGCATCCATATTGGGACGACCTCACCCCACAGAATCACTATAATCTTGTCACTTGTGAGGTATCACAAACACACAATCTATGATTCACGAGACAACTGAAAGCAACCGTACAACTAATTTTACATGCAATTCAAGGCGCGGTGTGTATGAACAATAGCAACATGAAGTAATTACCAGCCCGACGCTATTCCACTGTAGGACTTCATATTAGGAAAAAAGAGAAGGGGAAAAAGAAAGTTACCCGATATAATCAGCGGATGATCGGTCAAGACCACTGCTTCCAGCCCATGAGGCCCCTCGAAAGATATTTCCTCCACCAACAACAATGGCAACCTGAAAAGGTTCATGGAAAGATCGATTCTTTTCTCGCCATGCATAGAAAATTTAGAATATTTTCGGAAGAATAATTGACTTAAGTAGGAATGTCGACTACATCAGAGAAAAAAGGTGCAGCCATACATTCATCTATGAGGAGAATATCTTCAACCAAAGTCAAAACTCGATTATCAGTCAGGAAAGGCAATAATTAAAGAAGCAACCCAATAGTATCATGGGCACAAATATATCTAGTGAGTGACTTACTTTCCATGAAAGCTAAAAAAGAGTCTACTTCATAAGTAAACCTACCTCAATACCTAGCCGAGTAACAGAGGCAACCTCCCGAGCAATCTCCATTGTGACCTGTAAATGTACAAGAGTATTATAGGCACCAAGAGATGTAGGGCAAGTTCTTACATATGCTGGCTGTAAAGAAAAGGAAACTTACCTTTGGGTCAATATTTTGTTTCTGATCTCCGGCGAGTGCGTCACCGCTAACTTTAAGCAACACCCTACGCCATTTACATGGTGATCTGGACGTACCATTGTCGTTCATAGAGACGCCAAAAGAAGGCATTGACGGTAACTGAGATTGTCTGCAAATTATGGAACAGAGTGCAGAGTATACTATCACAGCCTTTTGCTTGTAATTAAAAGGAATTTTCTTTCATCTAGAGCTGTTTCATACCCTAAGAGGCACGTAGTCTTAGCGCCAAAATTCAATGAACGCACGTAGTTAGGCAAACGTCCCAGGATAAGGTAATGGTAAGATGACAGACTCCGTAGGAAACAGAACCGCATGTAAGATTGTTAACAGGGAGGGACATAGATACCTCGAATTCATGGGATCCGACGAGCTGGGACCCACTTCACCAGAGCAACAGCTCACAAGCAAAGACTGACTAGAATTGTGAAATCCCGCGAGCATTGGGCTGCTATAAACAGTACTAGGTTTCGAGAAATGGAGGGATGGCCAACATACGCCATTGTAGGAGGTGATCGAAAAGGACATTCTTGGGTGAAGATTGATGATAAACAACCTGAGGGAAAGGTTGCCTCCTCTCGTCGCTGGAGATAGGCGGCCGTCTCCTTGGGATAATGGAAATTGGAAGCTGAAGAGAGAAAATATCTCTCTACAGTAATGGGCCTAGAAGGCCCATTATCGATATTAGTTAGCCCACTTCCAAAACCCTAAACTTATCCACGTTTAAAAAGGGTGGGAAATTAGTAATGAAATTATTTTCTGTAGAACCCTAATTTTGCTTTGCCGGAGCTTTGTTAATTCAGGCGAAAATGCTGCTCTTGTTTGAAACCCCCGCCGGTTTTGCCCTCTTCAAAGTTTTGGATGAAGGCAAACTAACTAAAGTCGAGGTGCTACACAATTTTTCAACCCAAGCTCGTCTTTCTTGTTTATTCTACTCGAATTTGTATTTTGTTAACATATTCATTTTTTTTTTACATTTTTTTTTGTATTGCAGGATTTGGGCAAGGAGTTCCTGAGTCCCGACTCTGCTAGAAAGGTACAGATTCTTCAGTTTTGCGTGGCTGTTAATTTGCAAATTACTACTGGTCCGTTTTGTTTGTATCGTTATTACGGTTGAATAACTATTGTTATTGGCTTTAGGTTGTCAAGCTTAAAGCTTTTTCGAAGTTTGATAACATGTCAGAGGCTTTATCTGCTGCATCGCTTTTAATTGAGAGCAAGCCAAGCAGAGATTTGAGGAAGTTCTTGCGCAGTCATTGTGAAGGTGACATTCTGGCAGTGGCGGATTCAAAACTAGGAAATGCCATCAAGGAGAAGCTGGTTAGCTTTAATAATCGATTGTAGAATTTCTATCTTACAGGTTTATTGAGCATATTCATTCTTAGTTTTGAGCTTTTTTTTGGCAGCAAATTGAATGCGTCCACAATAATGCTGTCATGGAATTGATGAGAGGAGTAAGAAGTCAATTGAGTGAACTAATATCTGGTTTAGCTGCACAAGATTTGGCTCCAATGAGTCTGGGATTGTCTCATAGCCTGTCGAGGTTCAAGTTGAAGTTTAGTCCTGACAAGGTGAGCCTCTATTTCTAAGCTAAACTGTTGAAAAAGGTTCAAAAGTATGCTGATAAAGAGGAATGATCGATTATGCATTCTGTTGTATTTTATTTTTGTGATGGCTGCTTTAGGTTGACACAATGATTATCCAAGCTATTAGCTTATTGGATGACCTCGACAAAGAGCTGAATACTTATGCGATGAGGGTAAGAGAATGGTATGGTTGGCATTTCCCAGAACTCGCGAAGATTGTACAAGACAACATCCTCTATGCTAAGACAGTGAAATTAATGGGCAGTCGCTCAAATGCTGCCAATCTCGATTTCTCCGAGGTAAGACAGTAGCATCTTATATGTGAAAGCATCCTTCGTCTACGCATATAACTTATGTTTATTTTGTGTTCTCTAATGTTTATGTATACATATACCGTCTGACAAAAAATTCTTGACTGTTTTATATGCTAGACTAGAAGTCATCCGGGACTTTAAAATCTGTTATAATTAAGTAAATGATGGTTTTCATTATAAAGTTTTACAAACTTTAGCCTTATTGGCTATGTCGTCTAGCAATTTTTTTGACATGATCTTAAAAAGATTTTGGTATGAGTACAACTTTCTAGATTCTCTATATTGGCTTACATGCCAGGAACTATTGTCTTTTTATTGAATAAATTTCCTCCCTTTCCGATCTTATTCCAACACATGTTGGGGCTTATATGTTGGATTTATTTGTTTACTGTGGTTTTTTGCTTATATTTACTACTGAACTTTGTATAGATATTGCCTGAGGAGGTTGAAGCTGAAATGAAAGAGGCTGCTGTGATTTCCATGGGAACTGAAGTCAGTGACTTAGATTTAGAAAACATCAAAGATTTGTGCAACCAAGTTCTATCTCTCTCAGAATACCGGGCACAGCTTTACGACTACTTAAAGAGCAGAATGAATGCAATTGCCCCAAATCTCACAGCTCTTGTAGGCGAACTTGTTGGTGCTCGTTTGATAGCACATGGAGGAAGCTTATTGAATCTTGCTAAGCAACCGGGAAGTACTGTTCAGATACTCGGTGCCGAGAAGGCTCTTTTCAGAGCCCTTAAAACAAAGCACGCAACTCCCAAATATGGTCTAATTTATCATGCATCATTGATCGGCCAAGCTGCACCGAAACACAAGGGTAAGATCTCACGTTCTCTTGCCGCTAAAGCTGCTTTAGCGATTCGATGTGATGCTCTTGGAGACTCAGAAGATAACTCAATGGGCTTGGAAAATAGGGCCAAGGTAATTTGTAGCAAGATTCTCTTTCTTGTTCGAGATAGTTCTGAGTTCTGACTAAACCTCTGCACTCTTTGTGTTATGATTATGTTTGTTTATCTTTTGGTAGCTTGAAGCACGTTTAAGGAACCTAGAAGGTAAAGAATTAGGTCGTTTGGCTGGTTCTGCTAAAGGCAAACCAAAGATTGAAGTTTATGACAAGGACCGAAAGAAGGGATCGGGAGGATTGATCACATCAGCCAAGGTTACTTGCATTTTCAATCATTGCAACTGTGTATTCTATTTGATTTATCATTTTTTCTTCAAATCGATTAAACTTTGATTCTTGAAATGCAGACATATAATCCAGCTGCTGATTCAACCCTAGGGTTGACTGAATCGAAAACTGTAAAGGAGAAAATTGAAGCCTTACCGATCGATGAGCTCATCACTGGCGAGGAAGAAAAGAGCAAGAAAAAGAAGAAAAGAAAGAATAATGAGGAAGATGTTGTGATGCACAGTGCAGATGCTGACGCTGTACCTGTTGAAACCGAAGAAGCCGGCAAGAAAGAAAAGAAGAAAAAGAAGACAAAGGATTTACCCGAGCTAGAGAAGATTGAACCCGTGGGAGAGAAGAAGAAGAAGAGAAAGCACGGAGAGTTGCCTGACGAAGAGAATAACAAATCAGCAGATGCACCAGCATCAGGTGAGAAGAAAAAGAAGAGAAAACATTTAGATCCTGAAGAAGAAACTAAGGTCAAGGAAGTACACAGTGGAAAGAAAGAAAAGAAGAAAAAGAAGCTGAAAGAGTGAAAAGAGTTTTTCATCACCAAGGAAAACTCAACTAGAATTAATCTTCTTGTTTATCTCTCCTGTTTTGTATCTGTACTTGCATTATTAAGGTTTTTCATTTTGTCTTGCCTGCTATTTGGTGAAGTCCAGTTTTGAATGCCCAGCTTGGATATTATGTTGTGGAGATATGTTCCTAATGAGCAGAATGATTTAACATTTTGAACTACTTTGGCAATGTCTTGTTTCTTGCAAAATGGAAAGAAAAGCAACTTCATTTTAAATAAATATTTATTGTGGGTACAATACATTTTAATAGCAAAAGGGGCCCTTATTGGACATGAATTAATTAGGAGGGTTTTTTTTTATCTTAATTTAGTTTGATGTATCAAATTAAAGATATTCTTAAAATTCATTTAATTTTATCCAACTACTACCTCGTATACCAGCGGCAATGATATAATAATATATATATACAATTGTATATATCATATATCATATCACATTCATATGAATCCAAACAGAAAAAAAGAGAAAATAAGCAAAACCTTTTATATAATGGGGTACAATATATGAAAATGTCATAAATACCATAAATTCACCTCACACTCATTACCATAAGAATGACTATAACAAGAAAATATACAAAATTAATATTTATATGTAGTATATTACAATTTTGAATTGCATATTAGGTAACGTCGATCCCAAATTTTAAGGGTAGACGTTCGATTATAGACTAATAGTAAAATTTACACAACTGTTTCACAAGTTGTAGTTTATAAATAATAAGTCTATCTAGCCATGTCTTATTGATAAATAAAATAGTTGTTATCTTTCTATTTGTGTGAATGAGTTTCGTAATAAATAAAATTTTAATTTAAGTGTGCCTCACAAAGTAATGACAAGTGTAATAATGCATGGTTCATTCTACAATACATATATAACATCTCACCATCACTGACGTCTAAAGAAAACAAAGAAAGTATATCCGTTCATATTATATTAAGTCTTGCTTTATTAAATATTTTTCATAACGATATTTGTAATAATTAACATAAAAACAATCATTTATTAAAACAAATATTATGAATGGTTGTTGTTAGATACATTCATCAGATTGTTAGTTACAAATGAATCTACATCATTTTATCATCGAATATTCGTATGATGATCAGAATTATTCGACACGATGCTAAATCCTTAAGAGAGCATATTATTGATTTAGAAAACAATAAAGGTGTATTAACAGTTATGGATTACGAATCAAATCAAAATTTAGTTTCACATCCTTACGAAAGTTCCTTGTGCATAAATATGTCTATATCGAGTATCGAGAAACAATTAAAGGAATGTTACATTTTGTTATTTATCTGCATTCGAATGATCATAATTGTCAATTGGAGGACTCTCTCTGCAACAACACTTTGAAGTATAAGATTTATTGTGAAATATTGCAATACGGAATTTTTCAATCTACCCAACAGAAAAGTATTATACTTTTATATGAATCTATGGACAAGTTGTTTTGAAAATTTGGTGATACCACACGATATGTATGATCTCTATAAAACTATAGGTCGACTAATTAACAATAGGTATGGAATATTTCACCCATCAAATGCATTACTTATTCTTATTTCGTTTTAGTAGCTATATTAACAAAATATTTTATGTTTTATTGCATGTTACATTATTAGCTTTATGTTTCATTTTATGTTAATTAAAATAGTTGTTAACCTGCATAAAAACATTAGAAATTAGAAACATTTAATGTTTTACGTTTTATATTGCATTATTTCAATATATTTAGGTTTTATGTTGCATTTTGCTTTGTTTTTCATTTTATGTTTTAATTAACAATTATTTGCTAAGGATACATTTCCTATTATGTTTTGTTATCGATTGCATATTGTTTTACTCAAAAAATACACTAAAACATGGGATCCCAATGATACTATTGAGGATACTATAACGATATTATAGAAAGTCTTCATTTTACCGTTATAACGATACTATAACGATATTGTGAGAATTTCTATGGAATGCTAACGCAATTCGAAATTGCAGTGTTAGTGTATCTTACAAAAAATGTGGAAGCAAACCATTTTGCAACAAACTTAAATCACGAAATTCTTCCCGATAAAAATCACGAGAATAACAATTTGATAAATCGACATGCTGCTAAATCCATAAGGAAGTTTATTATTGATCTAGAAAACAACAAAAGTGTATTAGTAGTTATGGTTTGCAAAGCAGATCAAACTTTAGTTTCACGTCCATACCAAACTTTCCCTGCATAAAAACATACATCCTAAGTATCGAGAAACAGTCAACAATTTAGTTCTAAACTGTTATTACTCAAGCTAAATACAGAAGATGGCATACCTCTTTGCAACTTTTGAAGCTCATATATGACTTAATCGTGGCAATGACCGGATAGTTTTTCAGAGCTTCAACTAATTGGCCTATCTCCAACTTTTCGTACCAATCCAAATGGTTCCTATTACGAGGCTACACATGGCAACAAGAATTAGATAAAATAACATTATTAATGCGTATGTAAGATATACACTTTCTCATCGAAGGGTTAAACTCTGCCACCAAATTCCTCTCATGAGGATTCATGCAAGCTGAGTGCGAAAGCAGCCTAATCCTGCGAATGTACCTCAGCACGTTGCTCACGTTGGTCTCAAGACCCATGAAATTACAACGTCTCTCGTCCAATCTGCTGACGTTCTTAATTTTTTAACACACGTAATATAAGTGGCCGAACGGGTCCTGAACGTCAAAATAGAACTTGCCTTGCAAGAGATTGGCGCGTCGGCCACATATACGAAATACCATTTCAGTGCATGTCACTGAATGGATGTAGGCCCATGATCTCGTTGTCTTTTGGTCTCTGACCAATGGGAGCGAAGCTGCCAAGAACCTAAATCACTCACAGGCTTTCCAAGACGTTCTACCGCGTAGCGTAGGTCGCGATAGATATTGCTGCCCATAAAAAAACTATATGTCGTCTAATTAACAATATGTATGAAATATTTCACCCATTAAATGCATTACTTATTCTTATTTCGTTTTAGTAGTTATATTAACAAAATATTTTGTTTTATTGCATGTTACATTATTAGCTTTATGTTTCATTTTATGTTAATTAAAATAGTTGTTAACCTGCATAGAACATTAGAAACTAGAAACATTTAATGTTTTATTTTTATGTTGCATTATTTCAATATATTTAGGTTTTATGTTGCATTTTGCTGCAGATTTTACGCTTTGTTTTATTTTTCATTTTATGTTTTAATTAACAATTGTTTGCATTTTGTATTATGTTTTGTTATTGGTTGCATTGAGATCCCAATGATAATCTATTGAGATCTATTGAGATCAATGATAATCTATTGAGATCGTCTCACCCATTTTCTCTCTCGAAACCTATCCTCCATCCAAAAAAACCCTAGCCGCCTCCACCATCTCCTCACCCCTAACCTCATCCCCCTTGCCCCTCCTCTAACAAAGCCGCCTTCTTCTCCATGGAGGTTGGGGGAGCTCTCCGTTTGTGTTTTATTTTTTTTTCTGTTTAATATAAAAAAAATATTCTACCTCTCGTCGCTCAACCACCACCGCCGCAAGAAAAATGGCTATTAAGCCAAATTTACAACACTCTTCACTTTCTTCGATCTTCGATTTCAATGTCTCAAATTCATTGGACTAGAACTCCACAATGGAAGAGCAAGCTTCAACAAGGGAGAGAAAACTCCCGACCCTGAGGCCGGGAGCTCCCGGCCCAGAGGCCGGGAGATTCAAGGTCGAACGGGGCGGGAACGGGGTGACGGCGACCGGGATGGCGGCGAACAGACGGCAGCGGGGCTGGCGGCAGCGAGGCGGACTAGTTGAGCGGCAGTGGTGGTTGAGCGGCGAGAGGTTATTAATTTTTTTTACTTTTATATTGAACTGAAGAAAAAAAAAATGAAAAAAAAAATACGAAGAGCTCCAGGCGGTTTTGTTGGAGGAGGATAAAGGGGAAGGAGGTTTGGGGTGAGGAAACAGTGGCAGAAGGGGCGGCGTTGGCGGGCGGCGGCTGCAGGTGGTGGATTTGGGCAATTTTTTTTTTATTCTAAGCTATAAAACAAAAAATAAAAAGAAAAAAAAGGAAAAAAAAACTCCCTCAACCTCCATTGATGGAGGTGGGGGAGGGGGAAGAGGGATCGACGACTTTTTGAAGAGGGAGGGAAAGAGGGAGGGGGTGTGGCGGCTTGGGTTTACCTTCTTCACGCCTTGAGAACCCCTTGAGAACGCCTTATGTTTCAATTCAATTCAGCATAATTGCTAAGCCACGAATATGTAGAAAAAGACTTGTCAATCTTTCCAGACATAAATTCTCATCATCGTTAACTCATTCAATTATTACACCTAATTCAATTCGTCATCTCACACGATTCTTTGTTTTGTTTGTTTGTTTGTTTATTATTATTATTATTATTATTATTTGATTGATTTGGTATGTCATATTTTTTTTTCCAATTTTACCGTTTAATTGTAATTTTATTCCAATTTTATCCTTTAATTAAAATTTCAGTAATTAAACATTTTAATTTAAGAAAATTTTAACATATAAAATATTATATATATATTTTTATTGCACACGCATCGAGTGTGCATAAAATACTAGTTATTATTATTATTTGGACACTTACAAAGAATCCACCACTTCAGACAGAAACTCCACATGATGATCAAAGGCAAATCATAATGAGAAAGATTCTCCAGCAATAGCATATGTGTGAAGCTACAACAGTGTTAAAGTAACATGAGAAAGACACTCCAGACAAATGAATCATGGAGTCTTTAAAGCTCTATCTAGTGCATCAAATACACTCTGTATAGTTACCTCCTCCACTATGACAACCTTGTCCCTCGATTTCGAGCCAGATCCTATGGATACTTGCCTCCTTTTCACCCCAATGACCTGTTTGTTTGTTACAATGTGATGTCAATTTGAAGATCGAAGATGAAAGTCGACTACCACACCGATTATGGAAGGGATCACATAGGCGGAAAAACAGTAAGTGCTTCAAAAATTTGGCCAATATACCGGCGAGTGCTTCAAGATATATGCTGCCCGATAGTCTCAATCTCTTCCCCCACAAATGTATAATCTAATCGACGATTAATATTGACAACAATGATTTGGACAATTGACAAGCAAATCAAAAGGGTTCCACTTCACATGACTGCTTAGCTAGCCAAAATCGATGTCTATTTTATACTTATTCAACATCATTCAAGTATCAAATTCACAGATCATATGTCATAAACACCAAAGGGGAAGTTTTGAAAGCAAAGCTAAGCTACAGACATGCTGCCGAGGCACAACTTGAGGCGGTGTAAGCATTTGTTGTAATTCGATGAATGTCGTATAAATATGCAATTTAGTACCACCATCAACAAGTAATGTATAAGCATGCAATTAGCAAGAATGTTTTACAGTCTGGGACGATCATCAGTGAAGCAAAGGATGTCTAAATTCAACAACTTCAGACAATAATATGATATGACCTGCCAATGCCCATAGAGAACTAAAATACTCAGGCATACGCATACAGATGGAGAATCATAAAACATACCCTAGATCAATCTGCCAATCAATAAACAGAAAATCGAAAAGAAACACAAAGAAGCGTCAGGAAAATGTATATACGGAGCTAATGAAATCGAGAAGCGCAGCGTTAGCTTCGCCGTCTCTAGCAGGAGCATCAATCTGAACTCCGACGGCCTCGTCGCTCATATCTGAGTAATCAGAGACCAGAGAACGCTTATTTTCAGCTCGAGAAAATCATTATATGGTCTTTGATAGACAATTATGACCTGTCACGGTGGCGACTTTTGAACCTGGCTTAGCGTGGATTGCGATCGAAACGGACGACGAAGTTACCGAACGGAGACAAGCCGGGTACGACGGAGCAGCCTCGCCGGAGCTAAGCTTAGATTTCGCTGTCGTCGTTTTCTTATTCGGCGCCATGTCTTACTATCATTCCAGCAATCACCCCTATGGGTGTCAAATTTCGGATAAAACCGAAAAAACCGGCCGAACCGAAATTTTCGGTTATTTCGGTTCGGTTAATTCGGTTTTTCGGCCGATTTTGGTTTTGTATTTATGAAATTTCGGTTTTTCGGTTCGGTTTTCGGATTTCAGAAAAAAATAACCGAAATAACCGAAAAACCGAAATATATTTAATTATATATAATTTATATTAGACAAGTTTAAAATATTGTACTTTATGAAAGTGATTAATATTTATAGTGATAATAAAGTCCAACAAAATAATTATATTTTTCATAAAAAATAATTAAAATTACAATGTTTATTTTATAACGCACTATATTATAATATTTAATTCCTATATATATATATAGATGTTATAAAAGATAATTCGTGTATATATATATACACGAATTACGCACACATATGAGTAATGCAATTATCATATCATTACTATTTAATTCATATATATATGTAATGCAATTGTAACACACATATATATATATATGTTATAAGAGTTAATTCCTATATATATGTATATATAATACATGCATACATATGAATTAAAATCTTTAACGGTTAACCGAAGAATCGAACCGAAAAAAACCGAACCGAAGTGTAAAAAACCGAATCGAACCAAATTAAAATGGTTCGGATATCGGATTAGGCATCTGTAAAACCGAAAACCGAAAAACCGAACCGAAATTTGAAAAAACCGGACCGAACCGTCCAATGAACACCCCTAATCACCCCACAAATAACCAAAATTACATTGCAAATATAAGGACCTGATTGTAATTACGTAAACTTATTTGGGTATTTACTGTAAATATCCTTCGTAAGAGAGAGTCCGATCGGACAGTCATCAGTGTGGAGCTCACAACCCATAATCAGCGGTGGAAGTGGCGGCGGAGAAGCTGATTAACGCGGCGAAGCTGGCCCATCATCTCCGGAACTTCTTGGACCGTGAATCGACCACCGTCTTCTCGTCGGCCGACCATCCCGACATTATACGACTCGTCGACGTCCTCCAAGTTAGTATTTTTATTGCCTGACTCCTTTAGTCTTTCTTTACGCCTTCATCATTTAGGAAATGGAACAACTAGCCATGGAGTTCTGCGATGGTGGAAGTTTAGCTTCTTACATACACTTTACGACATGTTCTTGTTAATGCCACGGAACATTCTATTTTCTTGTAAATAGTGTGACACTACTCAAAAATTGCAAATTTTTGGCCTTTCCAGGTGTAAACATTATCATCCCATTTCTTTGTTGCAGCCCTTTCTTGTATGTGTTATGACACTAAATCATCTAATATGCAGCAACTGTCTGTGATCGCCATGGTACATAGGCACCATAAATTTTAGAGTTCCAACAGCATGATGCGAAGGTATTAAAAAGTTTTTTTTTTTTTTTGACAAATCATATAGCTAATCTTTGGAAGATAAGTGATGTATAAGTCTAACTTAATTATTAAGGTTGATATGATGATGGGTATCCTCGTTTCCACGGCAAGAATAATGTACAGGTAGCTATTAATGTTGAAAATACATTTGAAAGTCTTTCTTTGGCTTGATTTTTTTTATGGCTCTTTAACTCCCTTCGATGATATTACAGCTTGTGCATAATATAAAACGCTTCAAACTCTCTGCTTTTTTCTCTTTGATACTCCTATATAACCTTTAGGCATATATATGTTTTTGTAAATATGAAGTTTTTGCTTTTATATGAGGTCTTTTGTCCCTGCAGAAGAGTGTCTGTCTTTCAAGGATTTCCATCAGCAAGAGATTAGAAAGACACTGACTGCATATAAAGGAAGTATCATGGTCCAGCTCATCCCATTTCTTCTTGCTTTCCTTGTTTTAGAGAATCTAAGACACATGATCCTTTTGCGTACGGGCAAGTACATGACAAACATAGGATCCTAAGTATCTCTGCTCCTTTGGCAACTTGATAGTGCATTAATAGGTATGCTCCATCTTCCTCTTTAAGTTAGCTAAAGATGAATAATTGTTTAAAGGCCTCCAAGTGAGACCTCCACTACACCTTTATTGTATTCATACATTTCTTTTATCTTGTTGATGGTATCGCACTAGTTGAAGAATGTCTATATTCCATGTCCACTCACAAACTTGTTTTATATCTCTATAAAATTCCACTCTTATCCACCGCATTCTCAAGAAAATAAAAGAATCATCAGATGTCTCTCTTCTCTCACTCACCTACAACCATCATTCAACAACACTCACATACTCAATTCCGCCCAAGAAGACTATTACTAATCCAAGCCCCTTTGCTCAATTCATCTCCATCAGCCTCTCCACCATCAAGCTTATTATTACAACCTAGAGAAAAACCTGCATTCGATGCAAATGTTGTCTTGGTCTTGGTAGTTCTCTTATCTGCCTTGATTTGCTCGCTTGGCTTGAATTCCATCATAAAGTGTGCACTCAAATGCTCGGCCCTGGTGTCGTCCTCGCGCAGGTCAGCCGCTGACAAGGGAGTTGAGAAGAAGGCTCTCAAAGCTTTTCATACAGTGAGTTATGGGGCTGATCTTAAGGTGCCAGTTTTAGGCACGGAGTGTGCTATCTGTCTGTCGGATTTTGCACCTGGAGAGCAAGTTAAGGTCTTGCCGAAGTGTAGTCATGGATTCCACGTTCGCTGCATCGATAAGTGGCTTACTTCACATTCTTCGTGCCCCACTTGCAGGCACTGTCTCATTGGATGCAATAGCGCCACTCGAGCTTCTAGCATGTCATCGGCTACACAACCTCACCAAGAAACTGTCGTAAGTGTCGAGGCTCTGCAACAACAAGGTTTGATATGAAATCCTTGAAGCTTGATTAGTTCAAAGAATCAGAACTTAGCTCCGCGTAGTATTAGACCGTTGTTATGTAGTTTGTATACTAGTCAGCTCAAGCTTATATTTTCTTTGTATTTCTGTGATCATTCTAGCTAATGTTTGCTTGTGGACAATTCTTGCATCATTGCATTTTATAGTGGAAAATCAAATGTGTGTTTTTCTGTATTTTGTGATCAAGTCGAGCCAATTAAAATTTTATAACATGTATGGACAAGCAAATATGGCTTCTAAACACATGTTGTCTTGAGTAGAAGGTAAAGCCCAGTTCAAAGATACAATTTTTTATTTTTTTGGACATTTTCAATGGAAACATTGAGAAACTAGACTAGCATGGAATCCCTTGTTAGGATAAATCATGATTTGAGCGTTACATTACTTCCTAAGACCTATTTGGTATGTTAAGATTTGAAGCTCTTATTTCACCATGAGTTCCTCATGCAGTCATGATGTAATAATTGCCAAAGATGATGCAGACGCATCATTAAATTAGCAGAGACGATGAAGAATGTCTGATATATTATCATCATCAATGGCTGCCACTGCTCAGAAAGCGTGGGAAGCCATGTTCAAGTTCCACCATTTTGCGGGCTTCTTTCTAGTCACTTTAGCTGCAGCCGTCATCTATCTAACCCGTGAAATCACGTTTTGGAACGCCGTTAAAGAAAAGGCCGCCGCTGTAAGAAAAGAGCAACCTCCTAAATCTTGCGACTACTTCACAGGAAAATGGATCTACGACAACGTAACGTATCCCCTCTACGAGGAGAGGCAGTGCTCTTACATGGAGGAGACGTTCGCCTGCGAAGCGTACGGCAGGAAAGACCTCAAGTATCAAAACTGGCGATGGCAGCCCCACCACTGCGACTTGCCGAGGTTCGACGGCAGAGCGTTCCTCGAGAAGCTAAGGGGGAAGAAGCTCGTAGTAGTCGGAGACTCCATGAATCGAAATCAGTTCATATCGCTCATTTGTCTCGTCGAGCCCTCTCTTTCTCTCTCGACGAGCAAGTCCCTCAAGCATACGAACAGTTCGTGGATCTTACATGACGATGTAAGAACTGACGGCGTTTTTCTTTCTTTCATTTTTTTTTCCTTCTCACACTCGAGCTGATTGGCAGGGATACGACGTTACGTTGGAGTTCTACTGGTCGCCGTTCTTGGTCGAATCTAACTGCGACGATATGGCCGAACATCGGCTTCACAGGCGAGTTGTCCGAATAAACGCCATCGAGAAGCACGCTAAGCACTGGGCTGATGCAGACGTACTGATCTTCGACTCCTACGCTTGGTGGCTGACTCCAAAGCTAACACTAATGTGAGTCTTCTTAATCTTTTCTTTCCTTTCCGTCCCATTTCTTACATTTCTTACACGCTCAGGTGGGGACCGTTCGAAAGCCAGGATTCAATATACAAAACCGTCGAAATGAAGCAGCGCCGCTACGAAATGGCCTTAAGCACATGGGCAGATTGGTTAGAGTTCAACATCAACCGCACCAAGACCAAACTGTTCTTCATGAGCCCTTCGCCTTACGTCACAAGGTAAACATATTTGTCAGCAGCTTATGTCCATCTAGTGATTAATTTCAGACACGATATGTTATTGCAGAAACGACGTGGAGAGATTCTGCTATAACAGAAGTGAGCCGCTCTCCGTGGAGACTTACTCGGCTAAGAGCAAAGGCAGCCTGACGGACGCTATCGAGTCGATGCTGAAGAATCTTGAGAGGAGAGGAGTCAAGGTTGAGTACATTCGAGTGACTCAGATAGGCGATTACAGAGTGGATGCTCATCCGTCGATTTACAAGAAGTTCCCTTTTAAAATAACGGAAGAGCTTCGACGAGATCCCACGAGCTATGCGGATTGTCTGCATTGGTGCCTCCCTGGCGTGCCCGATGTGCTGAGTCAGATTCTTTACTCTTACATCATTGGGAACAACCTGAGAAATTTGATTCAGTTAATGATTTGAGACTGTTTTATTTTTGTTTGTTAATGTTGAATGAAGAGTCGGTAGTTCACAGATTTAGGCCTTTGGCTTTGAAGTTGATGGCATTAACTGCTTTCCCCCCTCCATTTATAACAAAGAAAGTTAGTTCAATCTACAAACTAAACACACAAATCTAAACACGCAAGTCATTACATATCCATGGGAAGGAAGTAAGAAAAGAAGCAGCAGGCGCTATGATCATGACTACCTTGTCGACTTCGATAGACTGTAAAAAGCTCAAACAGTAAGCAAGGACAATGACAGTACAAAAAATACATGGATTGAGTGAATCATTGAATTGCTATTGTTGATGGCAAAGATAAAGATGAATTAAGTCAATGTAATAAAGATTGTCTCCGAGTTGCATCTTGCACTGTTGTCCTTTGTTATTTGTGTGTCTTATGGCTATCTTTATTAGACAACTTGTGGTTTATTTAGCTCAATATCTATGCACTGCTATTTATAGTAGCAATATTTTGCAGTGGCCATGTGAGGACATCGTGAAAAACGAGCCATGTTATGTAGCTTGAAATTTTGATTATATATTAAAAAAGAAATATGTGAATGAATGAAGTCCCAACTCCAAAGCTATCAATCATTTATTTAATTTCGATATATCAACATATATATGAAGTCAAAAGTTATTGGCTGGTTGAGTACAGCAAGATTTATCTTTTATTCCGCACATTTCAAAATAAATTACACGACGCTTTACCTTTACATCTTGGTAGCTATTATTTTTACACAAAGGTGTGAAAAAGACAATATTATTTCGCTTTTTTAACATAAGGGAAAATAAAAGAGAGAAATTTGAGTTTGAATTATAAAGTTAATAATCCAATAGCTCGCTTACACGTCACTTCATTTTAGCTCTTATCAAAGTCTCTATCTTTATCCATTGCTGTCCTACCACTGAAAGAAACCCTACTTCATTTTCTTATCCCTAATCCAATCCGATGTGAAATTTCATATTATCAATTAATAATAATTAAATAAAGGATATTTTGATTCTTTTAACTGCGGAAGGAAAAGTTTTTCAACCATGCCAGGAAAATAGCTGGTGGTGGCGGCATAAAAATAAAAATTGAATCTTTGTTGATTGGTTTCTGTTAAATTTTCTTTTTACCTCTAAAGATTTAAACTTTACCATCCATCTAGATTTTAAACTGAAGTGATAATGCTGGGCAGTCCAGTTTTCCTAGAAAACTCCGGCGGCGGCGGCGGCTCATGCTCAGTCGCAGATGGGGCGGCGATGCAGCTGAGAAACGTAGGGGAAGACGGAGATAAGAGTCTAGGTGGCCATCGATGGCCACAAGAAGAAACCTTAGCTTTGTTGAAGATAAGGTCTGAAATGGACACAGCGTTTCGTGATTCCAATGTAAAAGCTCCTCTTTGGGACGAAGTGTCCAGGTTTTCTATGTTCTTCTAGTTGTTATCTTTCGTTTTTCTTGTCTGATGTGGAAATTTTCGACTTGTCTTTTAGCGGTCTGATGATTCTTTATATATCTTAATTCTTGTTCAAGATGCTGTTGTACTTGTCCAAATCATTGCATAGGTTTGGTCTGAATTTCTTTTTGTTGTCAGGAAATTGCGTGGGCTTGGATACAATCGAAGTGCTAAAAAATGCAAAGAGAAATTCGAAAACATCCATAAGTATAACAAGAGAATCAAAGAAGGCAAATCCGACCGAAGAAACAGCAAACACTACAAGTTCTTCGAGCAGTTGCAGCTTCTCGATAACGATTTTCCAGTTCCATCACAAGCTATGGAAAGTGCACCAATGGCGCCGAATGCGAACCAAGATCATGATGCTGCTGAGTTTATGTCCGACGACTCTATTTCGATTTCATCATCCTCTGGGTCCGAAAGTAGTTCTAAGAAAAAGAGGAAAATGGCTGTCTATTTCGAGGCATTGATGAAGGACGTACTGCAGAAGCAAGAGGAATTGCAGAACAAGTTTCTTGAAGCTTTAGAAAGATGCGAGAACGATCGCGTCGCTAGAGAAGAAGCTTGGAGATCGCAGGAGATTGCTAGGTTGAAGAGAGAGCAAGAATTTTTAGCACATGAAAGAGCGATTGCATCTGCAAAAGACGAAGCTATACTTGGTTTCTTGCAAAAAATCTCACAGCACATTCAAATTCCTTTGCAGATGCCAGAGATTGTTAATACGGTACTGAATAATAAGCCTCTGGGCAACCCCGAGAATATCACGGAGAAACATGCTTCTAACCAAGATTATGTGGTTGGCGAAACTTCTAGGCAGATTGAAAAGCTAGATAATGGTGTTGTTGAGAATGCTTTGCAGCAGACTAGTTCTTCTCGATGGCCTAAAGCTGAAGTTGAGGCTTTGATCATGCTTAAGACAGATTATGACTCAAAGTACCAAGACAGTGGTCCGAAAGGGCCATTATGGGAAGAAATCTCGTCGAGCATGAAGAAGCTCGGCTATGACAGAAGTGCCAAGAGGTGTAAGGAGAAGTGGGAGAATATCAACAAATACTACAAGAGGGTCAAAGAGAGCAACAAGAAGAGGCCCGTTGATGCAAAGACGTGTCCTTATTTTAACTTGCTTGATTCTCTTTATTCGAAGAGGTTCAAGAAAAGTGACGGTAGCTCGGGCAATGATGCCAGTGGTGGAACCTTGAAGCCTGAGCAAATACTGATGCAAATGCAGGAGGGTTCTGGAGAATTCAATGACAATGGTGATCAACAAAATCAAGAAGTTGATAATGTCATGGAAAATGACCATGATGACGAGGCTGGAGATGGTTATCAGATAGTTGCTAACGATCTTTCTGCAATGGGGCCTATGGAATGAGGTGTAATAACCCTTTCTGAAAGATTATAGCAAGACGTTGATCCGTGATATAATACTCCATTTGGTCACGAATCTTACACTAGTTTGTTCATTTTGAGATTCTTTTACTGATAGAGGTGGGATTATTTAATTTTTCTGAATAAAGCTCGACTTTGCCAAGCCGGTTAGTCCTGTAAGAGTTTGATCTTGAAGCATAAGTGCGTTATTTTCTGTAATATCAACTCTGTTCCTTGTCATATCCATACATAGTTCATTTGCTGCTACAAGAATCTGAAAACAGTAATGCTTCATTATCCAAATTTCAACGGTTGCCCCAACAATATGTACAGACAGAGGAAGAACACTTCACAATAACAAAACTTTTTGGATTAGACAAACTCGAATGCCTAAGGCTCGAATAAATAGGATTAGCATCCTTAAGGGTACTGTAACGATTTGTGCCAGTGATTCTCGAGATCGAGCTGCATCGAAAAGCCATATCCCTCCAAACCAAGTCTATCAATAAACATCATTACCCCATCTATAGCATGGTTGAGGCGAGCCGGTGAAAGTACATACTGGTATCAGAATTTGATACAAGCCCATATTATCTTTCCATGAAACTCGTTCTAAATCATTATCACCATGTCCCCAAGGCGTATAGCAGCTTTACCTTAAGCTATCACAGCATCTCTCTGCAAATGCGCTCTTCCGCTCTTCCAATGCCATGTTCCTCTCTCGGATAGGGATATCACTCTCTATTTCGGCCGTGATGGCCATAAAGGTCTTCATGGTCAAATGATTGTTGGCTGTCCTTCAAGTAAATAGCTAACAGCTAGTAAATATAATCTGGAAATGTTATGATCAAAGATTAATCAGCCCTAACACAAAAGTCAAACCATATAACATGGCATATTGAACGAAAACAACATAGGCAATCGGAAAGAAACAAGATTAAAGTAAGGATTTTTAAGATTGCCAGGAATAGCCAAGCATCTTGCGGATGAGAAAATGTTTTCGGAACTACAAAAAATTCATCAGAACGACACTAAAATTCTCCAAACCATCGCCTAATTACTAATGCAGCTGAATTCAGACACTTAATTCAACTGAATTCTAAATTCGATCAGCTCACATGAGCTCCTACACAACCCACACTCTAATGGAACATAGGCGAGTGAATTCCTATCAGATCGAACAATGCAAAGCGCATAGAAGCAAAAAGAAAATTAATCAATACAAATAAACAAGAAACAAGCCGAACAGGTCAATAATCTAATGGAAATTCGACGATCGAACATAAAAAACAATCAAGAAGAAGCAGACAACAAGAGGAAAGCACAGAAAGGGAGACACTTCGGAAATGTCGCGTCTCTCTGTAACGCATTTAGAAAATAGTGTGGGTGTTTTATATTTTTCTATGTATGATGTTTATATATCTATCACTCCTTAGATATCAACCTAAGAGATAAGGTGGAAACTGTAAATGCAATAACCAACTCGTTGACGGGGTCGAACGAACGATACATCTGGCACCTTCGACTAGGTCACGCTGGGGAAGCAAAGATTGACAAGATGGAAAAGGACGGCCTGATTCGCATAGCTAAGTCAGGCCTGATCCCAACTTGTCAGTCTTGCATCCTAGGCAAAATGACCAAATCACCATTCACAGGGACTTTTACTAGGGCCGCAGAAGTGTTGGGTTTGATCCACACTGATGTATGTGGACCGTTCAGGGTGACGGCCCGAGGTAATTGCCGCTACTTCATTACGTTTACGGACGATCATTTCCGCTACGGGACTGTCTATTTGATGAGACAAAAGTCCGAAGCTCTTGAAATGTTCAAAGAGTATAAGGCGTTAGTGGAGAAGCAAACTGGCAAGGTCATTAAAGCCGTTCGATCAGATCGAGGCGGCGAGTACATAAGCCTTGAGTTCGATGCATTTCTCAGAGAAAATGGCATCGTTATACAGTTCTCACCTCCCGGTACGCCACAATTAAATGGCGTAGCCGAGCGAAGAAACCGAACACTTTTGGATATGGTTCGGTCGATGATGAGTTACGCAGATCTCCCCATTTCGTTATGGGGTTATGCTTTAGAGACGGCAGCCTATATCCTTAACAGGATACCTACCCGTTCTGCCGACAGGATCCCTTACGAAGCTTGGCATAATCGTAAGGCAAGCCTGAATCACACTAGGATTTGGGGTTGCCCCGCCTTTGTGAAAAAGTTACAGGCAGACAAGTTAGAATCAAGGTCGATTATGGCCAGATTCGTCGGATACCCCGAGGACTCAATGGGGTACTACTTTTACGTTCCAAACGAACACAGGGTGTTTGTCGCTTTACGCGCAACCTTCATGGAAGAAGAGTTCATTAGCGAAGGCGGTAAAGGACGTGAAATAACTCTTGGTGAGTTAAGCGACGAATCAACTCCAGTTGCTACAGAGTCGTTAGACGACGTTCCAAAAAACCCGGCTCAGCCGCAATTGCGCAGGTCTAGTAGGATATCTCAAATGCCTGAGAGATATGGTATGGTACACGTCGAGCATGGGGATGCGGCAATTGAGGGATGCATCGGGGACGATCCCGTCACCTACGACCAGGCAATTACCGGTACAGACTCCCTCAAGTGGCTTGAGGCTATGCAAGCCGAAATGGACTCTATGTATTCAAACCAGGTTTGGACACTTGTAGACCTACCCAATGGTTTCAGACCGATCGGGAACAAATGGATCTACAAGAAGAAGATTGGATCTGACGGACAGGTGGAAACGTACAAAGCTAGGCTTGTAGCGAAACGGTATAGTCAAAAAGAGGGTATTGACTATGAGGAGACATTTTCACCAGTCGCGATGATTAAGTCCATTCGCATTATGCTTGCGATAGCAGCATACTATGACTACGAGATCTGACAGATGGACGTAAAGATCGCGTTCCTGAATGGATTCCTCCAGGAGGAGATCTATATGGAACAACCCAAAGGTTTTGCGTCAGATGCAGATGCTCAGAAGGTATGCAAGCTGAATCGGTCCATTTATGGACTGAAACAAGCTTCAAGGATTTGGAATCTTCGATTCGATGAAGTAGTTAAGAACTACGGATTCATAAAGAACGAAGATGAGCCGTGTGTTTACAAGTAGGCCAGTGGGAGCAAGGTGCCGTTTCTAGTATTGTACGTAGATGATATCCTTTTGATAGGAAACGACATTGGGATGCTTTCAGAGGTCTGTAGGTCCTAGAATATCCAACTAAACAAAGATTAACACGAGTTTACCACGATTTTATGATCGGAAGAATGAAAGCTCGTGTGGGGTGTTGTGTGTTCTTGAGAGGTTGGGGGCTCACTTTGATTTTCACACAATACACTATATTATGTGTTAGGGTTTTGGTATTTATACCACAAGTTGGTATATAATACTTGGGCCCCTAACAAAGCCCAATTACACTAAACCTCTTATAAAGAGAATCTTTATAAATACACAACAAAGATAATTATAATTAATTGAACACAATAAAATATTCCTAACAATCTCCCCCTTTGTGTTCAATCGTCAATTCGGCATGGATTATCTTTGTGGGGCTTAGTGCATTTGCCTGAGTCCTAAAGGAATTTCCTCCTTGTCTTGTCTTTTGACATTTTCTTTTTGGAGATCTTCAAGCTCACCGTGTCTTGAACTTCGCTTCTCGGCACCGCGTCTTCTTAATCTTCTTTGTAAGCTCGACTCGTAAATGCCGGAAGGGATTTGAAGTCGCTTGCCGGATTTCTTCTTTTTGTGTTCGATCTCTCCTTTCGATAATAGCGCAACCCCCCCTACTTTTGGTCAACCTTATGTTGGGATTGGGAAGTTCTCTTTGAAATTTTGAGAGACGCACACGAGGCAGCAACTTCGATCTTTGTAGTCCATGGTGTTCGCTTGATTATTTGACGACGCTTGAGGATTTAGCGTTTCTGATCTATCTTGCACTTTCATCGTGGTGTTGCTCCCATTTTGCTTTAGTACTACTCCCCCTCATGAAGATCGAGTTGGGGATATCGCCATGCGATGGGTCAAAATGAGGCATTATCTTTGGCAAGAAGATCACGTCGTCGGGACATGAGGATGACGTTGGTAGGAACTCAGGTTAGGTAATAACCTGACGTAGCCACTAAGACAGTCGTCAAGTCTTCTCCAATCTTCTTCTTCTCGGCGCCGGATTCGTCTTCTTCGAAGGAAGTTGTCTGGTTCGGCCTCGAGGAAGCTTGTCTGGCTCCGGAAGAAGGTACGCGTGGGGTGTTAGGCTCCTTTGGAATGTTCCATTCAGGTGCAGGGGAGCCCGACTTCAGAGTGGTGAGCGCGGCGGAGATTGGTGGGTGGTCCGACCTGTTTGTTTATGCGTGTCCCCTTCTCCCCCTCATGGCGATTCGTGTTAACGAGATCGGCATGCTTGTGTAGGAAGATTAGGAGGACACAAACGACAGGTCGGTGATGGTAATAACCAGACGGAGCCACAAAGGCAATCCGTCGTGTAAGAAACCGGGGTCACGAAGACTTCCCGTTAACATCGATCTAGGAGCTATGCTCGTAGACGATGGCCTGAAACCGTTGTTGCTTTGATGTTGCAACGACAGGACTTCCTTCCGATCCTCGAATCATGTTGAAGCAAGACATGTCTACGGAAGTTCTAACTTGATCACAAAGATCAGGTGTTTAAAAGTGTATGTGTCCTAGAAAATATAAAAATATATGAAGTGAGGACACACTAGACTCGAGTGCGCAAGGAAGTGTGGTGGTGGGGCTGAGTACCACATAATTCAATATCTCCCATTTCCGAGTGAAGCGGTGATAGTAGACGTGGTTCCCCGTGATTTCTGAAACACCTGTCTTTTGTGAGACAGACGAGTGGGTAAGGCTCGGTTGTGCACGCGCCGTTGGACCTATTGCGGCGACTTCTACCCGGAAGCTAATAAAATTAGCACCTGTACCTATGGGGGTTGGTCCGAATAATTTGTGAGGAGAGGGAATCATGTAGCATCGGTCTTTTCAAAAGGTTTTAGTAGACGTGACTGTTTCTTCGTGATTCGACTGAATCTCGGTGATGTTCCGGGGTTAGATTCAGTTGGGTTTGACTGAATCGTAGGAACGAAGTATCCATGCATCCGGTAGGGAGTGGTGAGTGCTGCTTTATTTGTCAGCAAGCCAGAGCATGTCGGTTGAAGCGAGCACCGAGATTTGCATTTTTAACCACCGTCGCCTTTTGAAAAGAGTTGACCGTTGTAGGCTCGAGATTCTTCTTTTGAGGTTCATCTTCGGAGGTCGGAGGTAATCTCCATGAAACTTGATGAAGAGGAGAGAACATTCTTCTTTTTTTTTTATTATGGCCCTTTTTTTTTTTTTAAATATTGATGGCCCTTTTTTTTTTGTATATATATATATTAATCGTTATTAGTAATATGTATATTAGTATATTATATATTATATGGATATAATATATATTAATCGTTATTAGTAATACATATTTCTATATTATATATTATATGAATATAATATTATTTATTATTACTATTGTTATATATATATATATATATTATTTTTATATTATTTTATTTCTCCCCCTCAAAGTGTGCTTCCTAAAAGAACTTGCTCCCCCTCAAAAGATGCTAAGTAAGATCGAAAAATCTACGAATCTCATTCCCTAAATTTACGCATTTAAGGTTCGCTCCCCCTAAAAAATGTAATTATTGCTCCCTTTTAAGAAAATAAGGATCACTTCTCTTTTAAAAAATAAAAGATTAGCTCCCCCTCAAATTAAGCTCATTTTAGAGAAAAAAAAATGGTATGTATCATTTCCGTGCGTAATATGCATTTTAAAATTTTAAAGTTTTGAAAACGCATATTCAAAATGTACCATTTTGAAAAAATAGGTATTTTTCAATTCAGCTCGTATGCATATGCAAATTAAAATTTTGAAAATTTAATTAACATACACATAATTAGAATGTACCTATAAAATAGGGTATTTTGCATTTCGGCTCAGGTATGCATGCATGCAAGAATTTGAAAGTAAAAGTCCTTTTGAAGCATGCATAGCTATAATGTACCCTATAGTTTTCAAAGTAGGTATATTGTCTTTTCAGCTCGATATGCATGCCAAAATTTATTATGGAATGCATATATAGAATTTACCTATCTTAAAAGTATGTATGAATGTGGTATTATGCAATTCAGTTCAAAAGATAGAATGTACCACATATAGTCGTAGTTGCTCACGTCGTTTCCCTTTATCATGTATGTGGAGCCACTACGTCAAATTGCCATACATGAGGGATGCGGTTGCTCGCGTCTCGTGCCGATCATGAGTATGGAGCATCCATCTTCTAACTACTACTCATGATCGGGGGTTTTGTGGTTGCTCTCGTCTCATACCAATCACGCGTGTGGAGCAACCATCGTCGAATTACCACACGTGATTGGGCTCCTGCAAAACTTTAACGGGACTTTGGTACCCATTTTTGGATGGGTCCTCCCATATTAGCAGAAAACAATTTATGCACATTTGGTTCAGATATACATCCTAAATCATCCTTTAAAGTCCTATTTAATTTTATTTCTGATTTAGGAATCCAAGTTTGGTGAACCTTAGAGGGAAATGACAATTCAGCGCCGGTGAACGTGTGTCTAGGTTTAGAAGATCTGAAGATTTTCTCCCTAGCCAGTCGCAGAAGGTGTCTTTCAGACTTAATCTGGACCGGGTATTTCAAGTATGAATACGAACTTATCGCACTATATGCGTCATCAGATGATGAGTCGTATTGCCTACAAGAATTCACATCATTCACTCTATAATGATGAGGAATAAGCGTGGAAGTTCGCTTGCTTAAGCTTGGAACTTCTTCTTTGCACGCTTTCCTTTGAAGAGGAATAGGAGATGAAAAATCTTGAACATGTTCGACCTTAATTTTGAAAGATAATGGCGATTTTCCTTTCTCCTTCCTAATTTTCTCTTGTTCCTTAGCATTTTTACGCGTATTGCTTTTACTTTTCGTTTCTGCGCCAGCCAAAGGTGACTTAGAATTCGTATTTGCTTTCGTCACCATTGACTTAGAATTATTAGTAAAAGTCTTTTTAATTTTAGGAACAAAGGCGTCGGTTTGTGTGCCCATATCCTGCTTAAAAGAAGATTTTTCTGTATAGAGTTCATTTAAGACGGGTAGGGACGGGGAATTTTTGAGATTAGAAATCTCCTCTAGAAGTTTTTGCTTTTCTGCTCGGAAACCTACTCTTTCCGATTCCAGGGTTGCGTTCAATTCTACAATTTTACTAGCAACCTCTGGAATTTCCCAACAAGAGATAGGTTTATTAGAATGTAAACTATTTTCCCCGTTGGACGCTAAGTATTTAGAGGAACTTTGGTCTGTTTGACCCTTTTTCGCAAGGATGCACTCTAAGTGATGAACTTTAGAGTGCAATTTACTGCGTTCCTCAAATAAAAGTTTAAAACTACTCCGCGAATTGCTCAAATCAGACAGATAATTATTGCGTTCGAGTTCGCAATTGTTTAATTTATTTGTTAGTTCACTAATTTGAGCTTTTAATTTTACTTCATGAGATTCAAGATTAGTGATTTTCTCACGCGCGTTTTCTAAACGGCAAGTAAGACTACCTCTTTCTTCTAAACTCTTGACTAAGCATTTGTAATTATTATCTAGTCTACTCTCTAACTCACTTATAGTCTTTTCGTGACTTATAAGTTGAGTTTGGCCTAGCTTAGAGGAATTTAGGTTCTTGGTTAGCTCACAAACGTTAGTTTCTGAGCTAGCTAATTTTGATTCAAGACTAGAAATAGTTTCTAGTGCACTAGCTAACTTAGTTTCTAACGCTTGGGTAGTCCTACGTTCGTGTTTATGTTCACGACGCATGGTTTTATAATCTTTCTTCAAAGAAAGAAAAGCTTTATATAAATCACTCTCGTCAAAGCTCATCTCAGAAGTTGCGGAAGTAGAATCCATGATTTTTAAAATTTTAAAATATTACTATTTTTTTAATTTAGTTGGATACGCGATCGTTAACGCGTCGTGTAGATTTGATAATTTTTGGCTTTTGAAAAATTCAGTTCCGAAAAGTTTTGGTGTGTCGATAAAAGTCGTGAAGTTTCGAAAATTTTAAGTCTCGAAAACTTTTTGGTGTGTACCGAAAAGTTTTAAAGTGATGTCGAAAAATTTCGAAAATGTTACCAAAAGCTTTTTCTATAATGTGCCAATGATCTTTAAACGTGTGTGGAACTTTGAAGTGTTGAAACTTGAAGTTAGTGAGGTTCGCGAACTTGAGCTGGATAGTGAAATCGAAGGGTTCGCGAACTTGAGCTGAATTCGTGAAATCGAGGGGTTCGAGAAATGGCTGGTTCGCGAATTGAAGACCGGTTCGTGATCTGCGTTGGCGAAGTGAGTTCATGGGTTGGCAAAACGATTCGCGAAGCTGAACTGAAGGTTGGCGAATCGAAAGATCGCAGATGAAGTGGGGTTCGTGAAGTGGCCGGTTCGCGAATTGAAGACCGGTTCGTGATCTGCGTTGGCGAAGTGAGTTCACGGGTTGGCTAAACGATTCGCGAAGCTGAGCTGAAGGTTGGCGAATCGAAAGATCGCAGATGAAGTGGGGTTCGTGAAGTGGCCTGAGCTTTGTGATCCTGGTTCGCGTGTTGAGGTTCGCGGATGAAGCGGAACACTTCGCGAATTGAAGTTCGCGAGAGTGGCGGTTCGCAAAGCAGAGAGGTTCGCAAAGAAGAGAAGTTCGCGAATTCTTTGTCTGTTCCGCGAATGATGAACAGGATGAAGATCTTCAAGCTGAAACCCAGAAAAATCCGAAAATCTTGCTGTAAATGCCCAAAATCTGCCCAGAAATGCTGTTTTTGCTGGAATAAGTTCCCCAATATCAGAAAATGGTCGAGAAACCCCAAAAACAGCTCAGAAAAGGCAGAAAAACAGCCAAAGAAGCTCAAAAACAGCAAAAACAAAGTGACAAAAATAGCTCAATTAACTCCAAGAATGGCTTCAAAGCTCCCTCACGCTTGCTCTGATACCACTTGTAGGTCCTAGAATATCCAACTAAATAAAGATTAACACGAGTTTACCACGATTTTATGATCGGAAGAATGAAAGCTCGTGTGGGGTGTTGTGTGTTCTTGAGAGGTTGGGGGCTCACTTTGATTTTTACACAATACACTATATTATGTATTAGGGTTTTGGTATTTATACCACAAGTTGGTATATAATACTTGGGCCCCTAACAAAGCCCAATTACACTAAGCCTCTTATAAAGAGAATCTTTATAAATACACAACAAAGATAATTATAATTAATTGAACACAATAAAATATTCATAACAAGGTCAAAGCTTGGCTTTCGACCGAATTCTCTATGAAAGACCTGGGAGAAGCGACCTATATTCTAGGAATACGCCTATTTAGAGATAGGGCGAAACGGTCAATTGGCTTATCTCAGGCCCTTTACTTAGATAAAGTCCTTAAAAGGTTTAAAATGGACGACTCTAAGAAAGGGTTCCTACCTATGAGGCATGAGATTCATCTCTCAAAGGCTATGTCTCCTCGCAACGAGGTACAAAGACAAGAGATGATTGGAGTCCCCTATGCTTCAGCTGTGGGTAGCCTGATGTACGCGATGCTTTGCACGCGACCAGACATAGCGTACGCTGTGAGCGTAGTGAGTAGGTTTCAGGCCAACCCTGGTAAGGAACACTGGGCGGCGGTAAAGACAGTCCTGAAGTACCTTAGACGGACTAAGGACTTGATACTGATTTACGGCCCAGGAGAATTAGAGGTAGATGATTATACGGATTCGGACTTCCAATCAGATGTGGATGACCAAAAGTCTACTTCGGGTTTTGTATATACGCTCAATGGTGGCGCAGTAACTTGGAAGAGTTCCAAGCAAAGCACGACTGCTGATTCCACCACTGAGGCGGAGTATATAGCGGCTTCAGAAGCTGCCAATGAGGGTGTTTGGATACGCAAGTTCTTAGAAGAACTGCAGGTGGTACCAAGCATAGTGGATCGCCCGTTACCATTGTGGTGCGACAATAGCGGAGCGATCACACAAGCTAAGGAACCCCGTGCTCACAGTAAGTCCAAGCACATAGAGAGAAAATACCACGTGTTACGTGGGTTCGTTGAGAATGGCTCTATAGCCGTGCAGAAGATCGCCTCAGCAGAAAATGTGGCGGACCCGTTCACGAAGCCACTGTCTCAGGCAGTGCTAAATCGTCACCTCGATAAAATGGGGTTGAGATACTATAGCGCGTGGCATTAGTGCAAGCGGGAGATTGTTGAGGTTTATGCCCTAGATGCCATACGAGGATTAGATAGTACGAGGGCATTAGTGTAATTTTGATGTGTTTAACATTTGTAATTGAATTATTTGATAATGAAATTATTATTGTTTGTTTATTGTCGAAATTAGCATGACAAACAATATAAATGCAGATTATTATTTCGTCTAAATAAATTAACCTCGCAGTCGGGTAATAAGACGAATTAATAAAACCCCAATATTTACAGTTCAGTTACTGATTCTGTGGGGATAGAGAGGGGGCACCAGTAAGCTGACATACTGTAATATTAAATTAAGTCCACAAGTCTTAGTCTCCAGTAGGGTGACTGGATTGACGAGTACGACTTGTTTGTCGACGGGTCCAAAGTGGTTGTGCCAACCATTCACTTGGGAAGTGGGAGCTCGTGACATTGATACAAGACGAATCAGGGGATTGTCTGTATTTGGACACTGACTCGTAATCGAACGATCACACGCTGGTAAAGTCGCTGATCGATCGATTGACTATAGTAATCTACGTGAACCTTAGACCGAAAGGGTTTAACCCGGGGTTGGTCTTAAGGTCTTGATTTGTCACTAGTTTGCTAGGCCCAAATTGCATGAAGCAAGGGTCAGCGGCGAAATGCGGTCTTGACTTTTCGACGTGATTGCCGGTTATACCGCTGAGCGGGATTTACGGCCTTGATTAAATTCAAGGTTAACGTCCTATGCAGTTTCGATGTGCGGGAATTTACCTAAGCCTCTGGCCAGAGCATATAACTGACTCACGAGTGTCATGGAGGGCAGTTTTGGTAAATGTCACCGACACGAACATCATAGCGTCGAGTCCTGTAAGTTCGACTACGCGTGACTTTCACTCGATCGGGACAAACGTAAAGGGTTTATACGTAGTACGATAATCTATAGTCGGTTCGTGAATAATACCTATTCGTACTCAACTCGGGATCGGTTCGGTACCATGGGGCTGGCTAGGTGAATACCGAACTCCTGGATTCCTCCCAGAGTCGGTTGAGACGAACCAAGAGAGTCGGGCTTAAAAAGGGCAACCGACACAACGTCATTATCAGAGAGAGAGAGAGACAAGGCTAGGTCCTAGATTTAGAGACTAGGGTTTGGGGTTTGGCCAAAACCCTAATCGGCCGAAAATGCAAAGTTTGACTAGTGAGGGGTAAAATGGTCTTTTCACCTCACGAAATAATTTTGAAATAAAATATTGGATATTTGATATTTAGTATATGATTTAAATTAGATTTAAATCTTCATTATTGTTTTAGAAAAATAATATATTTAATTTGGAATTAAATATAATATATATTAGATATATATATATATATATATAAATTTCGATTTTAATTATAAATTAATTTCGAAAATTATTAAATATATTTATATTGGATATTATATATTTAAAATATACTAAATATAGTATTTTAATTAATTAATATATTAGATGTTTAATTAATTAAATTTAAAGTTTGAATTTTGAATTCATAACTTAGTAAAACAAGACTTAGTAAAAGATGAGGTGGTTGAGGATTTTTCTC
This sequence comes from Lindernia subracemosa, assembly GCA_028392965.1. Lineage (NCBI taxonomy): Eukaryota > Viridiplantae > Streptophyta > Magnoliopsida > Lamiales > Linderniaceae > Vandellia > Vandellia subracemosa. The sequence continues at coordinate 98,647 of JAQPCC010000136.1, read as the reverse complement.
CCACCTCTCAACCTAATTTCGGCCAGCCCTAGGTGGTATAAATAGGGTTTTCGAAACCCTAGCTAAAGGATGTATGCCATTTTCGAAATGCAACACTTGAGAAAAAAGGGTTTTATCTCATCTCTCTCAATCTCTCTCTCTCTCTCGAGTTCTCTCTCACTCTCTCCCTCGGCAGCGCGCGCGGCGTGTGTGTGTGCGAGGAGGTGCTGCCCGAGCCTTGGCCTAGCCGTATCAAGCAAGGTTCGGTCGTGACGTTGTAAAGGTGCCGGCGTGACGCTCTTGCCCCGTTCGTGCGCGTAAAGGTGCTAGGAGAGGGATACTACATCCCGGGGATTCGAAGGGTTCGTAGCTCGCCATCTTCTTGTATTCGTCAAGGTATCATGGCTGTAAAACCCTTTCTATTTCGTGTTTATCTTCTCGTGTTATTACCGAGCGGTCCAAGGGAAAGGCGGGAATTCCAAAAGTTTTAAAATTCCGCCGTTCAAGGAACGAGGGCCTCGGGCCCCTTCGGGGATTCCCAACACCACCAACCTATTCTTGTACCTTATAGCTCCGTCTGTAACAGTGTACAGGGGATAAGAACTCGGATCCACTGCCTTTGCTATGAGGATATCTTCCAACTGTGTGTCCCCTTGGTAACTTCTGATGACCCTATGAACCCAACTTGGTATAACTGTTGTGATGCCAAAGGCCATGGGTTCTTCTCCCCTTCTTGATAAAGCATCCGCAGCTCTATTATCTACCCCCTTCTTGTATTGTATTTCGTACTCATAACCCAATATCTTGGCCATCCACTTCTGTTGTAAGGGTGATAAGACCTTCTGGTCCTTGAGGTACTTTAGGGCCTCTTGGTCAGTCCTGATAATGAATTTATGGCCTTCTAGATAATGTCTCCACTTCTGGACTTCCATAACAACTGCCAAAAACTCTCTTTCATAAATAGACAGGCTTTGATTTTTATGTGATAACCCTTTGCTCATATAAGCAATTGGTTTCCCAGCTTGCATTAGGACAACACCTACTCCATACCCACTAGCATCTGTTTCTATTGTGAACGGCTGAGAGAAATTTGGCATAGCTAATACTGGGGTGCTGGACATAGCCTCCTTCAATCCTGTGAATGCCTTTTCAGCTTCCTCACTCCATTGAAAACTATTCTTCGTAAGTAAGTTTGTTAGAGGTTTACTGAGCTGGCCATATCCCTTTACAAACCTCCTGTAGTAACCGGTCAGCCCTAAGAAGCCTCTGAGCTGCTTGATGTTGTGGGGCCTAGGCCATTCTATCATGCAAACCACTTTACTAGGATCTGTGGACACCCCATTTTCAGAAATGATGTGGCCTAGGTACTCGATTTGTTTCTGCCCAAACTGACATTTACTCTTCTTAGCATATAGCATATTACATCTCAGCAGCCCTAGTACCACTTTGAGATGCCCCAAATGCTCCTCCCAATCTCTGTTGTACACCAGAATGTCATCAAAAAAGACTAGCACAAACTTCCTCAATTGGTTTTGAAAAACCTGGTTCATAAGGGACTGGAAAGTGGCAGGTGCATTGCACAGTCCAAAAGGCTTTACCAGGAATTCAAAATGTCCATGGTATGTCTTAAAGGCTGTGAGATGTCTGTCTTCTGTTTTCATTAAGATCTGGAAGTACCCAGACCTCAAGTCAATCTTTGTAAATACTCTGGACCCCCTCAACTCATCCAACAGGTCATCTATAATTGGGATTGGGTAATCATGTTTGATAGTCATCCCATTTAGATACCTATAATCCACACACATACGCCATGTGTCATCCTTCTTCTTTACTAGAATAACTGGTGAGGAATAGGAGCTTGTGTTGTTCTGTATAATCCCATCATGCATCATTTCCTTTATCAGCCTTTCTATCTCAGTTTTATGTGCATGGAAAGTTCTATAAGGGCCAAATTGTTTAGGAGTGCTACCAGGCTTAAGGATAATCTGATGCTCTACCCCCCTCAATGGTGGTAAACCCCTTGGTTCTTCAAAAACATCTGCTAATTCAGATAACAGCTCTGCTATCTGGGGTGGTTCTTCACATGTCCTGCTCTCATTGTGATTGGGTAGAATTATATAGGCTCCTTCCACTCCTTGGTCCTCTGGTGCCTGTGACAACTTGTATAGAGTCGGCCCAGTGATTAATTTGCGCCTAATTTCTGAAGTCAAAGCCTGAATCTTAACCTTCCTGCCCCCTAGCCTTAGGGTGAAAGTCATGCACTCATAGTCAAACTTGACTGGGGTGCAAGCTCTCATCCAATCACCCCCAAGTATGATGTCACATCCCTCATTCTGCAGAACTCTCAGAGGGTGGCAGAAGTCCTCGCCTCCCATATTCCACTTGAACCTAGGAACTTGCATAGTGCTCCTTAGTTTCTGTCCATTGGCTACCTTAACCACAATATGCTGTCCTGGTTCCAATGTACACTTGAGGCCCTTGGCAGTATTAGCCCTCAAAAAACTAAGAGAACTGCCTGAATCAATCAGGATGCTCAATTCATGACCCTCACAGAAATCTTTCACCTTCATAGTATTAGGTCCAACCTTACCCATAGAGGTGGTAGCTGAAAACAACACTTCCTCAGCTATTTCCTCATCTTCAGCATCATTCTCTTGGATACAAGACAGTCATTATAACATAGGCCATTCGATTCTTGCACCTATACCCAGGAGAGAAAACATCATCACAGTTATAGCATAGATCATTTTCCCTCCTTGCAGTCATTTCAGCAGAAGTGAGTAGCTTAGTGGGTGGTTTGAGGGTTCCCTGCCTTGGGATTAGTGAACTGCTCCCTGCTTCATACTTCTTGACTGTGTTATAAGCTGCATTAGGGGTCCTTGTATGTACTCTATTCCTCCTTGAAATAGCCTCCAATGTGTTGAGTTGCATACGGCCCATGTTTATAGTTTCTTGTAGAGTCTTGGTATTAAACATAAGGATAAAATTCTGCAGCTCCTCACTTAGCCCACTAATGAAACTAGCTATAAAGTAATCATCAGAATAGTCTCTGTTATTGAATGATAGCATACATGCCTTTAGTTCCTCAAACTTGTCCACATAATCATTATAGGATCCACTCTGCTTAAGTTTGTTGAACTCCCCAATGATCTTGGCCTCTTTTAGTTCCTCAAACCTAGCTGAGACTAGGCCTAGAAACTGCTCCCAGCTGAATTGAACTTGCTTATTGGCCATGTTCTGATACCAAGCGGCTGCCCTCCCTTCAAAATGCATAGCTGCGAGTGTCACCTTCTGATGATCTGGAATATTAGGCACTAGTTTAAAATACCCCTCACATCGGAGCATCCATGATCTGGGGTTTTCCCCATCAAACCTAGGGAAATCAACCCGAGGTATAGAACTGTGACTATGCATGGTTGAACTCTGGTTGTTGGAGGAGTAGTGAGTGTTTTGAGAGAACTCCAGCGAGTTGATGGGTGGTGGCTGGTGGGGAATGTGGAGGATTTGGGGCGGTTGGTTGAGCAAGATAGGGCTCTGCGGTGTAGGTAGGTGTGGGGGGGGGGGGGGGGGGGGTCCCCAAGATCGAACCTCCAGCACTTCTTTGTAGCTGTGTCTGTAACCCATTGATAGCTTGTGTGATTGTGTCAAGTTTGGTATTGAAATCTTCACTGACCTTCTCCATCTTTGTCATTTCCATTTGCAGAATGGTAAACTGGCCCCAAAGCTTGTCCTCAGCAGCCTCCCTCTTCAACATTGCTGCCTCAAAGTTGGCCTCCGACTGAGAGAACAAGTTTTCCAGCTTCCTCTGTTCTTCCTGTAGATCCTTAAACCTAGTGTGCTCAGCCATTTCCAAGGACTTCATGCTCTAATACCAATGTAATGCTTTTAGAAAATAGTGTGGGTGTTTTATATTTTTCTATGTATGATGTCTATATATCTATCACTATTTAGTACTGTTTTTGGGAGATTTTCTGTACTTAAAGTGTGTTTGTATGTATATGAGGTGAAGAAGGGAATATAACAGTAGAAGAAGAAGTTGGGAAGAAGAAGACAAAGGTGATGAAGATTAGGGTTAATTTCCTTGTTATCCCTTGCAATTCTCGCAGGTACTATTTTAATAATTGAAACTAATATGGGCTCATTCATACTTGTCCCATTTAATTAAAATAAAGAACAGGCCCAAGAGCTCATTCCACTCATCCTAGCCCATCACGCTCCAACCCACTCCACATCTTAGTTTCCTTTGTCTTCTTCGATCGAGCCTTTGTCTTTCCCCATCCGACAGCAACCTCTTCAACTCCACTCTTCTGCCCCAACTTAACCTTGTCTGAACCACCACCTTCCTCCATAGCAATACCACCATTCGGGGTCATGACACTCTCTACCCTATGTCGCCGGAGAGAAGAGGACAGCTTACTCCTTGCTGATTAAGGTGCTTTAGTCTGTAGTTTACGGGCGGGTTTTTTAGGACCATTCGCAACGGCGGATTGCGGTCGGATAGTTTGCGGGCGGGTTTTAAGGACCCGCGCGTATCGCTAATGGAGCTTCGGTTCGTTTTCTTTGGTTTGGGTTGACGGTTGACTCCGAACTTTCTTGGTCAATGTTTTTTGTCTATATATTGTTGTTTGGAATTTAAATTTACTAAAAATTTAACTACTGTTATAAAAATATTAATTGTGATTAATATTATATTAAGATTATTTTATTATAATTATACTTATATTAAAATTATAATGATAATATAGCTTATAATAATAAAGAGAGAGAGATTAAAGAGAGATTAAGTATTTCAATACTTGGGTGTAATTTACAATGAACTTTAATCACCTATTTATACTACTAATAATTCACTATTACAACTAATCACATTAATTACAATTATACACCTCACACTAAAATACAAACTCTTCAATTAAACACCTCATCTTATCATCTTATCATCATTTAATATAATACTTCCAAATAATCAATAATCCAAAAACATCCACATCTTAATTATTTAATCATCCTTAATTAACTTATTTCATAATACTCCCCCTTGGATGTTTTTCAAAGAATATGCCTCATTAAAACCTTATTAGGAAAAACTCAATGGGATAAAAACCTAATGAAGGAAAAAGAGTACATGATTCTTTTAGATACGCTTTCAATTATTGCCTCATTAAAAACCTTAATGGGAAAACCACATGGGAAAAACCTCAGTGAAGGGAAAAAGAGTGCAACGCGTATTTACTCCCCCTGATGATAACATCATTCCAAATCTCGAAGTCTTCGAACTCCAATTGAATATACCAATCTTTTGAAAATTATTGGGGGAAGTGCTTTCGTGAATAAATCTGCAAGATTTTCACTTGATCGCACTTGTTGTACATCAATATCACCATTTTTCTCTAAATCATGAGTAAAGAAAAATTTTGGTGAAATATATTTTGTTCTATCTCCCTTAATATATCCATCCTTTAATTGGGCAATGCATGCAACATTATCTTCATATAAAATCGTAGGAAGTAACTTTTTCGATAATAGCCCACTAATTTGTTGTATATGCTCAATTATTGATCGCAACCAAACACATTCACGGCTAGCTTCATGAATAGCTAGAATTTCCGCATGATTAGATGAAGTAGCCGTTAAACTTTGTTTAACTGACCGCCATGAAATAGCTGTTCCGCCATGCGTAAATAAATATCCCGTTTGTGATCGAGCATGATGTGGGTCAGATAGAAAACCAACATCTGCATACCCAATCAAATCTGCTTTTGATTCATTTTGATAGAACAATCTCATATCAGTTGTTCCTTGAAGGTATCGAAATATCCGTTTAACTCCATTCCAATGTCTACGAGTCGGTGAAAAACTATATCTTGCCAATAGATTTACAGCGAACGCTATATCAGGTCGCGTATGACTCGTCAAATACATTAGTGCTCCAATAGCACTGAGATATGGTACTTCGGGACCAAGTAATTTTTCATTATTTTCACAGGGTCTAAACGGATCTTTATTCACATCTAAAGATCGAACAATCATTGGAGTATCCAATGGATGAGCTTTATCCATATAAAATGTTTTCAATACCTTTTTCGTATAAGTCTCTTGATGTACGAATATCCCATTCTTTAAATATTCAATTTGTAGTCCAAGACAAAATTTCGTTTTACCGAGATCTTTCATTTCAAACTCCTTTTCAAACAATCAACGGCTTTTGATAACTCTTCAGGAGTTCCAATTATGTTTATATCATCAACATAAACTGAAATGATGACAAATTCATTTCCAGATCTTTTCATAAATATGCGCGGGCAAGTTTGATCATTTTTATACCCCTCTTTCGATAAATATTCACTTAGGCGATTATACCACATACGCCCAGATTGCTTTAATCCATAAAGCGATTTATTTAGCTTAATTGAGTACTCATTTCGGGGCTCTGCATTTTCAGGCAACTGAAATCCCTCGGGAAGTCTCATATATATATCACTATCAAGTGATCCATATAAATTAGTGGTGACAACATCCATTAGACGCATATCGAGTCCTTCACGTACTGCCAGACTAATTAAATAACGAAAAGTAGTTGCATCCACCACAGGAGAATATGTCTCCTCATAATCAATACCAGGTCGTTGTGAAAAGCCTTGTGCAACAAGCCGTGCTTTGTATCTCACAATTTCACCGTTTTCATTTCTCTTTCTAATGAAAGCTCATTCATATCCAACTGGCTTTACATTTTCTGGTATGCGGACTAAAGGTCCGAAAACTTTTCGTTTATCAAGAGATTTTAATTCTGCCTCGATTGCATCTTTCCATTTTGGCCAATCATTTCTTTGTCTGCATTCTTTTACAGACCTTGGTTCATGATCCGCATTCTCATTTATCTCATTCATTTCATGTAGCGCTACGTTAAATGAGAATTTATCATCAACGTTGACTTTTTCTCGGTTCCATCTAATTCTATTTTGGGCATAGTTTATCGAGATCTCTTCATTATCATTATTTTCATAAATTTCAGGTACCTGATTTTCATTATCATAATCATTAATGCCCATTGACTCTCTAGAGTCGATAAATCCTCGACTGGACCATTCTTATTATTTGCTCCTTTTCTTTTTCGAGGATTTTTATCTTTGGAACCCGAGGGCCTACCATGTTTTAGTTGTGGCTTAGGCTCGATCCTTATATGTTCTCCAGGAACATCAACTTTTGCAGGAGCATTCGCAGCTGGTATATGTGACTTAATCACTCTTTTAAGGTCAGTAAAACTATTTGGCAGTTGATTAGCTAATCCTTGTAAATGAATTATCTTTTGAACTTCTAGTTCACATTCTTTCGTTCGAAGATCATAATGATTTAGCGATAATTCATTCCAACTAATACTCATTTCCAGGTGTTTCTTTTCTCCCCCTAATGTCGGAAAATTCGATTCATCGAAATGACAATCGACAAATCTAGCCGTAAATAAATCTCCAGTTAGAGGTTCTAAATATTTTATTATCGATGGAGATTCAAATCCGACATATATTCTCAACCTTCTTTGAGGTCCCATCTTAGTGCGTTGTGGTGGAGCAATTGGAACATATACCGCACATCCAAAAATTCTCAGATGGGAAATATCTGGTTCCTGACCATAAATCATTTGTATCGGGGAGATATTATTATAACTTGATGGCCTGATGCGGATTAGTGCCGCTGCATGTAATATAGCATGTCCCCAACAAGATGAATGAAGTTTCGACTTCATTAATAATGATCTTGCAATTAATTGCAACCTTTTAATCAACGATTCTGCAAGATCGTTTTGCGTATGAACATGTGGCACGGGGTGCTCAATATCAATTCCAATAGACATGCAATATTCATTAAATGCCTTGGAAGTAAATTCACCAGCATTATCAAGACGTATTTTCTTTATTGGATAATTCGGAAAATGTGCTCTTAATCGAATCAACTGAACAAGCAATCTCGCAAAAGCTACATTCCGTGTTGATAACAAACACACATGAGACCATCTAGTTGATGCATCAATCAATACCATGAAATATCTAAATGGTCCACACGATGGATGTATCGGTCCACAAATATCACTTTGTATACGCTCCAAAAATCTTATGGATTCATTCTTTATTTTTACTGGTGATGGACGAATAATCAACTTCCCTTTAGAGCAAGCAGCACATGATAATTCATTAGATTGAAGAATCTTCTGGTTCTTCATTAAATGTCCACGTGAATTTTGAATTATTCTTCGCATCATAATTGAACCGGGATGGCCTAACCGGTCATGCCAAACAACAAATATATTATCATCAGTAAACTTCTGGTTTACGATAGCATGCGATTCAATTGTTTTATCATACGTGTAATACAATCCAGAGTCAAACGAAGGTAATATTTCAACAACTCTTTTATCATTCGAAACCACTTTTGTAATGTGCAAATATTCAATATTTCTCTTTTCTGCAGTCTCAATGTGATATCCATTATGTCGAATAGCTTTAAAGCTCAATAAATTTCTTTGAGACTTAGGAGAATATAATGCATTATCAATTATCAGCCTTGTCCCTCTGGGCAGTATAACATTGGCTCTTCCGGAGCCCTCAATTATATTTGTGCTACCCGATATAATGATAACACTTGTTTCTTTCATTTCAAGATGGGAGAAATATTTCTTATTTCTTAGAATCGTATTAGTCGTTGCACAATCTGCAAGACATAACTCCCCATTGCACATGCTTGTATCAATTGTATTGATAAATATATAATAACTAGTATTATTAAATAAATAAGCGTCAAAATAAAATTATATATATAAAGATAAAATAATAAATAAATAATGCTTAAATAAAATTTATAACGATGTATCAGTTTTCTTTATTTGGATCTTTAACAAAAACCACAATATTCAAATGAGCATAGGATCTAACACCAATTTTCTGAAATATCGTAATCTTGAGCAAAATTTAATTTCAGCGACACTTCTTCACTTTTAATTGCTCTTTATAAAGATCAACGGGATCTTTGGGTGCGAATAATAACCAATGATAATATATAATAATCTTTATATTGCTCAATACATCTTTCTCAATCATATATTAGTTTTCCACTTCGGGGGAAATATTAATAATAACCACGGTAAATATAATATTCACGACCACTTTTATTGTTTGCGAATACATTCACTTCAGGGAATGCAACATAATCATTTAGTCGGACTTATGCTTTTCATTCATCCATCATAATATTTTCTGATCATTTTCTCACGATATTTATTCGTATTATATCCGATGGACTGAACATGGTGAATGCTTTATAATATACCGAAGTAATTGTGTAAATCACTAGCAAGTATAAAATCGAGAGTGATAAATCAAAGTTTGCCAAATTCAATATATTGATATCATAAAAATAAACTCGTCATTTAAACATTAAAAGAAAAATTATAATTAATCTTCTTTTATATCTTCTTTTGTAAAAGTTCTAATGAAAAACGATATCCACATCCAAATAACTGTCGTCGTAATAATAAACATAAGTAATAGATCAAACATCGGACAAAGCGTCATCCTTCAAAATAAAATATATTTCAGTAATTATAATATTAAAGAAAAATTATAATTAATAATTATATTTTAAAAATATTGGTAAAAACATTATCCACATAGCCGTAAGGATCATCGTAAATAAAGTAAGCAACAGAAGATCCATCTTTGTATAAAACGACATGATTCTATAACATGAAAAAGAACATAATAATCGGATAACATATAAATCAATGATAAAATATATGAATTGTTTTATGAAACTCGTTCTTTATTATTTCATAATTATTGTCCAAGTTCCGATAAGGTTGCGGTAATAAAATTTGTCCAGTGTAAAAAATTATTCGGTCCAATAATTATTTCAAGATTGTTCAATCAAAATATCAATAATATGTCGCTACTGAGGTGGGGATAACCACAAGACCTCATGGGCTTTTAGTGTTGTGTACGTGTATAAAAAAAAACTTGAATCATAAATCACGTTTAAAAAAAAATTCCACCCGCCACTATAGGGAATCGAAATCTGGACCTCACATCAATTTTAATGACGGTATTCCGCGAAACCACTCGAGCTATGGCGTTTTGTTATAAAACTTTTAAATTATACTTTTATAATATATATTTTAAAATTAATCATAATTAATATACGATTAGTATAAATTACAAATATAAATTACCGTACCTCGACTAAACTCGTACGAGATCTTCGACGGAGGTTGATCTTGACGACGGAGAGCGGTCGTGCTGATAACGTGTTATAAAAATATTAATTGTGATTAATATTATATTAAGATTATTTTATTATAATTATACTTATATTAAGATTATAATGATAATATAGCTTATAATAATAAAGAGAGAGATTAGAGAGAGATTAAGTATTTCAATACTTGGTGTAATTTACAATGAACTTTAATCACCTATTTATACTACTAATAATTCACTATTACAACTAATCACATTAATTACAATTATACATCTCACACTAAAATATAAACTCTTCAATTAAACACCTCATCTTATCATCTTATCATCATTTAATATAATACTTCCAAATAATCAATAATCCAAAAACATCCACATCTTAATTATTTAATCATCCTTAATTAACTTATTTCATAATAACTACGATTTAATATGTAACATTTCGATTATTGTATTATGGTTTCGTTCTCTTATTGTTTGAAATTTACTATATTTAATGCGGAATATTAAAAAAAATTACATGACGATGATGGCGTGCTCTAAGAGAAATAATTGTCTTGCCTTGGACACAAAAAACAAGTATTTGTGTCTTGCTCAACGGTCACACACGTGTCAAGAAAATGCAAACTTGAAGGTGGGACTGATAATTAGTTCTCTCTTTTTTTTTTCTCTTGGCCAATGATCCATCTCTATTGTTGACAATTGTAACAATAAAAGGTATCCATCTTTTTGGCATTAATGGCTGTCGTTCGTATTGATCATTCATGAACTCTGATTGGTTGGTCTCCTCATACGACTAATAATTAGTTTACATATAGAAAGTTAGTTTCTTTTTATGTGGAAATTGAAAATCGCCATTATTCAAGAAAGGTGATGTTAATGTGTCACTCTTGATGGAGTTAGTTACATCTTTATTAATTTTATTTTATTTTTTTACATGAAACTAATAACTTGAAATTCAACAAAGCAAGCATGGCAATGGACATGGCATGCGAGACAAGAAACGGACCCACCATGCGACAAAGACAACCTCGTTTGACCTAACTTCTTCTGCTTTCTTTATGGTGCGAGCCACATTTTCCTTGAGTTCTCATTGGATCATAATATAATTAGATGTATAATGCTATTCCATACCATACATAGTAAATTTAACGTACATCTAAAATAGCAAACCTTAATATATATTCTTTTAAAAAACCACTTATATTATATATAATATATATATATATATACATATATATTAAAGTAGTGTAGAAACGGATGCGAACTCTGTATCATAAACCACCTGGCAAAAGCAAAAACAATCCAAAATCAGATTCAGCGGTAGTACTGTAATTATTATTATCAATATCAAAGTTGTTTCCGACATCTTCAAACGTACGATGATCTTCATCTTTGCCGCAACTCATCGTCAGCTGAGAAGCCACGAACCTATCGAGATCCCTCCTATCTGTCATCGCTTTCTCAGTATAATTAGTATTACTGCTGCTGCTTATAACGTCTGCTTGATCATATTCTCCATGAATATTAGCATTATAATCATCCCATGCTTCCCCGGCAAGTCGTGTCGGACTATTTACCGGCCCTTTGCGCAATGATTGAGCCAATAAATGTGAGTTTTCGTCGTTATGATGGTCGTTGTAATAACATGACAATGAGTCCAATGTTTCCTTATTATTGGTTTTTGCTTGGCATGATGTGGTTCGCTTCTTGAAAGCTCTGCAAACGACCCATCCCTCTTCCTGCAAATAGGGTCATGAAAGAATATTTAATCATAAGAATGATCATAAGTGTGTAATAAATTAAAGTCCATGGCCACTTGCCTGAGGTGGACCAATGTGATCATCAGATTGAATAAGCCTATACTCATGAATGATCCAATCAGTTTTGCGTCCATGAGGAGCCCTCCCTTTGTAGAAAACTAGGGTTTTCCTCATGCCGATGAGCTTAGACTTACGATGATCGTACACCGCCTTGTCTCGACCCGTGGCTTTCCAAAAGCCCGCCATCGTAGCCCGGTTCGTTCTTGTCCCGGACGGGTATTTCTTGTCTTTGTAACTGTAGAAGTACCACTCGTTTTGCTCTTCATATCCCATTCGGCATTTTTCTACATATTTAATAATACAAATCCTTTTTATTAGTCAAGAAGATGAATATATAACCGTTATTATGGAAACATCTGTATATGATGATACCTTGGAGGTCCCATGGTTCAATCCTGCAAAGATCAATCTCTTTTATGACATCAAGATCTATCTTCTGACAGGCAACTTTCTTCCAAAGATAATACCCAACGAGCTCTTCATCAGTAGGGTGGAATCTAAATCCTGGTGGAATAATGCATGATTCTACGCCGCTGGCATCCACCATTATTATTGCATCAAATTCAGTAGCTAGCAAAACCAATGAGCGTGAGCACGAATTACATGGAAGACTAATAGCGAGATACATATATATAAGATACATAATACTGTATGTATAAGGCATGCAGGATCCTAGAAAAGATAAAAAGTAGTTCATTTTGAACTGCTACTACTAGAAAGATGACAGGTGGTATCAGATGTAATGATGAGAAGAGGTTTGTTCATATAAGAAAATTAATTAAGATATGGGATATATGGAATGGACAAGACGTAATAATGCTGTCTAGTGCTGCTGGTGCAAGGGAACAGACACGATACTCCTCTTAATAAGCTTATATATTTTCTGTGTATGGAAATTAGTTGAATAGGCAATAATAATTTAGTTTATGTTTCGTCTTAGCAGCATGATTAAAACCTCAAAAGTGATATATAATGATGGAAAACTAATAGGTGATGGACGTGTGTCTTTTATTTATTTGAAAGACAAATCGTTCTTGAAGCACTTTTTATTACAGAGATTGGTATATTTCCATTGGATATCAAATAGAATAAGCTTAGCCTTTTTGTCTATTACATGTCTGTTGTTAACTTGGCACGACTCACTCTGAATAGTGACTTCTACCATGAGAGAGAGATAGAGTATAATAGTTTAAGTACTGCCGTTTATAAGAGCAGTCAGTTTGCATCAGCAGACGAATAAGGGTCGTGCTCGACGCCTCTACCAGCGAATGTTTATATATATATATATATATGTGTGTGTGTATATATAATGTAAGCACACATACAAGGTATAGAAGCATCCACAAGCATATATACTTGATTTAGTTGAAGAAACTATCCATCTAATATTTAAAGGCCGTAGCCCATTATTGAGTCCCGATATTATTCGATCATGAAATACATTGAGAGAGAGAGAGAGAGAGAGAGAGAGAGAGAGAGAGAGAGAGAGGCTGAGATTAATTTAAGTGGTGAGGGACCAATCGGTTAATATTGCGCATGGTTTTTATGTAGGCCTAAAATAAAAGTATTTGCGGACGTCACTCTCTCATGCATGATTATTAAGTGAGAAGCTATAGTTGAATTTTTAAAACATTTTTATTATTAATTCTAGTTTTATTTAACTTGTGTTTTTTCTATGAGTATGCATATCATCAGTTCATAAAAATAAAATAAATAAATAATCGTGTTTAAATGGCCATCATGATATGGTCCTCCCAGGCCACGCACAATTAATTTGGCAATAAGAAATGTGTATGGCCATTTCCATCATGAATGAGCTCAATGGTATTTTGTTTGGCCCATCACCCTATCAGGCCCTGCCAAAAAGGCCATTCAAATATTTCTCTTAGTTCAAAAGATAATTATTGCAATGCAAATAGAGTTCGTTTTACAACTACCTTCTGAACTGTAGTAAATAAACTACCTTTTCGTTCCTTGATCTTTTCAAGATTTTTATATATTCCATAAATATAAGGTGCAATTCCAATATATATATTTTTAAATGCGATCATATCATCTCTGTCTGTCTGACCACCTTATCCATTGTATTATTCACAAATTTACTTTCATGTTCGTTCTTGACATATATAAAACTCGTGGGACAACCCATTGAATTCTATATTAGCAAATAGCAATAGTATTTAAGACTAAATTTCAACAATGCTTAACTTATATTATTTTTTTGCTTAACCAAAATGCTTTTCTGCATGCTCAATCTTCTCTTACATACTATATAACAAATTAATCATAACCTAAATGCAGTCTTGATAATAGATTATTTCAAAAGACAGAAAAAAAATATATGCTTCGCTACCACTACATCCATGCATAAACCGACCATTCGAACTTTTAACAGTCTTTGGACGACTGTGCAGATATAAATCTTTTAATACCCAGAATCATATATAGACTCGACAAAAAAATAAAAAATAAAAAATTCCAAGCTTAATCGACGACTTTCATCGAACGGTCGACAAAAAAGAGCAGAAATAATGTTCATCGCAGGGAAGCATTAGTCCCATGTCATGGTCGAATCCATACTCCTCCTCGGCCCTCTGCAACAAGACCTGAAAGTCGGGGTTCGACAGATACGTTAGAGGGATCACATATCTGATCCTATTCTCCCCCACGTAAACCACAAAGTGACCTCTTGGGACGTTATGTTTCTTGCCAAAGCTCGAACACTTCTTAAGTATCTGCTTCATAGTCGCCGCGTTAGGTGCGCTTTTATTCGATTTCCAAATAGCCATCTCCCCTTTCTGCTATAGTTCTTTAAGAATATCTTATAGGGATATAGAAACTGAATTAGTTATGATGAAAATGAAGGAGACATGAGAAGTATTTATACAGAGGGAAAAAGATAAAAGTATAGTAGAATCGTAAGAAACAAGTACATGTGTAGTGTGGGGGCAAAGAACTAACAGTTGCATGGATGTTTGTGGAGCAAGTATATTGTAAGAGAAAAGCACGCAGGGTTATACACCATAAGGAATGTGCCCTACCTTGTTGTCTCTAATTAAGACAATATAGGACCAGGTGGTATTAATTATTATTCTCATTCTCTTTTTTACATCCATTCCCCATTCTTTGTTTTCTTCTTTCTGATGGTGACAAATGACGTACCTTTGTTCATACAGCAATGGGACGACGGTGAATTCGTGGGGTCTCATTCATAGAATAAAGAAACACAAGTAGCAGTCTTACATAGCTGGCTATTGACATGGGGTTAATATGATGTAATATGGATAAGAGAGCTTATATTGCTGGAGGATGTCGTACTACGTTGTGCAATGTGAGGCAAGAAGTTAAAACTTCGATAGGGACTTGATCCTCTGGGAACATTGTACCTAGTCGAACGCCGAAAGACCACATAAAAGCCCTCAAACGTGGCTCCTCGCTGAACAAGTATGTTTTCCAAGCTCGAGCTCATGATGACTTTTTGTTTGCTTGTAATAACTCTCCATGGCCTATCCACTTATCTTTCCTCTTGTCTGGAAGCTGTCTTGCTTGGGAAGATGACATATGAAACCGAACAGTTAATCAGAAATAGTAGAAACTGTAAATGTTAACATTGCTGATTATTAAAAAGGGATGGTAAATCCACCAAATTCAGACAGGACTATAGATCCATCCTAACACATGCTCATGTCTTACCTTTTTCAAGAGAGCCGTGTACAACATAAAGGCCAAGAATGCCATGAACTTACCTAATCATGTGCTGAAACTAAAACTCATAGACACAAACTAAGAAAAGATCGGATGATGAGAGTTAGGTGACAGACCGAATAATATAAAATCCTCGAGGTAAAAAAGATCAGTTGATAAAGTTAGTAAATCTTCTTATTTTTCTTTTTAATTGATCAACAAGTCATATTGGTTTTATGTTGTACGTCCATTTAAACTTCTACATCCCGCCTGGTCCACAAATTCGGATAGGGTAGTCCTCTCCTTAACCCAAAGAAGCACCATCAGAAACTTTGCTACCTTTTTGGGCGACAGAGCAGTAGTTGTTCCTCATGTTCTGAGGACTATAAACTGTCTTTGCCCGAAAGGGTTAGCCAAGAAGACAAAGGCAATCACAGTACTTAATCAATCGAAGAGAAAGAACATCGAGCATGTGCAAAACGTTCCATATTTCCTTGGACAAGTTCAAAATGGAGATGATAATATGCAACAACAAGGCTGTCTGCTAAGTGCGTCCCAGCTAAACACTTTTGTTAAAGCAGAATAAGAACAAACACTGAAATTATCAAGAATTTCTCAAAAAAAAAAAAAAAAGGGACGGAATTTCAAGAACATACGAAATTTAGCTCATTTTCCATGTGAAACAAAGAAAAAATCATTTCTTTGTTCAGGAAGGAGATTAAATAGTCCCAATGCAATAAACAGCAATCAATCAGCTGCCAACGAACAAAGAAGAAAAACTACGATCAATATGCTCTAGAAATACAATTCATACGTCAAATTTAATAGGGCAATTGTGATCTCCCCGGCCGATCTTCGTTGGCTACGTCACTGAGGAACGAAAGATCGACGGATTTGTCACAGTGCAAACTGTAAACACGAAAGTTCCGTTTTTATTTTGAAAAGAAAAAGAAAGAAAAAGGAAGAAAATTTTCTAACATGCTTCTAGCCCGACCCGACCGACCCGACCCGACCCGACCCGACCAGGGATGTAAGTGTAATTTCAGCTTGGAGCGTAGAGCCAACAGCCAAGTGTAGTAATATTAAATTACGCGAATGGACCAAAAAAAAAAAGAAAAAGAAAAGTAGAAAAATAAATGTTCGGTGAGCTGAGCTGAGCTGAGCTGAGCCTTATTTGCTTTAATTTCATTGATTATATGTTTACTATAATTCATAAAGACCCAACCTTTCGATAGGGGGAGCAATCAATTCAATCCTTCCTTGGACTTTCTTGCTGGTTTCTTCTCCCCAAAACTTTCCAGAACTGAAAAGGTAAGCTGATCTTTGTTTACTATGGGCGGACGATATGTGCGGAGCCTTTTGAAGGTTGATGGATCTTGTAGTTGATGTGGATTTTATGTTTTTAGGGTTATTTTGCTTGACCTTTGGAATGATCTCTTTAGTGGGTTCACTCGATATTTGCGGATTCGAAAATTAGGTTGCTGCGCGATGACTGGTGAATGTTCGAATTAAGAGTTCTAGAACTTGGGAATTTGGGTCTGTTATTTGTATTTCTTGCACTTCGATGGTCTTGCGTTGTCGTTTAAGCTTTCATTAAGTAGTAAGTAGTAGTTGGGCTAAGAATCTGCGGTAGAGGGAAATAGAAGAAGTAATGTTACATGATGAATTCTCATTGAGTGGTGGTGTGAAGTTCTATCTGGTGATTTAGGGGCATCTTCGTAATCGTTCTGATTTTATCAATTCTGTGTAGGATTACATGAATTATGTGACTGAACTGATTTGATAGAAGTTATTACAAAATACATGGAAATTGGGACTAGATTTTATCTCCACTGTATTGGCAAGTTTTGGTCCAAGAAACATGCCATTAGGTTTGGGCTGGGTCCAACTTGACTTGCCATGAATCCAGTCCTTGTGTGATTTTCGATGATCTTTAATCGATGTGAGCATGGATGGAAATTGATTACATTTTGTGTCTTAAGTTCTACGTTCATTTGATGGCCATCACAAAATGTTGATTGCTGATTTATTCTAGTTATCTTTCTGCATATTCCTTTTCTAGCCGGAAAATCATTTTTTGGATTCTATCTCTGTTTCTTTAGTCAATGTTATATAAATATTACTCATTATCCACCTCTGATATATTCATCAATCTACTCTAACCATCATTGAAGGTAATGGCAGCGGAGAAAGATGTTGATGTGCCAGCTCTTGAGTCTAGGTTGAGTTTAACTCAGATTAACTGGAAAAAGGAGATGGAAAGAAACCAGTCGCTAGTGGATGCCTTGCAAGAGAAGCTCGATGAGGTGAAAGCTTCTGTCCAAGAATCAGAACTGGATACAAAGAAGGAACTAAATGTTCTCTGGCGTAGAGTCAAAACTTCTGCAACATTATTAACATACTTGAAATCCAAAGCTAGGGTAATGGCCGTTCCTCATTTGGCCCATGCATGTTGTGGGATTAGAAGATTAGATGGTGTAGGCCTTGTTGATAAAAACGGCGTGCCATTATCTAGCTGGTCAAACCATGCAGATATACCATCTTCTGACAGTGCAGATGAGGAAACATGGACGGAACTTACTACTCGGGATGGTTGTGTTGATGAACATGATGGTGTTTATATTGGTGAATTACTCAAAAGTGTAGAGATGGTTACTGATGTAATGGAGGGCCTTGTCAAGAGAACTATAATAGCAGAATCCGAAGCTGCTCTTGAGAAGGAAAAAGCAACTGTGGGACAAGAAGAGATTAAGAAAAAAACAGTTCAAATCCACAACATGTCTGCAAAGTTAGATGAGATGGAACAGTTTGCCATGGGCACAAATAACATTCTGAACGAGATGAGACAACGGGTCGAAGATTTGGTGGAGGAAACTTCTCGACAGAGGCAAAGAGCTGCTGAGAACGAGATGGAGCTTTCTCGTGTCAAGCAAGACTTTGAGAACCTCAAGTCCTATGTCAGTACCCTGATCAGCGTAAGAGAAACACTTCTCTCATCTGAGAAGCAGTTTCAGACAATCGAGAAGCATTTCGAAAGGTCGGTGCTTTCTTCAAGTTTAAAATTCGATACCTAATCTTGAATCAGTTATATCTTATTTTTTATTCTCTCAAATTCGATCGCCCAGGCTTGTTGCGAAGACATCGCAGCTCGAAAACGAGAAAATGCAGAAGGAAGCTGAAGTCCAGAAACTAATGGAGGAGAACGTAAGATTGAGTGCTCAACTCGACAACAAGGAGGCTCAATTAGTCGCCATGAGCGAACAGTGCAAAGTGATGGCATTAAGTGCTTCTAACAAGTAGGATCAGTCACTCTACTCAGCAAATATTTGAATCTTGATCCATTTGTATCATTCATATGAATCTCTAATTTTTGTCTATTGTGACATTGAAACTGTCCACGCCATTGTATTACATCCTTTCAGAACTGTTTAACTGAGCAGTGACTGAGAACCAATTTCCTTTACTTCATGGATGCTGCAGCATAAGACATCATAGATTAGTTGACCTTTTTGTAGGAAAGAACCAAGAAACACTTATTCTTGCAACGTTCGAATAACATCAGATCTATATCTGCTAGCTTTAAACTTTCTTCAAAATTCTTGAATAATGGCTGTACAACGTTAGCCCATCAATATACATACATCATGACGCCACAGCTCAAGAAAATGAGAAAAAAAAAAAAATCATGAACTGTCTGTAATAACGGCAGATTTCTTGATGAACTCTATGCAGTCGGCTACAGCTTCAGCATGGATGGGATCGTGACTACGACTACGACTGTTATTATTATTACAAGAGTCGGTAGTAGTTGAACGCCGCCTTGACGAACCGGCAGGTTTGGTGGAAAGGGCAGAGAGCATGATGAGTCGGAACACGGCTTCTCGTAAACGGCTGAGTAGTGACATGGCAGGAGATATCCGACGTGGCATAGTTCTCTTTACAGTTGACCTTGGGATGCAAAGTAGGCTCTTCATTATCGCGTTGATTGCTATGATTAGATTAGAGAGTATAGTATGGATTGTTTTGTGTTTTCTCTTGTGTTGTTGTTGAAGGAAGCTGCATATGCAGCAATGTACAGTGAATTTATAGAAAAAAGCACAAATGTTAATCGCTTGTATTTAATTATTATAAGTTCTCTATGCTTTGTGTTTGTGGGAAGGCCAAAGAGTAGAGATAAAAATCATTACCGACAAGATTCAGTAAAGACGAATCGCAATATTAATGAAATCCTTCTTTTTTTTTTTTTTTCTTTTTTCATTATTCAATGCGCAGCCGACTAACCGACCATACAACGTACGTACCCAACTCATATACAAATAAAAATGTATAGAAAAAGAAATATAATAATGCATCGTTAGTTCATTCGTCCATTCCCACCAGACGAGGCTGTTTACATGAGGTGTAAAACGGTAATGTGGTACTCCACTGCCTACTTCTTCTCCCCACTCAAATACCTGAAATTATTTCTCCGTTCTTAGCATTATAAGCTATCCATATATCTTCGACCATATTCAAGGCCGAAGACCAATATCTCCCTGCTGGCTACTAACCAGCACAAGGGGCTTGCAGATTTCTCATGTTTCTGTCAACATTACGTCCCTAAATCTCTCATTACTCATCCTAGACAACATGGTCGTCCACTCTCCACTAACGGAATTCATTTCCCAGACTTCCCAAAAATAGTTAACGTCTCCAACGAACGATAGGTTGCTGCCCATCCGCAGAAAAGTCCCTACGAATTTCAGCAATGGAGGCCAAGAAAACCGACAAACGGTTTCAGTCTCAACATTCAACGTGAAAACAAGTCCTTCACAAGTTGGCTAAGTGTACATAGCCTCCAGTGACCACCGGCTCGCTAAGGAAATTGTTGGGCAGCAAGTGCGTTATGTCGACATGCCTCCAAGCTTTATCCACTCCAATGGTCAGCACTCTGATTTGCCATCTCCAACATGCCCGCACCAACCACTTTATAAACCATGGAATGGAATGGAATGGAATGGAATCATCCTCACTCAACAAATGCTGCTAATAACCACATAGTGCAATGGATACCACAAAAGGAGGAATAACGGTTAACTGCTTTGTCAAGGGGTTAGCAACGTAATCGACACGACGGCCTATAGAGAAATAATTCGTTATCAGCTTCACGTAAAAGTCATTTTTAGGTCTCATTCAATTCAACTAGCTTCTTGTTAAATATTTCCATGATGGATGGTATTCGTCGGCTTCGTCGACGTTTCTTTGGTCAATAAAATTGCTTAATCATCATGTAATTATTTATCAATCATCGAACATAATACATACAAAACATACCATACGCGGTTGGCTTTTAGTCAACGTTTATCATATCATATCATATCATAGGCAGTGGTTGGACTTGGATAGCATTCTTGGTCCATGTTAATTGTAACTTATGCTATATTGTTTAATGCTTCTATCTTATCTGTCCATCAACACTGATGTTGATGATTAAAAAAAAAAAAAGGTATTAGTTGAGACAAAAGTTGAGACTCCACTTGACTTCAACCCACCCACCCAATTAATTATTTAACAAAGTGAAAGTTACCTTAGGTCGTGCTAGAGATAGACGAGGTCAACGTTAGACAAAGTAAATATATATCTCACTCTCACCCTACTAGCCAAGTGAAGTCTCTCCATTCACAACAGCAAGGCTAGCTACTAACTGAAGGTATGTCTGTTACCTGTATGTTTGGTTAATAATAATAATAATAATAATTCTGTATTGTCTGTCTATGTCGATCAGGCTTCTCTTCTTCCTTGAATCTGCTGTGATATGATTGTCTGTCTGTAAACATTTATTTATTTATATGTATCCATAAATGTTGACCTTTTTGGTCCTATGCTTACGAGAGTTTTGATTATTCCAAGTAATTATGTAAAATGGAGGGTACAACTTAGAAAACTCGATATGTATGATTTATGATGTTTAAGTATGTACGAATATTCGACTAAGTGCTTAAATGTGAATAAATTGTTAGATAGTCGAATATATGTGATCTTGTGCATTACTGGAATATTACTGTGATCACCTGAATATGAACGTTTCGTATGAATGGAATATCATCATGTGCTAAATATGGAAAGCTGTTATGCTCTACATGGAATATATGAGATTCTGTTTATTTTAAGAATAAAGTATTCCTTGATATCACATGTCACACTGTGCTTATATGGAAATTCCGTGTGTTATATATGGAATCATTCTGTGACATGAATGGAATCACACTGTGTGCTATATATGGAAAATATATTCTGTCAAATGTGATATATGAGCTGTATACGAGATCAATCTATTTTAGGAAAGAATTTCATGAGATATCCGTTTGAATGCATCTTGATTGACTTAAAAATCAGAAGATCAATTACATATCTTTCCTTGTGCGTATTGGTTTTCATATTATGGAAAGTAGTTAATTGATTGGGCTTATTATGGTAAGATGCTGACTGGAACTATATATGGAATGTGTTTTGAATCGGATGAGATCACCATGCGTGGTAAGTAGTTCCTGTAAATATGGTAAGAGATCATGCATGACCGTTGTGCTTTATTGGTTTATTCTTGGCATGATCTTATGAAGTTAATGCACGTTATTCTTGAGCATATCTTTGCATATTCTATGTGCTTAACTTTCTATGTGGAGTGACGAAGCTATAATCGGCTATAAGAAGAGGATCACTTCACGTCAAGGGAAGAGACAAGACGATTGAGCCGAAGAACGAATTCCTTTGAGTGTTGAGCGTTAACTTGCGAATTATTCGTTGTTCTGCTAGTGCTTAAATTTGCGAAATCCATACCCTTGAGCGATTACCTTTAGAAACCTTCTGAAAATCTGTCTTCGGACTTGTTGATCGCACAAGGAGGCACGAGTGGAGTCTTCTACACGCGAAGGAAAGAATCGGTGGATTCGGGGGGTCCTTTGGTAGCGAGCTGTGTCCAGTCGGGGAGTGGTTATTCCCAGGGAAACGACGTGGAACGAAACTCGGCATGTAGCAGCCTAGGTGGTCTAGTGTTCATCATGCTTCGGTTGTGTAAGGGTGTCAATCATTTTGTAACCATAAACGGTAATATCTTAGTGATTGACTTGAAATCTTGAGGGACAAACCTCAAGGACTGGAGTAAACCCCGGTTGGGGATATAACCAGTATAAAAATCCTGTCTCACTTTACTTTCTGTCATTTACTTTCTGTGAGACAAACCCGAAACGTTTTTCAAAAACCCACGTGATATCTTTGGAACGTTTTTAAAGAAAAAGGAGATAACATTGATACTGCTCTGTTTTTCAAGTGATAACCATTTTTACAGTCTTATTGATATCTTCTTTAAGAAAGGTATTTTCAAAGGAGAAAAAGCCATAAGTTTTATAAGCCTAATTCACCCCCCCCCCTCTTAGGCATATTTTGTACTTCAATTGGTATCAGAGCCAGGTTACTCAAACGACAGGCCTAACACGCCTGAGTAAAAGATCTAATGGCTTCTTCGAGTTTTGATATATTTGCAGAAGGTCAATCCCACTCTAGGCCACCGCTCTTCGATGGAACGAACTACGCTGTGTGGAAGAATCGTATGACGGAGTTTCTTATTGCTGTCGACTATGAACTTTGGGAAACAATTATCAATGGACCGTATGCGGCTGTGAAACCAGATGGAACTCCAAAGGCTGGCCGGGAATTAACTGCTGATGATAAGAAGGGAATCACGCGAAACGCAAAGGCAAAAAACATGCTCGCATGTGCACTAACAAGAGAAGAATACAACCGTGTAAGCTCTGCTCATCAGCTAAGGATATGTGGGACATGCTTCAAGTTACTCATGAAGGAACCCAACGAGTTGTGCAAGAAAGACTAGCTTTGCTCACGCATCAGTACGAACTGTTTGCAATGGAATCTGACGAGACCATAAGCCAGATGTATGCCAGATTCATGGGAATCATCAACCAAATGTTTTCTCTTGGAAAGAGAGTTCCCGACAGTGAGCAAGTCAGAAAAATACTGAGATCACTTCCACGAGAATGGAATGCCAAGGTTACTGCTATTTATGAAGCAAAGGATCTGGAAGTACTAAGCATCTCTGAGTTGATTGGATCTCTTACTTCATATGAAATGATTCAAGCGTCGATGAACGAGAAATCGCAGAACAAAAATCAGAAGTCCATTGCCTTCAAATCCAACCAAGAAGAATCTGACTCAGACGACGATGAAGAGGACATGATGAATCAACTAGCCATGCTAACAAAGAGATTTGAGAAGTTTCAACAGAAAAGGAGATTCAAAGGGAACTTCAACAAATTCCAGAATAAAAATAAGGGAATATCCACGTCAGGAAAGAATGGTCAAAAATGTTTCCGATGCAACAAACCAGGCCACTTTGCGCAGAACTGCCCATTCAACAATGATGAGAAGCCAAGGAAACAGAAGGCCATGGTGATGGAGACAAACGACTCTGAAGTTGAACAAAGTGAGGACGAGGATCATGCTTACATGGCTGACGAGGATCAGGTATCATTTTCTTCCTCCATTGAGAAAATACATATTCTAAACAACTTGCATAATGATTGCGAAAGTGCCTCATCTGTTTTTGATATAGAAGAAAGTAAGGAAGAATTATGTGAGTTACTACAAAATGCAGAGAGGAAGATCAAGTCGCTTAATTCCTTAACTAAAAAATTGATGAAGCAGCGAGATGATTTAGCCAGGGAAAAACATGAAGCTGATCTAGAGATTTCACATTTGAAAGGAGAGTTAGATACTGCTAAGAAAGAGGAAGTTCCATGTAACTGCAAGGAATTAGAAAAGAAAAACAGGGACTTATCTAGAGATATCGTCGAACTTAGGAATTCTCTAGATGTAGAAAAATATAAGTTTGATAGATTCTTTGAGGGAAAGCAGAACCTAGATATGTTGTTAACACTCCTAGGAACATTGGTAGATCAGGAATAGGTTATTGCACTGAAGAAAAGCATGCTGAAAAATCTGTACCGAAGTTTAAGTGTTTTTCATGTGGTAGAAATGGTCATTATTCGTATAATTGTCCTTTAAAGAAAGCAGATAGAGCTAAATATGTTTGGAGACCAAAGAAATCCCCTGGGAATGCCACTGTCATATCTGATCATAACAGGAGATCACTTTCCTGCAGAATGATATCTCACATGTAAATAGAAGTTATTTCTCCACTAACATGTTAGGACCCAACAGAAATTGGGTACCTCAGAAAAGTACTCTTACCTACAGGTACAAAGGAAGAATTCCAGCAAGAAAAACAGGTGGTATCTCGACAGCGGGTGTTCTCGCCATATGACAGGTGATATCTCTAAGTTCGTATCGTTGAAAGCGTGCGACGGAGGATATGTATCATACGCTGACAACACTAAAGCCAAGATCATTGGTGTCGGCACTGTTGGTAACTCATTAAATACCACTATTGATGATGTTTGGTTGGTAAGAAATCTTGAGCATAATTTGATAAGCATTAGTCAGTTATGTGATAAAGGTTACTCAGTTACTTTTGAAAATAATAAATGCTTAGTTAAGGAAGATAACAAGGTCATCTTAAGTGCATCTCGATATGGTAACATTTATTGCATTACTCTTGATGATATCACTAACCAAATGTCAAGTGCCTAGCAGTCACACAGGATATCACATGGTTATGGCACAGACGCTTGGGACATGCAAACATGGAATTAATATCTCACATATCATCTAATGAGTTGGTGAGAGGTGTCCCCGATATGAAATTTACCAAGGACAGAACTTGCAAAGCATGCCAAATGGGGAAACAAACCAAGACGTCCTTCAAACCAAAGAATGTAATATCCACCACCAGACCACTGGAACTGCTGCACCTTGACCTTTTTGGTCCTGTTCAGGTTATGTCACTGCGAGGTAAACGATATGCCTTTGTTATTGTTGATGATTATACAAGGTACACATGGGTATTATTTCTTGCGCACAAGAATGAGGCATTAGTTAACTTTGCACCATTAATTAAGAGATTAGAAAATGAGAAAGAGATGAGCGTATGCAAGATAAGAAGTGATAATGGTCTTGAGTTTGATAGTAAATCCTTTGCATCTTTTTGTAATGAAAATGGATATAGCCATAATTTTTCAGCCCCCATAACGCCTCAGCAAAACGGAGTAGTTGAGAGGAAAAACAGAGTGCTACAGGAAATGGCTAGATCTATGCTAAGTGAATATAATCTTCCAAAACACTTTTGGGCAGAAGCTGTTAGCACGGCATGTTATGTTTCAAATCGTATTTTTCTTAGACCTATCATTAAGAAAACTCCTTATGAGCTGTGGAATGATAAAACTCCAAATATAGGATATTTTCATGTGTTCGGTTGCAAATGTTTTATCTTGAAAGATAGGGACAAAAGAGGGAAATTTGATTCCAAGGTAGATGAAGGGATATTCCTCGGTTATAGTCTTCATTCCAAAGCCTTTCGAGTGTTTAATAATAGAAAGAAGACTGTTCAGGAATCAGTGCATGTGACTTTTGATGAATTCCCTGCCACAGATGCTACTGAGGAAGGTATAGTTGTGTCTCCTGCAGGTATACAGGTTACTGACAAGGAACTAAAGCAATTCCAATGGAAGATGATACTAAGTCAGAGGAACCTGAGACTTCAGAAGAACAACAGCGCAGAAAATTCAAACATGCTTCCAGCCATCCCACGGATCAAGTCATAGGGAATATCACCTCTGGAATCAAAACGAGAGCAGCTGCACGCAACCAAGTTACAGAGGAATCACCTAATGCACTGCTATCCATGGTGGAACCACGGACTATCAATGAAGCTCTCAATGACAAATCATGGGTGATTGCCATGGAAGAAGAGTTGTCACAATTCAAAAGGAGCCAAGTATGGACACTCGTGGAAAGACCAAATGGAAAGTCCATCATCGGCACAAAATGGGTGTTCCGCAACAAGCTTGATGAAAATGGTAAGGTGACCAGAAATAAGGCCAGGTTAGTTGCAAAAGGTTATTCCCAAGAAGAAGGTATAGATTACGAGGAAACTTTTGCTCCTGTTGCTAGGTTAGAATCTATCCGCATCTTACTTGCATATGCATGCTTTAAAAGATTTAAACTTTTTCAAATGGACGTAAAAAGTGCATTTTTAAATGGTTTTATAAACGAAGAAGTTTACGTCGAGCAACCCCCTGGTTTCCTAAAAGAAGAGTTTTCAAATCATGTTTTTAAATTGAATAAAGCTTTATATGGTTTGAAACAGGCTCCTAGGGCATGGTATGATAGACTTAGTAAGTTTTTGATAGACATGGGATTTACGACTGGAACTATTGATAACACGCTGTTTATCAGATATCAAGGAGATCACATGCTGTTAGTACAAATTTATGTTGATGATATAATCTTTGGAAGTACTAACAATCTTCTTTGTGAGGATTTTTCTAAGTATATGCAGCAAGAATTCGAAATGAGCCTAATGGGAGAGCTTAACTACTTTTTGGGATTGCAAATTAAGCAGCTGGATACGGGAACCTTCATATCCCAGACAAAGTACACCAAGGAATTGCTGGTGAAATTCGGAATGGCTGATTCCAAGGTACTTTCCACTCCGATGCATCAGACCACAAAAATCGATAGCGATGAATCAGGTATATGCGTTGATCAAACAAAATATCGAGGTATGATTGGAAGCCTACTTTACTTAACCGCGAGTAGACCTGATATTATGTTTGTTGTTGGTTTGTGCTCTCGTTACCAATCGAATCCTAAGGAATCTCATTTGACTGCTGTCAAAAGGATACTTAGATATTTGAAAGGTACCGTTAATCTAGGACTTTGGTATCCAAATACTAAGGAATTCCCATTAATGGGTTATTCAGATGCTGATTTTGCCGGATCTAGGGAAGATAGGAAAAGTACAAGTGGAACTTGCCAATTACTTGGGAATTCCCTTGTGACTTGGTCTAGTAGGAAACAAAATGTTGTCGCCCTGTCCACAACCGAAGCTGAATACATGGCCTTAGGTAGTTGTTGTCAACAGTTACTATGGATGAAACAAACCCTAAGTGATTACGGGTTAGGTTATGACAAAATTCCTACCTTCTGTGATAGTACTAGTGCCATTAGTATTACTAAGAATCCTGTCCATCATTCTCGAACTAAGCATATAGAGGTCAAACACCATTTTATTCGAGATCATGTTCAGAAAGGGGATATCACCGTGGAATTCGTAGGAACTAATGATCAGCTGGCTGATATCTTCACGAAACCTCTCATTGAAAGTAGATTCTGTGCTATTCGTGATCGATTAGGAATTGTCGAGCTTAAATAGGAAAGATGACTTATTAGTTATCACATTCATATCTTCGATCATGATTTTCTTGGAAATCCTTTCCGAAAATTCATTTTGATTCTCCCTTCCTTATTTGGTGATTTCCTTCTCATTCATAAGGAAAATATTTTCGAACCTTTATTTGAATTTTTCCAAAAATTGTGCCCTCTTTCAGCGAAAAATCATTCCTATTTGAATCCCTGATTTTACTCGATATTCCATCTTTATCTCCGCGAGATATCTTCAAAATCTCCATTTGATTCCCTAACGGACATATTCTTTCTTCCAAGGATTTTGAATTTCAAATCTTTTCAAAATCTGTCAAAAGTCACATCGATATCTTTATGAGATAACCGTTATTTCTCATCCTTATCCAGCAAGTTTTGCTCTTTATAACCTCATTGATCTTCATCTTCTAAAATCATTCAAAGCTCTTCTTTTCGAAAATTATCTCTTAAACTTCCATCTGCAAAAATGGTGAAAACAAAAGGTGCTGGTTCCAAACGCAAAGCCCCAGTCACAGAGGAATCTCTTATTTCTCCTGCTGTGAAAGCCACTCGCTCAAAGACGAGCAGTTCTTCCAAAACTATCTCTAAGAAAACTACGCCGAAGTCAAAGAAGAAAGCGAAGGTTGCCCACCATCTCCTATTCTGCTTCAACTTCCCGAAAAATCAGCTTATCCACCACCTAAAACTCCTACACCTGTTCCTTCTCCATCGCATGACAAAGCTGAACACGAAGACGTACATCAAGAGGTCAGCGACGAGACTGAGAAACTTCTGAAAGAGACGTATGGCAGAGAAGTAAGTTTCTACATGAAGGATGGGAAGAAAGTGTTGTTCAATACTGATAATCTCGAGGAGATCACTGACGAGGTGAAGTTTCTGAGCGAAGAAACTAAAGAACGATATGAGAAGCTCAAAAAGAGAGAAGTCGCTCGAGGTAGATGCGTCAACTTTGAAGAACTGGCTGAAAGCAAGGTCGTAACGTGGCTGAATGAGTATGGGTGGGAGAACTTCTTGAGAATCGACAAATCTGTACGTAGAAGCAGTGAAGCTGTTCTACGCCAATCTCGATTTCGTAGAAGACGAATCGGAGATCACCGTGACATCATATTGCTAGGTAAGAGGATCCAGTGGAATCGCCGCAAGATGAATGAAATGCTGGGTGTCGAAGATGAAGGACTATGCTACTTCAATTTCACTGATTGGTGCAGTTCCCATGTGAAACTGCGAGATTGTGTTAAAGCTCTGTGGAATTCCCCTTACAAACCAAAATTTTCAGAAGGCGAAGCCTTGAACAAGCTGCCTGTCGACATGTTCTTTCTTTACAAAGTGCTGCATATGACTTTGTGGAGCGCGCGAGTTGGAAGTGGAGGCCACTCCACGACGATGAACAACATGAGCATGCTCACGCTTTACCTGGTGTCTCAAAATCAGCCTCTCAACTTAGGATACTTCATCCTGAAGTACATGGTCACAGCCTTTCAAA
The DNA here is from genome assembly GCA_028392965.1 of Lindernia subracemosa. NCBI lineage: Eukaryota > Viridiplantae > Streptophyta > Magnoliopsida > Lamiales > Linderniaceae > Vandellia > Vandellia subracemosa. The sequence continues at coordinate 69,101 of JAQPCC010000136.1, read as the reverse complement.
GCTCTGATAGGGTCCTTCCCTATGGAATGCTGCTTACGCACCTTTTTGAATCCGAAGGGATCTCACTGCCCAAAGCATGGGAAGATAGCACTAAGCACGCCGTAGATTTGAGCACGTTGAAGCGAGTTGGTATTCGCTATGATGACCGCAAGGGCTGGTTTAAGACCAGAGACCTTAAGACACCTGTTAAGAGTCCGAGGAAAAGGTCGGGTCGAGAAAGGTTTGAGGGAAGCGATGACGAGCAAGGAACGATGGCTGATCTACAACGGAACATCAAGGGAATTAAGGAGGACAATAGAAAGAAGTTTAGGCAGATCTCCCAGCACTTCAAAAAGATTAAGAAATTCATGAAGGAGATCTCCGCGGCTATGAATCTCTCTGAATCATCATCTTCGGTTTCATCTGATAGTGATTCCAGCCGTTAGCACTTCCGTCCTAGAAATCCCTTAAGCCTTAGTCTATCTAGTTCCTTACTTTTGGGTTGTTAGTGTGTGTTGGTCGCAGTTGGTCCCTCCTTTTTGATGCTGAAGGGGGAGAAGAATCTAAGGAATTAATGCCATGTTGGTTGTTTGTTGTTTGGTTGTTTGCTGTTTGGGTTGTTTGCTGTTTAGGTCGCTTGCTGTTATCTTTTGGGGTCTTTGTACCCATATGCTACAAATTTGTTATCGGCTTGTTATAATTTGCTTATGTCCTAATCCTTCTGTGCTTGAGTTTGTGATTTGCTAAGGATTAAGGAAATTCCGCACATAGGCAGGGGGAGCATACTGATATGATTTGGTAACTTGCGACATTCCATATGATATGCCCTGGTAATTGCTAAACTTTGCTGATACGTGATATATAGGGATATTAGCACTTAGACAGGGGGAGCATGCATACTTCAATATGAGAATTTTTTTTTCCATGCTCTGATCAATTCCATGAAATACTTAAACATGTTATGTGCATCAATGATTTCATATCGAGTGTACTCATATGCTTAAGTTAGGCATTAATTACTTGTCATCATCAAAAAGGGGGAGATTGTTGACCTTTTTGGTCCTATGCTTATGAGAGTTTTGATTATTCCAAGTAATTATGTAAAATGGAGGGTACAACTTAGAAAACTCGATATGTATGATTTATGATGTTTAAGTATGTACGAATATTCGACTAAGTGCTTAAATGTGAATAAATTGTTAGATAGTCGAATATAAGTGATCTTGTGCATTACTGGAATATTACTGTGATCACCTGAATATGAACGTTTCGTATGAATGGAATATCATCATGTGCTAAATATGGAAAGCTGTTATGCTCTACATGGAATATATGAGATTCTGTTTATTTTAAGAATAAAGTATTCCTTGATATCTCACATGTCACACTGTGCTTATATGGAAATTCCGTGTGTTATATATGGAATCATTCTGTGACATGAATGGAATCACACTGTGTGCTATATATGGAAAATATATTCTGTCAAATGTGATATATGAGCTGTATACGAGATCAATCTATTTTAGGAAAGAATTTCATGAGATATCCGTTTGAATGCATCTTGATTGACTTAAAAATCAGAAGATCAATTACATATCTTTCCTTGTGCGTATTGGTTTTCATATTATGGAAAGTAGTTAATTGATTGGGCTTATTATGGTAAGATGCTGACTGGAACTATATATGGAATGTGTTTTGAATCGGATGAGATCACCATGCGTGGTAAGTAGTTCCTGTAAATATGGTAAGAGATCATGCATGACCGTTGTGCTTTATTGGTTTATTCTTGGCATGATCTTATGAAGTTAAACCACGTTATTCTTGAGCATATCTTTGCATATTCTATGTGCTTAACTTTCTATGTGGAGTGACGAAGCTATAATCGGCTATAAGAAGAGGATCACTTCACGTCAAGGGAAGAGACAAGACGATTGAGCCGAAGAACGAATTCCTTTGAGTGTTGAGCGTTAACTTGCGAATTATTCGTTGTTCTGCTAGTGCTTAAATTTGCGAAATCCATACCCTTGAGCGATTACCTTTAGAAACCTTCTGAAAATCTGTCTTCGGACTTGTTGATCGCACAAGGAGGCACGAGTGGAGTCTTCTACACGCGAAGGAAAGAATCGGTGGATTCGGGGGTCCTTCGGTAGTGAGCTGTGTCCAGTCGGGGAGTGGTGATTCCCAGGGAAACGACGTGGAACGAAACTCGGCGTGTAGCAGCCTAGGTGGTCTAGTGTTCATCGTGCTTCGGTTGTGTAAGGGTGTCAATCATTTTGTAATCATAAACGGTAATATCTTAGTGATTGACTTGAAATCTTGAGGGACAAACCTCAAGGACTGGAGTAAACCCCGATTGGGGATATAACCAGTATAAAAATCCTGTCTCACTTTACTTTCTGTCATTTACTTTCTGTGAGACAAACCCGAAACGTTTTTCAAAAACCCACGTGATATCTTTGGAACGTTTTTAAAGAAAAAGGAGATAACATTGATACTGCTCTGTTTTTCAAGTGATAACCATTTTTACAATCTTATTGATATCTTCTTTAAGAAAGGTATTTTCAAAGGAGAAAAAGCCATAAGTTTTATAAGCCTAATTCACCCCTGTTAGGCATATTTTGTACTTCAATAAATAATCCATCCTTTCTGTCGTCTTCCACATCATTTCCTTCTTCACCCACTCTGTCTAATTAAAAATTCATCTGGTCAACTATTTAGATTCATTCTTAAGGAGGGAGGAGGAGCAACAAAGTTTGGATCTTTCTTCTTTTTATTGCGTATTTATTACCTTCTATTCAGAGATGGGTAGCTGTTTCTCCACTGTAAAAGTAAGCGGCTCAAACAGCAACAGCACAATCTCTGGCCCCGTCGGAAACCACCGGCGCCCCTCCGTCCCGGCCCTTGACCTTTCAGGAAAACAAGACGGCAATCGTCCCCAAAAGATTAGAGAACATCATCATCATCATAATAAGAACCAGCATAAGCAGTCTCAGCAAGCTACCAAGAACAGCTCAAGCCGTAGAGCTAATGGACTAATAATCCCTTGCGGTAAAAGGACAGATTTTGGGTATGACAAGGACTTCCATAAGAGGTACACAATCGGGAAATTGTTAGGACATGGTCAGTTTGGTTATACTTATGTTGCCATTAATAAGTCTAATGGTGATCGTGTTGCTGTCAAGAGAATAGACAAGAACAAGGTTCACTTTCTTTTCTCCTATCCATCCATTTGTTTAGTCCGCTAATTCCTTTGTACTATGTATTTATTATATATATATATATATATATATATATATATATATATATATAGTGAATAAGCCTCCAACTATATGTAGATGATCCTTCCAATTGCTGTTGAGGATGTTAAACGAGAGGTCAAGATATTGAAAGCCTTAACTGGTCATGAGAATGTGGTTCAGTTCTACAATGCTTTTGAAGATGATAACTATGTATACATAGCCATGGAGTAAGTTCTATCATTCACGTATCATATTTTGTCCATAAAGACAGTAGTATTGAAGTAGATTGTAATAGATGAGTAGTACGCATAACTCATTCATATGTTTAGGTTATGTGAAGGTGGCGAACTACTAGACCGTATCTTATCCAAGTAAGTATACTTACTCATTTGGTTTGTTAAGCCATATCAAGCTTTGGATTTCAGTATGAAATGTCATCTTAGATACGAAGAATAAATCTGGGACTTACAGTTGGACCCCTTTTGTAATAGAAAGGATCATCGATACTCAGAAAAAGATGCAGCGATAGTTGTAAGACAAATGCTAAAGGTTGCAGCGGAATGTCACTTACATGGTCTTGTGCACCGAGACATGAAACCAGAGGTATACATATGACAGTTTTCTTCATTTTATTCACGTGGGATTGTGTTAATCGATGATTTAAACTACAATATTTTTAATTCAGAATTTTCTATTTAAGTCGAAAGACGTCGACTCCCCAATTAAGGCCACAGATTTTGGCCTTTCGAACTTTATAAGACCAGGTAATTTAATCAGCACTTGATTCAATGCTTCACATATGGCAAACTAATCTTACAACTATGCTCATTTACATGATCTGGCACCTTAGCGTTTTATTCTTTCTACATCCTCCATTCATCTGCTTAAGTACAGAAGATTTTGTTATTGTTCTCACTAGCAGACGAAACTCTTAGTTTTTTTTTCTTCTATCATTTTCTCCTATTACAGGTAAAAAGTTCCGTGACATCGTTGGGAGTGCATATTATGTTGCTCCAGAGGTTCTTAACCGTAGATCAGGACCCGAGTCAGATGCATGGAGCATTGGTGTGATAACATACATTTTGCTCTGCGGACGAAGACCTTTTTGGGACAAAACTGAAGATGGAATATTTAAGGAGGTGTGCATTCGGAAAATAAAAACTATCTGCTTGATTGTTTTACGCATGCCCTTCATTGCCGAAATGTGACATTAAACGAACTTGTTTCTGTTTTTTTGTATTTTTATTTATTATGTTTCTAGGTCCTAAGAAATAAACCAGACTTTCGACGTAAACCATGGCCGCAAATAAGCAATGCTGCTAAAGATTTTGTGAAGAAGTTGCTCACAAAGGATCCATGTGCAAGGCTCACTGCTGCACAAGCCTTATGTATGTTTTATCTAGCTAACTAATCTACTACTAAGATGCTTATTACTTATAAATTTCCATGACTTTCTAAGGTGGATAGTCATAGAGCTTCCTTTATCTTCTTTCCTTTTTTATGTGTAACTTGATTCCTTTATATGTCCAGCACATCCATGGGTTCGAGACGGAGGTGAAGCTTCTGAGATTCCTCTCGATATCTCTGTTCTTTCGAACATGCGGCAATTCGTCAAATACAGTCGGTTCAAGCAATTTGCACTTCGCGTATGTCGACTGATGGTTCTTTTTTTAAAAAAAAAAAAACCGCTTTTGATCTGCTTGACATTTTATTCTCATCAACTCAAAAAACTGCACAGGCGTTGGCCGGGACACTCGATGAGGAAGAGCTTGCTGATCTCCGCGATCAGTTCGATGCTATTGACGTGGATAAAAATGGTGTTATAAGTCTTGAAGAAATAAGACAGGTCCTTTTTTCCTCTTACACTTTTCTCTTTCTTTTGTCTGATTTCATTATACCATACCATAGTTTTGGAAGGTGTTAGGTTTCAATGTCTTAGTAGAGTTACCATAACATGATTTTTCTGAAAACCTTAGGCATTGGGGAAGGACCTTCCTTGGAAGATGAAGGACTCACGAGTCGCTGATATCCTTCAAGCGGTATGTTCGATCGTATATATCGTGCAGCATTTTTTTCCATTATTTTTCTCCATAATATATATTTCTTTTTTCTAGATTGATAGCAACACAGACGGGTTCGTAGATTTCTCGGAGTTTGTCGCAGCTACGCTACACGTGAATCAATTGCAGGAGCATGATTCAGAGAAATGGCAGCTAGTTTCAAAGACCGCTTTCGAAAAATTTGATGTTGATAGAGATGGCTATATAACTCCTGATGAACTCAAATTGGTAAGCTCCCACCAAATGATTTTCTTTCTTTATCATTCATGGTCAAACAAACATTCTGTTTCTCTTCTTTGTTTTTCTGATCTTGTTTTTTCTCCAGCACACGGGCCTTAGGGGTTCGATAGATCCGCTTCTAGAAGAAGCAGATGTAGATAAAGACGGGAAGATCAGCTTATATGAGTTCAGAAGACTTCTTAGGACAGCAAGCATGAGTTCGCCTGCTGTATCGAAAGCATCTGCTAAGCGTGGAGCACCAAATATTTAAGTTTTTTATTTTTTTACTAGGCATGAGGCAGTAATGCTAAGTTGTAGTAATGACTCTAGTGTATACGTGCTTGCATTGCATCGACACTGTAAATAATCTATTATGTAATAAAAGAGTTGTCTTTTGGAAGATGCTGTGTTGAAAGTAATGCACTGAGGTTTCTCTTTTCTTGTTTATTTTACAGTTTGTTTTCTTTCTACGACTGATGAAAGATTATCGTTTAAGCTAAAATCGGGGTAAGTAATGTAAATACATATGATATGATCGATCGTTCTGGTTAGAATTTAACTGATGATTCTCAGGTCATAGTCTGATTAGAATTATATAGGCAAACAGTCTCATGAGGCTAAGAAGTTTTGAGAGTCATTCATTTTATATCCGCTCAAATGCCACATGCATATTAGCCTTTCGTGCAATCTCCTCCACCCAATCTATATAATGATCTTCTTCTCCCTTCACTGAATATTCCTCTATCAGTCTTTGCGTATCACTCACTTTAATCTCTTTCCTTTGTTACTCATCAGAGTCGAAGCTCATCATAGCAAACATGGCTGCTGCAGTTAGTGCTGCGGTTTCTGTCCCATCTTCCAAGTCCGTTTCGCTACAAGCTCGAACCTCCATTGCTTCCACAGAAAGAATCAACTTCAACAAGGTGAGATTCAGCCTTCGAATACTCTGTTGTTAGTGTTAAAAACCTCACCTTGAGATCAAGACTCTTGCTTTTTGTAAAAATCTGGGATTTTACACATACCTATTGCATGCTCTGTTTAATTCCAAGAAGTTAATCAACTTCGCAACATGGGTTTTTGTGTTTTACATGAAATTGCCTCGTACTTTTCTCGTCAGATTTCTTTCTGAGCCATGTTCGTGTGTGTTTTAGCTGCCCTTTCACTACAAGAATGGCGTCAAGATTGCCCCTATTAGAGCCCAAGTAACAACAGAAGCACCAGCAAAAGTTGAGAAGGTGTCCAAGAAACAAGAGGAAGGAGTGATTGTGAACAAATTCAGGCCTAAGGAGCCCTACATAGGCAAGTGCCTTCTCAACACTAAGATCACTGGTGATGATGCTCCTGGTGAAACCTGGCACATGGTCTTCAGTACTGAAGGTAAACGAACCCTCAATCCTCATCCTATGATCAATGAAGATTAAATAGGACTGAGTCATGTCTTAAATTCGATATTGACCCCCCATTCTTGAGCAGGAGAGGTCCCTTACAGAGAAGGGCAATCAATAGGAGTTATAGCAGATGGCTTGGACAAGAATGGAAAGCCTCATAAGCTTAGGCTCTACTCAATTGCTAGTAGTGCTCTTGGTGATTTCGGAGACTCCAAGACTGTAAGCTTCACTCATCCTATACATGTTGGCATTAGGCTAGTAGAATCAGTTCATTCTATCTACTTTTGTGGTCATTCTGATTCTATTCTTCGTATAGGTTTCTTTGTGTGTCAAAAGACTCGTGTACACCAATGAACAGGGCGAGATCGTTAAAGGAGTTTGCTCAAACTTTTTATGTAAGCTATCAATTTATATTGAAGAAATTCATCAACTTGGCAGATAGTCTCTAAAGTGGGATAAACTGTTTCTTAAAATATCGCCATCAGGTATTAATTTATTATGCATTCTCCAGGTGACTTGAAGCCTGGGAGTGAGGTGAAAATAACGGGACCTGTAGGAAAAGAGATGCTTATGCCGAAAGATCCTAACGCTACCGTTATAATGGTGTGATTTAAGTTAATAGAAGTCCCTTATACAACCATTTATCTTTCTGTCACTAAGACGAGTTAGCATTTCTCATGTTCGTGAATTCTGTTCTTACAGCTTGCGACCGGCACTGGAATTGCTCCATTCCGCTCATTCTTGTGGAAGATGTTCTTCGAGAAGTACGATGACTACAAGGTAAGCTCTTCATTTCATCAATCGAAACTTCTTGATCTATAAGTATTGAATATCTATCTACCTATCAAATTTTGCTGCAGTTCAATGGTCTAGCATGGCTTTTCCTAGGTGTTCCCACCAGCAGTTCTTTGCTCTACAAAGAGGTATAAGTTAAAAAAAAGATGTGGTCATCCAAGTAATCTTTTGCCATTTTACTCAAAAGGGGTTGATGTCCTAAAACAGGAATTCGAGAAGATGAAGGAGAAGAAACCAGATAACTTCAGGTTGGACTTTGCTGTGAGCAGAGAGCAGACAAACAGCAAAGGAGAGAAAATGTACATTCAAACTAGGATGGCTGAGTATGCCCCAGAACTGTGGGAGCTGCTCAAGAAGGACAACACATATGTGTACATGTGTGGTCTCAAGGGAATGGAGAAGGGTATCGACGATATAATGGTCGATTTGGCAGCTAAAGACGGTAATAGTTAGTTAGCTAGTTAGTTAGTCTGTCCTATATCCTCTTCAGTTTCATTTATCTATCTCATTATTGAATTCATAACATAACAGGTATTGACTGGATAGAATATAAGAAGCAGTTGAAGAGAGGAGAGCAATGGAACGTAGAAGTCTACTGAGCCCATGCTGTGCTGCTCTGCTCTCTCTACCTTGTACAAAAAAAATAAAAATTGCTGATGATGTATGTAGATAGAGATAATCTCTTTTTCTTTTGCTGTAATGTGATCCCAAACAGTTCAGTTTCTGCTCGTTGCTATAAAATCTCACAGATGTTATTAAGTGCATTGCATGGTACTTCGACATAGATCTCCATAGTCTTCTCAATCACTGGAGTACTTTATTATATTGGCGAGGCGATATCAGTTGAGCTAATGCATCAACAAGATTCCATTTCATATATAATACAGTACTATTTTATGATTATAGAGATGATCAAAATAATAGACAATGGGATTGATTGCTGCTTGGTACGAGTTCACTGACGGTGGTTGGTCCTCGATCTTACAACCTAGTCCCAAAGATCGTACGGACGTTATTCACATTCCACCGACCCCCCATTGCCAATCATCTTCTGATCTTGCCCCTGAAGACATGAACCCAAACTTAAATTATTCTATTACTATGGTCTGTCCAAGTTCCAAGATCATTTTTTTCAGACAGGCCCATTAGTTGTTTGTCGTTGACTGTCAGGCCAACGTCAGAGTTCTATTATATTCGCCGACCTTAGAGACAAACTGCACAGAATCTTGGCGGCGGTTATCCCTCCCCTGTCATAAAGTCGGTTAAAATCTCTCTCCATAGTCCATATTTATATGTCTATCCTTCTCAGTGAAGTAGTCTTGCCTTCTATTTCCATCAATCTGTGCTATTGATTCTTACATCTAAATAAAAATGGTAAAAGCTCATCATCAACATCAGCTTCTTGCATGGCCCTGCTCGTTGATTCTGCTATCTGGTTTGTGTTCTAACTACAACACAGACAGACAGCAGCATTCACTCGTTCACTTTGACGCTTTATTTTCACATTACATAGGGAGAGATTAATAAGTAGATTGTTTATCTTCTTTGCATGCCGCAGGTGTGCTCATGGTTTCGCCGGCGACGTTGACATTCGTGAACAACTGTGGATCCACGGTTTGGCCCGGGATACTCTCCAACGCCGGAACGACCCCTCTCTCCACCACCCGCTTCGCTCTCAACTCCGGCGACCAAATCTCGACCCCTCCCTCGTGGTCCGGCCGCCTATGGGGACGGACGCTCTGCTCTCAAGACCCCACCACCGGCAAGTTCACTTGCCTCAGCGGAGACTGCGGCTCCGGAGCCGTTGAATGCGGAGGAGGCGGTGCGTCGCCTCCAGCCACGCTGGCGGAGTTCACCCTCGACGGTGGCGGTGGGCTCGACTTCTACGACGTCAGCCTAGTGGACGGGTATAACCTGCCGATGCTCGTGGTACCACGAGGCGGAAGCGGACCAAACTGCAGCGTGACGGGTTGCATCTCCGAGCTGAACGACCCTTGCCCGACGGAGTTGAAGGTGGCTGGTGGCTCAAACGGCGGCGGCGGTGTGGCTTGTAAAAGTGCGTGCGAGGCCTTTGGGGACGCGAGATATTGCTGTAGCGGCGAGTACGCTGCTCCAGATACTTGCGGGCCCAGCGCGTACTCTCAGTTCTTCAAGAGCGCGTGTCCCAAGGCGTATAGCTACGCCTACGATGATCGGACGAGTACTTTTACTTGCGCCGGAGGCGGCGATTATGTTATTACATTCTGTCCTACACCTGCTGCAAGGTAATACAGAATATAATATTATATTACCTGCTTTTCTTTTTTTTTTCTTTCTGCATCGAAATGACATTAACAGTATTCTCCTATCGTAAATGTGCAGCCAAAAGTCAACCGGCGGCGGACCAATGGATGGCGGTGTGTCGAGTGGTGGTGTGGTGTCTTGACGAGACACAGTCGCCTCAGCTATGTCTTCTTGATTGTTCTAATAGTAATTGTTCCACTTATTATATCATAGACCTCGGGGATATGTTCTTTCGTCTGTTGTAGGATAGGATGGTGACGATTGACAACAGCAATTGAATTGTTATCGTGAATTATGAAGTCTACAACGACAAAAACAGTTCCGACAGGCTTATATATTCCTATTTCAAGTCAATCAGCAATTTCACCTTATCTTCAATATTGTAAAAAATGAGCCACCTATTATGAAATAATTAAATGTGGATGTTTTAAATAATAATATTAGTTAAATGATTGATGATTTGGAAGTATTGTATTAAATGTTGATGAGATGATAAGATGATAAGATGAGGTGTTTAATTGAAGAGTTTGTATTTTAGTGTGAGGTGTATAATTGTAATTAATGTGATTAGTTGTAATAGTGAATTATTAGTAGTATAAATAGGTGATTAGAGCTCATTGTAAATTACACTAAGTATTGAAATATTTAATCTCTCTCTAATCTCTCTCTCTTTATATTATAAGCTATATTATCATTATAATCTTAATATAAGTATATTATAATAAAATAATCTTGATATAATATTAATCACAATTAATATTTTTATAACACCACTTTTTTTTTTAAAATATTAATTATATTTTCTCGTAAGAAATAAAAACCAGGGGATCAATCTCAAACCTCAATCACACTTTGCTGCGTTGCTGCCAATGGATTCAAAGTACTTCATCATCGTTTTTACTTCATTCACCAGCTCAGCTGAGCTGACCGAATTCAAAGTCCAAGCTTGGTCGTCATATAATATAGTTGTAGTTGATTGGGCTACTTTATCGAGTGGGCTGGGCTTGTATTACTTGCGAAATACAGCCGAACTCATTGTGACGTCAGATTGTTAGTATAGTAAAATAATGCCAACAGTAACTTGGATTCTAGCTAGACAGATGATAGTACTATAACATGGAAAAGCAAGCAATAAAAACGAAGCATCACAGTCCACAAATGAACTGTGCCCTGTGGTACTAACTGTGTTGCATCAGCGAGCTTTTGACAAGACAATGAACTGAAATGCCAATAGTGTCCCGCACATACAGAAAGACAGACAAAGTCACCCAAAGTCCGAGAAATTGAAGACAGATGAAGAAGGCATGTTTTACCAAATGTGGACATATATTCCTCTTCCTCTTAGCTTCTTCTTGAACTGAATTGCATCAAAACAACTAGCTAGGTTAGTTAGTGTTACTAGATCAATCAACTAGTAGTTCAGTTTTTATTTTATGATATCTTCCTTAGTGTTCGACCTCTTATTCGAGCAGAAAACCCTAAAAGGAATAATCGGCTTTTCCCCAAGGCTACAATGGAAGAAGAGTGGAGGGACTTGGGCCTAACTATGCCTGATGAAGCAATCTTGCCTCATCATCAGAAGCACCAGCACCACCCCATGATTCTTCAAGACTTCTTTAGTAAAGATCGTCGGCCCACTAACGCCGCCTGGTCCTCCTCAAGGACTGTCATGTCTACTTCACCACCTCCGACGATGCTGACCTTGATGAGCTCTGCTGTTCGTGGTGGTGAGGGTCGTCGGTTCTGTCCAACGCTCGTTGATCAGTCACCTCGAAACTTGCAACATTCTAGGCATTATGATCCTCATCATGATCAGCAGCAGCCCTTGAACGTGCCGTTGGTTGAGGAGGACTTGAATGTGACTGTTGGGAAGCAGAAGAGGTTTTCTGATGCCAACGGCGATTCGTCGGCTGAGAGGCGCCATAAACGCTTAGTAAAGAATCGTGAATCTGCCGCACGCTCAAGGGCTAGAAAACAGGAAATGAAAGCAGATATATATCTTTATACAGTCTTTACTTATTATTTTTAATTAGTGTGTCTCAATATTGTTAAGGGTTCGTATGGTTCTTTTTTTCATGACAGCAGGCTTACACGAACGAGTTAGAGCTTGAAGTAGCTCATTTGATGGAAGAGAATGCTAGGCTCAAAGAGCAACAACAACAGGTGATAATCATATCACACGCAGATTGATGTTTATTCCCTCTCTTAGCAATAATAAGCATCCCAAGTTGAAATATTATCGAAAGTTTAAACATACAAAACACGGCGGTTGATCTTGAACTATAGGGGCAGATTCTGCAACAATATGAAGTAATATACTTCGTATTGATTTACCACCCTTTTACCAAAAAAGTGAACAAGATGATAAAAAGTATATTCTTTGACATGAAAACTAAAAAGAACCCTTGATTCTGCAACGCGTAATAACCTATTAATAAGTGTGATCTATCGTAAAAAATGTATACGTTTAGTTTGTTTTAAGGATCTTTCCAAGTTCAGCTACTTATGTATATATTCTCATGCCAAGAATATCTTCTGTCTTTTAAGTCTTTCTATAGATGGTCAGACATTTCCTAATGAAGTATGTATATAACTGATTGCCACGCAGCTAGAAACAGCTGCTGCTTCTCTACATGAGAGAAAGAGGTCGTTACATAGATCTTCCACCGCACCATTCTGAATGACACAGCATAATATGGCCGTTTTGGATCATTTTCGAAATTATTATTTTGTCTCCTTGGTTTTTGTGTTGTTTGAAGGAATATATAATTGTACTAGGTAATGTGGATCTGCCAGCATATTTCCACCATCTTATGCTGCATCAACCTTACTCTCTTAGGGATAAACAAGATAAAAAGTTTATAACCTCTTTTACGCAATAAAGATAATAAAAAGTCGACTTGTCTTGAGTAACCAGCAAAAGGATGGTCCTTTTTTGACTGGGTAAAAGAAAGAAAGAAAAAAAAACTTTCCTTTGGCCGGGTAAGTGATACATATATTATTGGAGTTCTATTAAATTCTGTTGTCTGATTATAGTACACCAACACTAAATTGTCTGTAGTATACCATAATTGCAAGTAGATAAATAAATATATAGGGTTCGTTTGATACCCGTGTTTTTGGATTTGATGGGTATAAGTTATTTGTGTATGGCTATACACGAATAGAGAAGGGTAAGTGATACATATATTATTGGAGTTCTATTAAATTCTGTTGTCTGATTATAGTACACCAACACTAAATTGTCTGTAGTATACCATAATTGCAAGTAGATAAATAAATATATAGGGTTCGTTTGATACCCGTGTTTTTGGATTTGATGGGTATAAGTTATTTGTGTATGGCTATACACGAATAGAGAAGGGTAAGTGATACATATATTATTGGAGTTCTATTAAATTCTGTTGTCTGATTATAGTACACCAACACTAAATTGTCTGTAGTATACCATAATTGCAAGTAGATAAATAAATATATAGGGTTCGTTTGATACCCGTGTTTTTTGATTTGATGGGTATAAGTTATTTGTGTATGGCTATACACGAATTTCGTTGATAGAATATTTTAATATGTTTGATATGTATGTTTTAATTATTTGGGTAATGATATAGATATTGTTTGATATATATGTTTGAGATGGGTATGGAATTTGTTAATTATGTTTCAATGACATTTTTGCCCTTGTATAAAATAAAGATCCCTTTCTTCTACTTGTTCGTCAATCTCATTTGGAAAGAACAGCACAATTCAGCAAGTACGAGCAAACCCTAGTCATTTCTCCAAAAAATATTTATCCAATACAAAGAGGAAAACTATGAGAAAAAAGCAAGGAAGCAACGGTAATGAAGAAAACGATGAGAAAAAAACGAAACGCTTATGGAGACCAGATGAGGAGCGAGTTCCTATTATGGCATTAAAGCAGATAGTCGAAGAAGGATGGAGAATAGAAAATGGATTTCGAGCAGGCTACCATAATGCTATCGAGTCTATTTTCAAGAAGTGGAAACCAGAATCTGATATTCGAGCACAACCTCACATACACTCAAAGGTCCACCATTGGAAAAGGGAGTATTATCAACTGGTTGATTTTTTGTCTAAATCTGGTACAGGGTTTAATAACCTTACAAATATGTTAGATGCTTCTGATCAGATTTGGACTGAGTTGGAGAAGGTTAGTTGTATCTCTTTCAAGATATTTTTTTCTCATTAGAATTAATAATGCTTCAGATTGTATTAAAAATTGCAGGGTTCATCAAAATTATATGCATTGCGGCACAAAGTATGGCCTTTCTATTACGACTGGCAAGAAATATTTGGAAAAGACCGAGCTACTGGAGCGGCTTCTATGAGTTTCACAGATGCAATACCTAAAAAGAGAAAAAGAGAGGATCATTTGGTGGAGATAGAAGGGTCTGGGGGAACAGAAGGGTCTAGTGCTGGGTCTGATAAAAAAACATTCGGGATAGAGGAGGCTACGTTGTACTTAGAAGGGAATTATCAATCGTTCCCAAACCAGTCGTACGAAGAGTCTACTTTCTTTAGTGGTGATAATTCCGAAGGCACAAATCTCAATCCTGAAACAGAGTGCAACAAAGATCGATCACAAAGACCAGAATCAGATTGTACGGGTGTCAAGTCACGAAAGAGGCCGAAGACGAATGATTCTTCAATTGAGATGGTATTGAATCACATGACAGAGCTTAACGCAAAGACATGTGCTCGTTTAGAAGGTCTTAGTTCGAAGCTTGGTGTGGCTCGTGACATGGAGGAGAAACAGATTACAGCTGCGGAAATTATTCGAACCATGCCAATTAACTTGACCTCGTCGCAACGTTTTTCTGTAGCCGAAGAGATCGCATCTAATCCGGTGAGACTAAATTATTTTCTAAGGTCTAGTGATGTTGAGCGAGAGTCTATAGTCATGACTCTAGTTGGAGAAAAAGACATGTAAATGTTAACATTGTTTTGGCAAAAAAAAATTTGGATGGTCTGAATTATGTAGTATTTTGGCAAGTTAATGGTGTTTTGGCTGGATGATTTTGGTGGATGACTTTGGTGGATTGCTCTGCATTATGTAGTTTTTGTGCACTAGATTATCTATGTGTTTTGGCATCTTGATCTGTAATGATATTGTGTAATAGAACAGTCTTCTGTAATTTTTGAATGATGCTGTGTAATATATTTGAATGATATGTAATAAGAAAATGTCATGTCCTCTTTGCGGGTAACATTGAATGTTATTTACCATATGAGCTTTATTTATACATTAAAGAGCTTTATTTATACATTACATGCCTGGGAGAATATATGTATATATTCATTATTATATGACAGCATAAGCCTTGCAATAATGTAATATCTCGAAAAATTCCATCTCGAAATAAATACATTGCAAACAGAATGCATTGTTTGCTCATGTAATCAAACAATAACGATTGCAGAGTCTCATAGATATCCTCGAGATCTCCTCCACTCGTCGTACATGGCTGTCGCATACTCATCACGCCACGCATTCCATCCTACAGTGCTCTCAATCGTCGAAATGTTCTCTTCCGCATAAGCATTGTCAGCATTCTCATTAACATAGTCTTTTGGAACCCATTCTTCGAGGGGGTCAACCGGTATCTCCCTTCGAAGGAAATTATGTAGCAAAGCACATGCAAGAACTAAACGATTTTGAGTCTTCACAGGATAGAAACATGCACTCTCCAAAATTTTCCACCTCATTTTCATGAGACCCCATGCTCGCTCGATTACATTTCTGGCAGAAGCGTGCCTCATATTAAAGTACTCCTTTGCATTTTGAGGTGTTCGATTCCCACTACCCCATTCCGACAAGTGGTATCGTACACCTCGATATGATGCTAGAAAACCTTCGGAATTTGCATAACCGTTATCACACAAGTAATATGTTCCTGCAAGGATAAAACATAATACCAATCTAACGATATATATATATATATATAATACATCATTATGCTTAACATTGGGAATGCATACCTTTACGAACACGAAATCCATCTTGGCGTGACAAGGCATCTTGTAGTACTCTACTATCCGCTGCGGAGCCCTCCCATCCAGCCAATACGTATATGAAATTCATATTTTCATCACAAACCCCTAGCACATTGGTAGATATTTGCGACTTACGGTTTCTGTACCTCGCCTTTTCTTCCGCGCGAACTCTTATGCCAATGTATGTACCATCCAATGCCCCTGCACAATTCTGTAAAAGAAAACAAACAAATGAAATATTTAATAGTAGGAAATAATCCTTAAAAGAATGTCCAGTAGATGAAGAAAGCGTAAGTCGGAAATAGATTTCACTTTACCTGAAAAACTTTGAATCTAGATGAAGATGTACCGCTGTTGTCGGAAATAGGTTTCACTAGAAGGATGTTATGAAGGGCTAAAACAGCGTTAAGTACGGAATTAAAATATCTAGATACCGTCTCTGTTGACCTCTTGAAAGAATGTTTTTGGACACGAGTCTTTTTGTGGTGGGATAAGATCCCAAGGAACATGGCCACCATCTCATGTACCCCAATATATTTGGAAGGTTTCAAACCCGAATACATCTGACGAATATTGCACAACCTCCCAAATGCATCCTTGTTAAACCTCAAATTGTCTAGTGCAGCACAATTCACATCAGAAACAAGATTATTCAGATAGTCTATCTGTCTCGGAATCTTTTCAGTCATAGACCACTTACGTCTTTTCATATGTCGCTCATGAACATTCTTCCACAAAAGAAATACTAAGAAATTCATCCAACACATATGCTCTGCTATGACACAAGCAATTGCACAAAGTACACCTTCATCGTCTTCCACAGACATCTCTACGGCTGGCAACTTACAATTCTGATGTGAATTATTGGCGGAGCTCTTCTGTTCATATTCATACTTTCGATGGTTGGCTCTGTGCTTGGCTATGTTGTATGCAGACTCATCAAAGGAAAGAACCCTACAAATCTCATCCAATCAACCATAAATAAGCATGTTGAAGTGAATTTCCCGAAAGAAAAATGGGGAAAAAACCAACAGCACCCAATGAAGTGGCCATCGATTATTTTCTCTACTTTCCCAATTTTTCATCACCGAACCAGCTGACTACGATCGAAGCAACAATATTGATTGAAAATAAAATCAATTACCTTGCGAAATCAATTACGATGATAACTCATCGACCGCTGCTTTTTCAAGAAATTGAAGCAACTGCTTCTCTAAATTTGGGTAGTGATTTCAGAGATGGGGTTGAATGCTTGATGTAGATGAGGCACAAATAATGGCAAGACAGATATTTTTAAGAGGGGTAAATTTGGTATTATGAAGATGTGTAATCAGAAACCCACCTCCGTGGTGGGTATATCATTCCACGATTTATAAATGATTTGCGTGTTATAAGCGTGTATATGCATACAAGGCCTGTATGCTTACACACATATAACAAACAAAAAATATTTTATCATACCTACCACATTACCATTTATTACCCACCCATACATGCAAATCATACGAGTCGATATTCTTA
This sequence comes from Lindernia subracemosa, assembly GCA_028392965.1. Lineage (NCBI taxonomy): Eukaryota > Viridiplantae > Streptophyta > Magnoliopsida > Lamiales > Linderniaceae > Vandellia > Vandellia subracemosa. The sequence continues at coordinate 51,602 of JAQPCC010000136.1, read as the reverse complement.
TGGTAACAGTTTCATGAAGGGAAGCTCTAAGCCAGGTAAACATGATTAAGAAAGGGAGTTGGTCTTCAAATCTTCTTATATCAGCAAATGACTACTCTTCATAAGATCCAAGTGAATTCAAATATTAGCATTTAACCAAAACAAAAAGGTGCTTTTATCTTGTAAATATATATAAGAAGAAGGCAACAAACCTGCTGCGACTAAAACAACACTATAACATCAAAAGCCACCATTAATTCCGAGGGAACATACCAGTAGTGCTTGGACTAAAGAATGCATTGGATACCTCTTACTAGGTGAAAAGAAAGATACAGTGAGGAAACAAATACACACACATATATGTAGATATATATGTCCTCAGCTTATACCTAATTTAGTGATCACAATATTGAACAACCCTTCTGAGATTTTCCCTTCTTTTTCTTTTGCTTTGGTGGTTGGAGTACCACTTTAATGGCTGCATCAAATACAGCTTTCACATTCTGCAGTAAGCACACAAACTACTTGTTACCCATTTGTGGTTCTCAACAACTGAAAAATAAAAGTAAAAAAAGGCCAATGCTCGAACAAATTAAACCTGTTGTGTTTTCGAACTACATTCGATATAAGAAGGAGCATCGATCAACTTTCTCAGCTCCTCACCCTATAAATAGATGCAAATAAGGAACTGTTAAGTTGTTTAGCTAGGAAGCTATTGCCTACACTAATCCTTGTATGATTCAATAGATTGTAGAAATTAAGCTGTATAATAAGCAAGCCGTGGTGCCTCGCCTGTGCTTCAGTGATCGGTACAGCACCTGGATGGTCAACGAAGAATTGCTTATCATCCCGAAGATCTGTATCCAAGAACATCAATGATATTACTAAACGAAAACATCTAAGACAGAAGATCACTAGGACAATGGAAACTCTGTGTGTCATGACGTTATTTTACACGGTTGGAACTTGGCTTTGGTAAATTTAAAATGGTATTTAGAGGAGATGCAATATAGTAAGTGATATAGAGAAGAGATCTAACCTAGTTTCGTGCCTACTAGAACAATAGGCACACCTGGGGCATAATGCTTCAATTCGGGGATCCACTGGAAAGAGTCGCACACTTGGCGTAAGAAACTGTTTTTTCAGACACGAATGGAATTGTTAGAAAAGAAAGGTGACACCTTTTTTGAAACATTTTCATAGCTGGCTTTGCTGATGAGGGAAAATGCCAAAATGAAGACGTCGGCACCGCGCTAACTCGAGGGTCTTAATCTGTAGTAGTCCTCCTGCTGCCCTGTTCCATAAACATCGATTGGTAGATATCAAAGCACATAAACTTTCTTTCAACTAATTTAATTACCAGCAGTATCCCACAGGCCTAGATTGACAGTGCTCCCATTAACGACCACGTTGGCACTGAAATTGTCGAATACAGTAGGGACGTAATCCTGTCAAGAGGAATTTGTTAGACACAAATGAATCACAAGTGAATCAGTAGGAGAACCATAGCATATCAGAAATGACATAAAAGAGAAGAGCGGTAGTTCTGCTGCAACCAATAATCAGGGTCATGGCAATCTTGGCATTTGGCAGCGGCGTAAAACTTTTAAAAGATGACCGACGAAAGATGCATTGTATTGTAAGTGAAGAGAGACGCATTTTTAACAGATAATCATCAATAATCCTCATTTTGCTCTTTCACACAAATTCTAATCCAGTCAAGACGACAACGAAATAATGCATCATCCACTGTTCTAAGTCGTCGTCGTCGTCATCATCATCTTCCCCGTCATGAAACAAGACAACCAATTAAATGCTCAAGAACTTGTATTCAATAAACAAAAATAACAATGCTGACCGTGGGAAATGTGTTGCTGGTATATGAAATCAAGAGACATGTCTTCCCAACGGCTCCATCGCCAACTGTCACGCATTTTATGAATCTTGATGCGCTCATTCTATTGATAATCTGTTTCTCCTTTCTTTGTCTGTTATTACAATTATTGAATCCCTGTCAGTGTGTTGTCATTCACAAGACCTGATGAAATAATCAGCACGGTAATAAGCCAGCGACCGCAATCACCAGGCACGACATGGTTAACAAAAAAAAAAGAGGAATAGACACTCAAAACAAAATATCTCTTGGACAACTTAATCTATAACGTTTCTACCAATTGAACAAAGGACCAATCAATCTTTAACGGAGGAAAAGAAAAAAAAAACGTATTGCAGCCAAGACGAAAATAAGGAGAGAAACTGGGGATAGAGAGAGATCGAGAGAGAGAAAACAAGAACTGAGATTTAGAAAATTGTGAAAGAATTGAGAGGAGACTAATAAATATGTGGGATTAGATAGAACACCTTGTTTACTTTAGCCGGGAAATGCTGCCGCTGAATGAAACGTTCCTAATTTTCAACGCCTATGTCGTCGCTGGTCCATACACTCGGACACGTTCCATTTATTATCATTATATATATATATATATATATATTTTCTTGGCAATATTTTGTCGATGCCACAATATGCAATGATGGGCATTTTAGTTTTAGTTGCCAAGAACTTCTTCTCTCTCGATTCTCTGCCAGCCTATATTTAAATTTGGTCAATAATGGAAGATAAGAAAAGGACGGAACGGACATATCTAAGATTAAAATAATACGCACCTTTAATTTATTATTTGATTCACCCAATTAAAAGGCACGTTTTGAATTTCAAAATATATGGCCGTTACGAAACGCTTCCACTGCTTTAGGATATTTATTCGCTTTCTCACAGTTCACAAATCATCAAGAAAAAGGAAACCCTCCTCCGCTCACAAAATTTCAAAGGTCTAGCCTAGCTTACAGAGAAAAAGGGGAAAAAACAATGGCCCTTGTTGAGAAGCCAAAATCGGCGATGGAGGCGTTTGAGAAATTAGAAAAAGTTGGCGAGGGAACATATGGGAAAGTGTACAGAGCGAGAGACAAAGCCACCGGACAGATTGTGGCTTTGAAGAAGACTCGTCTCCACGAAGATGAAGAAGGTGTGCCTCCGACCACCCTCCGTGAAGTTTCATTGCTGCGGATGCTCTCCAGAGATCCACACATTGTCAAGTAATATTCAGATTTTATTTTCTGTCTTTTTTTATTTTGTATTTCTTGTTCGTTTTTTTTTTTTGATTACTTCCCTGCAGTGGGTTTATTCTGCACATCAAAACAAGGCGGCCCCTTGTTTTTTTTACGAAATTAGTCTGCTTTATTGCTCGTGTCTGTTTAATTTTGTGGTAGAAACTGATGGATTGGTTCGCTATTCTTGATTGACTCTCAGTTCCGTCGTTACCCTTTTTTTTTTGTATTTTTGGAAAGGATCTTGCTGCTACTTACATGGGATGCTATTTAATTTGATATTGCGGAAGAATAATCTTGCTGGATCATTTCTGTAGTTGAACTATCATGAGATTCTGATGAATCTGACTGCCACATCAATTGATGCTTCAAATTATACTGTGCAGATTAATGGATGTGAAACAAGGTCAGAACAAAGAAGGCAAGACAGTTCTTTATTTAGTTTTCGAGTACATGGACACTGACCTCAAGAAATACATACGCGGCTTCCGTCAAACTGGGCAAAATATCCCACCCAAAATTGTCAAGGTATGTATGTTTTTCAGCTTTGTCATTTGATTTGTCTTCTAGCCAGCTAGGCATCTTCATCTTGCTATGGATACGCATTCAAGTTTTCTTATACTTTTCTTTTTCCATCATGAAGTGTCTGATGTATCAGCTTTGCAAGGGTGTGGCTTTTTGCCATGGACATGGTGTTTTACACAGGTTGGTATATCCATGTTTTTTGGGTCTTCACCATGCAGATTCTGCAATACTCTTGTGACTTCCTTCACATTATAATATTTTAACAGGGATCTCAAGCCTCACAATCTGCTGATGGACCGCAAAACCATGATGCTCAAAATTGCTGATCTCGGATTAGCCCGCTCTTTCACCGTTCCCATGAAGGAGTACACTCACGAGGTTTGACTCATTAACAATAGCCTGTCATCGTATAAATTGTAAGAAGAGATTTTTATTTTTTTTTCTAATTTTTGCCAAGAGAGTGATTGAGCTTTGTGGGCAGATTCTTACACTTTGGTACAGAGCACCTGAGGTGCTTTTGGGCTCCACTCACTACTCTACTGGGGTTGATATGTGGTCCGTTGCTTGTATATTTGGTATGTTGCAGTTCTTATTTTCCTATTTTCTATGATTCCTTTTCTTGATGTGATCTAATTTGTGAAGTTCTACTTATCAGCCGAACTTGTGACAAAGCAAGCCCTCTTCCCTGGTGACTCTGAGCTGCAGCAGCTTCTTCACATTTTCAGGTCTAGTTAGTAGAAGAAAGAAACCTTATAAAAATCGAATAAAAAGCTGGCCTTCTAATGTTATCTTATTACCAGCGTATAGTTTTTTACCCACAAATACTTGCTTTGAAACAGATTATTGGGAACTCCGAACGAGCAAATGTGGCCTGGAGTTAGCAAGTTGCTGAATTGGCATGAATATCCACAGTGGAAGCCACAGCCACTCTCAATGGCCGTCCCTGGTCTTAACGAGGATGGTTTGGACCTCTTATCTGTAAGTTCTTCTCTCTGCTATAGCCATAAAATGGCTATGAACTTGTTTATGTCATTGTTTTTCTCCTGTTTTGCTTGCAGGCTATGCTTGAATATGAACCATCCAAGAGGATTTCAGCAAAGAAAGCTATGGAACACCGTTACTTCGATGATCTAGAGAACAAGTCTTCTCTGTAAAAGAGAGATTTTTATGCCCAGCGTATTCGAAGTAGTGCTAGGGTTTGGTTGCTGTGTTTAGGATACCCCAATAACTTGCTTGCTTGCTTCTTCCCTCAAGCAAATGCATTTTACTTTATATTAGTATTGTGCTTGTTTGGATAGAGCCTTGCATTCGTGTTTCAATGATCTATTATTCACTTGGTTTTGTAGTTTCTTCACGTTTATACACACCTTAAATTGCACTATTGGCTCGAAGTCTGCAATGAAAGCAAGCTCAACAATTGAAAAAGGAACTTAACAATTGAAGAAATAAGAAAGAAAGAAATCTTCGATGTCTTGGTCTAATCTAAAAACAAATGGTCTATGATCTCATCCCATTTCAATTTCCACAAGCAGACACCACCACACCCCCAACATGTCTCCTATTGTTACATAGAACATACAAAAGGATAATGAAAGACAAATAAAAAACCAAACCTAAACGCATGAAAATGGAACACAAACTCACAAGCTGATATCAACTCAGTTACTGGCAGCCCCACCACCACCTCCCCAACCAAGCACATCGCCGGATAATGGATAAGTACTCCCACCAAAGCCGCCGCCTGCATCACTGCTATTAACAGCATCACCTCCTTCCTCCTCCTCCAACGGTAATCTCTCAAAAACAGCATTTGCAAACGAGGCAGCCATCAATACCACCGGCCCAGAAGCCATCAGCTGGCCCACCACGGACCCGCCGACCACCTGACCCTGCCCACCGCTCAGAAATATCGAGAGGCCGCCGGCACCCGGAGGTGCAGGCGGCGGAAGAATCGTCCCCGTCAGTGAAAGAATCTCGAACCGACCGTTCAGAGTCACCGCGCTGCCAGCAGGCTGTCTCAGAGTCACGTTCGCCACCGTCCCACTGCCGCTAAACACAGAAACCCCCCTCCCCCTTCTCCGGGCGTATACATTAACGCTGTCGACGACGTCGTTTCCAGAAGCTATCTCGAGCACATGCGACTTCAGGGCGTTGGGCGTATCGCGCGTGACGATAATCGGTGGCTTGGGCTTGTTCTTGGATCCAGCCGGGCGGCCTCTGGGACGGCGAGAACCGGAGGTGTTAGGGGTCGCGGTTCCTCCTGAGCTTGTGGCGGCGGCGGCGGCGGCATCGGAATCTCTTTCAGAAGTCGGGGGCTGTGGGGAGTCTTGGTGTAAGTGAAGGTCTGGTTGTGGCATGAGGCCTAGCTGATGATGGACGTAGCGAGATGAACTTGACCCTTGTTGCTGATCGTAACTAGAAGCCATGTCGTGACGATGATTCTACCTCGGAACAACTTCAAAACCTATTTCTTTCTTTAACAGCAATGATACATACATACGTACATACTGGGACAATGATATCCCACAGTCGTCTTAGTATAATGTAATGCTATGCTACTCCCACACATACACAAGTAATCAGTATGGACGGAGGAAAAAAGGACTCTTCAAGCCAAACCTTTGTCTGTCTATCAGGCTCTGGTTTATAAAAGAAGAAATAGATGAAGCTTAAAAGAAGATAGTGGCCTGATGTGTGTGTAGAAGCTTCTAGATCAAGTGTGCAGAGGGGTGACGAGATGATGATGATGCTTTGGCTTGCCTTTTACTTCCTTTTCTGCTCTGTCTTCGCGTCTTGTGAAGGAGTAGGAAAAAAGGGCGGTGAGATCAGATATGCTTAGCAGCAAAGCGAACAACACTGTGAAGCCAGCCAATCTTGCCAGAAGAAGATGATGAGATGAGATGAGATGAGATGCAAATAATATTAAATATTAAATTACTCTCTACAGTTACCGATTTGCCCCTGCAATCCATGAATAGATGTAAGCATTAGATATTGGGAAAACACAAAAGTGAAGCGTTGCTCAATAAGACAAAAATGAAAAATATAGGGGTGTTATCGTAATAATACCTACCTATTAGTTTATTGTTTCGAGGTGAAAACTGGGCGGTGTAAAGCCGTGGGTGAGGAAAGAGCAGTAGCACACAACTGCCCTCAATCCGCGAGGCGACTACACATAAATACTCTTAATACAATATTTATTTATTTATTGATTTTATTTACTACTCAGTAATATATATTATAATTATCATTGATAAGTAATTTTTTTGAAAAGAAAAAGTGGGTTCGATGGAAGCCCACCAAAACTTTATTTTTTCAAGCCCACTTGAGAAAATTAGTGTGTTGTGTAGACTGATTAAATAAGTTCAAGAAAATTGAATAAGATCTGGATAAGGCTCTGTCTGTCTAATACGACCCTTTTCAGCTTTTATCAGATTGGTCTTGGCATTACATACATACATACATGTATGTATTTAATATCTGATGTCGTAATGTAACTTCGGTATTTACCCATAAGTCCCTAATTATTGAGAACGAACGAAGTTAAATAAATGGATTGGATGAATCGATGGTCCCATCGAAGAAAACAACGCTAAATATTATTAAATGAACATATAATATGGGTATTATTTAATTCGAGGATGAATGGGAATAGATACGGCGGTCAATGGTCGAAAGATGGCATGTGGACGTTGTCGGGACATCGGGACTTGGTCAACAATTTAAACCGTCGTAACTATCTATAAAGGAAAGCCCATCTTGCATTTACTAAATTAAATAATTCCATCTACCATGAATAATAAATAATTCAACCTCATTTAATTTCCTTTCTTATTCGTTACATCTGAACGTGATAATGGAATGGGAGGCCTTTCTCAGCTCTCCGTTTTTGTCTTTTCTTATTATGATGTTAAGGAATCAAATATGTATTGCACAAGTGTTTATATTTTTGGATATAATGAAAATGGGACATGTCAATGTTCAGCATTTTCCACAAAGTAGTAATTCTTGTCCGCCAATAGTCCCTAGCCGCACGTTTTTCAACTACTTTATTATTTATTTATTAAATAAAAAAGTAATAGAATTTTTTTTTTTTTTTGCGGTCCCGAGAAATCCCACTCGATCTGGCTATGGGCTAGCCCCTAAATACCGACGTATGCTTAATTGCGCCACATACTCCAATGGTGGGACTAATCCCGGGGTCAGATGAATACGTCTCAAATCCACTGACAACAATAGTCATGGAAAATAAATCTAATGGGGACTACTCAAAGAACTGCGGAAGGAGGAATTCGATCCAACGATCTAACCCACAAATTAAGGCCTCTTCCTTGACCACTAGGTCAAGCCCTAATTGGCTAATAGAAATATGGGTTATAGTAAAAAGTAACCACTAATTCTTGAATATTTGGGTCGCATGCCTCCCTCCAATTTGCTTCAATAAGTTTAACTAGATAGAGAAAAAAAAAAAGATTGATGCTAATATATATATATATATATATATATAATAATATATATACATACATCATGTTATAGCTCTCTGTTTCTCTCTATCTCTCATGATTTTCAAATCGTGGTTGACTGGTTGGTGCTGAAAATTCTTCATTTCTTATTCATTGATGTATGTATAACTCTTCAAGATTAAATGGCTCAAGAATGTAGCATCTATTTAATTAAATATAATAGACATCAATGCCCTTATTCATGATTCATGTACTTGCTCACTAAACATATCCTCAAGTCAATATACATCAATCAAAATCTACCAACACGAGGGTCCCAGTCATCATCTTTAAAAAAAAAAAACTGATGCTCCACTAATTGGGCGTTTAATTAGTGACATTTTACAAGCCTTTTATAACAAAAAAAAAAAACAATTCAAATGATAGAAGGAGGAAATAATTATTTCAGAAAAAAAAAGTAGCTTAGTTGTGAACAACTGCACAGAAAAATCCACTTTGGCGTGGCCTCTGGGCTGCCCAATCAGGAAGGAGCATCCAATAATAATCATAATAGTATTTACGAAGTGGAACGTCAACGTAGTTATTTTAATTTTTATTTGTAGTTTAGTGTTGGGCTTTTGGAAAGCAATCTGGGCTGATGACCCGTCATAACGCAACTTTTTCCAGTCCATGTATTGGTTGGCAAACTTAATATATTCATTTGTCATTGATATAGTTGAACTCGAATTGATTTTTTTTTTATCCGAGCATCCCCGCTCGACTGGTTATGGGCTTGCGCCACACACTTCAGGTCCATTTTGGCCAACTATGGACTTGCGCCACATACTCTATGTTCGTCAGGGTTGGCTATGCGGGCTTGCACACCACAAAATGTGGACTGCGAGACAAATCTCCGGGATCAGATGAGCATATCCCAATCTCCACCCAACAATGAAAGTCAATGTCCTCTAGCTGGAATCGAACTTGTCACGAACCTATCCACTAAATCATGCATGGTCTTGGTGGCGTAATTGATAAATCAATGCCAAAGATTTGAATTGAGAGGATCAAGTGGGAGAGTGAAGTCACGGATAAATGTGTGTATTTGCTAGCTAAGGTCATTGATGACAAGTTGCTTCTTCTTCATATGTTCTGAGTGATTTTGTCCCACAAACACACACGCACGCAAAAGAAAAGCGAAAGTAGTTGAGAGTGTCCTTCCTACTTGCATATTGCCCAACAACAAAAACATTGCACTATGATGGAATCATCCCTCTACCTTCATTCATGTCTTGTAATTCAATTTAATGTTAAAAGTAAAGTGTGAGCTTTATAGTTTCGTATGCATGCATGCCGCCACAATAATAACCATATGCAACTAACTAATCTGTTGATCCTTAATTTGCAATTGGGAGAGAAGAGACGCATACAGCATGATTATGAGTATTGATAGTGCTGAGGTGCCATCCATATGACTACTGTTAATTGTGTAAATACATTGAACTCAAGAGTTCGGACATAGACTGAACAGATGTGGGTAAGGCAGAGACATTGTTGACGTGCTCTGTCTTGAACAAGATCAACTAATCTTCAATAGACATATAATTACAGCATTTCTACATAATTAAAATCCATCGAGGACTTTGAGATGATGTACTGCAAAGAATATTGTAGATATTTAAGCAATATATGTTATATTATATTTGACCCTACCCTACCTTACCATCGTGATTTGCCAGCCAGCCAGCACATGAGCATGCGTACAAAGGCAATCACAAACTCATAACAAAACGTCAAACTTAATCTCCACAATAAAAATAATGAAAACAAATAATCCTCCTGTCAAATTTCTTATGTACACAAATCACACACAATCAATCCTTAAAACAAATCTTACAAACGCCAAACCCATTACGTTACAACCAACAAAAATAACATTTTATTATTAATTTTTTTTTTCTTCACTTTAGCTGCTGGCTGCTGCCGCTCAGACTTCTGTAGAACTCTAACTTGAACTTTTTTTATTTTCTGAGTTTTACATTTCTAGATCGCAGCCAGGCTACTTATTTGCTCTACTCCTAGTTAACAATCTTAGAGATTTCCCTGCTCGATCTATTGTATTTCATGTGACTTTTAACGAGCTGACCAGCTGCTATAGCCGACATTAGAGAGAGCTCGCCAGCCAATACTGAACCAGCAACTATGCTTGCAAGGAGCTGAGAGTTCGACCCGGGGCTTTCTTTGCTAGCTCCTTTTACACCAAGTAGGTTAAGGCAAGCCGATTGAGATGCCAATTGGGTCCCACCTCCAACAGTGCCAACCTATACCAAAATACAACTTCATTTTTATACAAATGTCACATGACTGACAACTATCTATCTGTTTGTTTGTGGCTAGTTGCCTTGTTATCCCCACCAACTTATCCAGGCTGTGCTATCTTAAGAAGAAGAAAGTACTGTTACCTATATCACCTCGTGCCTAAACATTGTGCATAAAAAAAGATGTGCCATCATCAACAATTAGTTAGGCATTGAGTTACCTCAATGGATGGCATGGTCACGGAAATATGAAGATCCTTCCCATCATTAATGGCTTCCATCATTGTGATACAGTGTGAGCTCTCTATATTTTGTGCTGGATCTTGTCCCGTGGCTATAAAGATTGCAGAGACGATGTTGGCTGCGTGTGCATTGAAGCCACCAAGTGCGCCAGCAATGGCTGAGCCAGTGAGGTTCTTCAACATGTTGAGCTCCACAAGAGCAGGCACTGTACTTTTCAAGACTTTAGTTACTATGTCTCCCGTGATAATTGCCTCACATACAACTGATTTTCCACGTCCCTCGATCCAATTTACTGCAGCTGGTTTTTTATCGGAGCAGAAATTGCCTGCAACAAGAAAGGGAAACATATCATAGAAGATAAGGAAAAAAGAATGGCATTGACACCAAAAGTGAAAGGCAAAAAAAAAAAAAAAGAAAAAAACAGAAGAAAAACAACTACTCACCAGAAATTCCAATAACGTCCATGTCAGGAAATTCATTTTGGAGGAAGTCCAAAACATTCTGAACACCTTTGGATACCATGTTCATTCCCATAGCATCGCCTGTGCTACAGCTAAATCTAATGTAGAGATTCTTCCCGGCGATCGCACATTTAATACTTTGAAGTTTTGCAAACCTACTTGACCTGCAAGTACAAATAAAAAAGAAAGATTAATCCATACCAACCCAAGTAAACAAATATGGACTAATAGCCTACTAAAATCAAGATAATTGAATTGCACCGCGAGTTTCAGCAGATGTATACATTCACCAAATAATGTTATCCACTTCTACAACGAAAAATATCACGAAAACCATCAGTCGGCATCGTAGTTCCTCAAAAGCCACAACATACAGAACAATATGTACATACATACAAATATAGGAAGGAACAAATGAACAGATAAAGGAAACTAAACCATCATCCTCCACTTACTTGTTGAAAACGACCGATAAAGTTTCAAAATTTGACGGATCCTCCACATAAAACTTCAATTCAGCCGCCCTCTTGGCGGTGGCGAACCTCACCACGGGTGCTCTGGTCATCCCATCCCTCAAGACCACACATGTGGCACCACCACTCGCGTGGATAGCCTTGCAACCACGGTTCGTGCTGGCCACCAAGCATCCCTCGGTGGTAGCCATTGGGACCACGTACTCATGCCCGTTCAGAAGCAATGGACCAGCCACACCCACGGGCAATTGCACGTAACCCACGGGCATCTCGCAGCACTGTCCTAGAATCGAATCGTAGTCGAGTCCATCCAAAGGAAGACCCTCCAATGATTTGCCTGTAATTAACAAGGCAGATGTAAATAAATCCACCTTTTTTCTTTCTTTCTTTCTAACAAATTTGTGTGGTTATCAGCAGAATATATGATCTGTAATTTAAGCCAGCAAAGGGTCGATATCATGCAGCTTATATTATCAGACAATTCTGGTTTTGAGAAATAAATATCTGTAAACCATTCAGCTCTTTTAGATAAAAAAAAAAGCTGGTTTAGACAATTTGTGAGGCGGCCCTACCTGAAATTCGCTGAATCGCAGCACGTCGAATCTTCGCCGCTCGGTGGCAATCCCCAAGCCTCGATTCAAGAGAGTACGAGGGTATCTCACCCGAAACAACGCCGTTTACAACCTCCTCGTCGTCCATGTTGATGTTATCGGCGGCAGGGGGAGGGGAAGGAATAGCTTTGGGAACAAAGGCAGGCTGCACAACGACGTGGTTCCTCACGTCCTCTTCCTCATCTTCTTCCTCTTTTTTCTCGGAAGGGAGGACAAAGGGCTGCACAAACCCAATGCCGAAGAATCCCAGGAGGTAAATCAGGGAGGCGATGAGAGATACAAGAGCGAGGAGTTCGGAGAAATCGAGGATGTGGAGAGGCGTGGATGTGTAGATCTTACGCCTCCAGCGGCGGAGGAGAAAGTAGGCAGCGGAGAAAAAGAGCGTGAAGAAGATGGTATTGGTGAGCTGGAGTGGCAGAGGAAGAGCGTCGGACGCTTTGGCGCCGGAGGCTGGTGGAGGATGGTTGAGGTGGTGTTGCTTCTGGTGAGGTAGCCTCCGGCGAACGTCCATCTGACAGAGAAAAAAATGGGTGCGAGGCAGAGCGTCGAAGGTAAGAGAGAAGAATGGAATGCTATGAGGGAGGGTATGGTATTGGTAGTCGAGGAGCGTTCATTACGGAGGTACACCTTTTATAATAGAGGACTGCGTGTCCTGCGCTGTATTGTATTGTATTGTATTGTATTATAATGTACTGTATGTAGTATGTGCTGGATTTCGTTTTTTACCTTGAATTTCCTTTAATTTTCCTTTTCACCATAGATAAGTGTTGTGTAGGGCTGAATTCCATTATTATAGAAAACATTTCAAATTTCAATGATAATAATTAATTTTCATCACGTGTTGACTTTTTTTTTTGTCGGAGGGCAAAGAGATTAATTTTATTGAATATCCGAAGATACAAGAGTTTCTATAGCTTGAGAAGGTGGGGAGACACCCTCTCTCCATCGAAGCCTAATGACTTTGCTAAATAATGAGCCACTGAATTGTAATGCCTATGAACAAATGAAAAAGCGATAGAACAAAAAAAATCAGATAACATAGCACAATCACAAAGTATAGAACCCGCATGCGTTGACGAAGAATATCGTGATTTGAGTTTCGAAATAATTCCCGAGCAATCTCCTTCCACAATGATACGAGACCATCCTTTCATAAGCGCGGTATATAGAGACCATCGATGTTAGGATCGGTTACTGTGTTTAGAGGGGGGGTGAATAAACACTGGCTAATTTTTCGGTTTCTGGGTTTCTGGTGTGGCTGGTTACTGGTTGTTTGTGAGTGGTAACCGGTTTGTTAAGTGCAGTGTTTGTGTATTGAGCGCGCGAAATTGTTTCTGGAAGTTCGGAGCAAAGTCTCATACGTCTCCCCTTCTTCCCCTCAAGGAAGGATATCACTAGCAACTGGTTTTACAAGTTACACTGAGCACTCTACTCACTAACTGTAACCTACCAAAGCTAATGCAACAAAGGCAGTTGTATAAAAACAATCCACCTAAAACTTCAACAGCTTTTTAAAGTCCGTTGAGTACAAATCCCTCACTTATCTAATCGCTCGTGATGAACTTGTGAGAGAGAACTTCTGAGATTGAATGATTGTGCTTGAGTTGTGTTTGCAAGAGTTCAAAAGTTCTGTTGAGTTTTCACGCTCTAAGGTATTTATACTTGTTTGAGATCGAGTCGTTGTGTGAAGACTCTGACCAGCTTCCATACATTATTAAATGTCGTTTTCCGAAATAGGCTAGTTTCAGAACCTGGTTCAGGTTCTCTGCAGACTGTGTCTTTTACCAAAATGGGCATGCATCAGGCCAACGTCTCTTTGGTCGCAGCCTTGACTTAAATGCATTTGTACTGCATTGTTCTTCTTAATCGATGCATATTTGAATTTGGCTTCTGGCTCCTGGTTTGATGCTGAGTTCCTGACTCTTAAGTATAAGTCAACAGTCGCCATTGCCTTGATCTTCGGGTGCCTGACTTGAGAACTGGTTTCTGGTTCCTTAAGCGTTCTTGATCAGATGCTCTGTCAGTTCCTTAAATTATCGGGCGCTTGTTTAAGTTTTGTTCACCGAAACTATTTATGTCTAAGGGTTCTGAATTTCTTAACAATCGAGCTCCTAATGCTTCTACCATTTCCGACTCATAATCCCCTGGAAAGAATTTGATCCACCATCCTATACAGCATCCCTCGTGATCACGAGCCACGATTCCGATCGAAGCTCCTCTCCACAGCTCCATCAAAGTTAAGTTTAAGAATACCTTGCTCGAATTTGCTCCATTTCTCATCAAACGTGTTGACTTATTGGAGGTGAGTTTGTTCAATATCCACGATTTCAGCTTCAATTCTTTTATTTTAAATGCTTTTTTTTTTAACTCCACCACTTTCAAACTCGTAAAATTCCAAGTCTCCCATTAACGATTCCCATCTCGTCAGCATTCAAAAAAACACTACTTCCGATTTTGGATTTTACGTTCACATAAAAAACCTAAGAATATAAAGTAAAAGGATTGATTTATTTTTATTATTATTATTTTTTAAATTCTTGATGAGAATAAGTGGAAAATAAGATGGTTTGGTTTGGTTGCGTGATGACACGTTTGCGGACCCACGTGGTAAGCGGGTGTAATATCTAATGATTTTGTTGCCCCCTTTTTTTTTAATTATTATTTGAAGGAGCTAAACTTATTGTGGCAAGCACATGTTCGCTTGTCTCTTGTTTTCTTATTTTATTATTTAGATCGATCAAATCTGATACTAATTATCTGTTTTTCTTTTTTTAATCATAACACTATTACAATGGTAAGAAACAGGTGATGATCCTCTTGTTTGTCATTGTCCAAATATTTGATTGATGACCAAATAAATTCTTGATGGATATTGCAAGAAGAAAGATTTGAGACGACTGATTGGATTGGATACTAATTTTGACCAACCAGAAAAATGATATGTTATGATGGTCTCCTTTTATTCTATCAAAATATTTGTAAAAAAAAGAAGTATTAGCTAGCCTAGCATAGCAAGGTTTCTCTTCTGCAATGGGTAGTAAGCACATTCAATTCCAACTACAACTACGACTCTTATAAGCAGACAGAATGAGCTTATTGCTCGCTCTCCACTCCACACTTTTTACATGACTCCCAACTAACAATTAATTACAATACAAATACAAACCTATTTCAGCCCAACACCTCTCTCTCTCTCTCTCTCAATTTCTAAGCCCCCAGCCCAACAATGTAAGTACGTAGTCGTATATTGATGATTATGGGCTTTACTTAAGTTGGCTGATAAATTTAAAAAAATATATTATCAATACTATACATAATCAGTCCAAATCCTTTAAAAGCTGTTTTTTTTTAATTATTTGGTCTGTTAGTTTCATTAAATTTTTATCCTTAAATTTTTTGTTATTCCAATTTGATTATAAAATATAAGTACATAATATTATTTTATATTATAAGAGTTATTATTAATTTAAAATATTTGATAAATAAAATTTACCTTGAGTAAAATTGGAATAAACAATAAAATTGTAGGGTAAAAATTATAATTAAAATAACATACCTAATTAATTGAGTCCTTAACGTAATAGACATACCAATTTGATATTTTTTAAGTGGCCTATTCATAAATTGAATAGATTATGGGAGAGGGTGAGTTGTTTTGATATGTCAATTTGGTATTTAACCGTCATTTTTTGAATTATTCAAATTATATGAATAAATATTTTCTTTTAAAATATGTAAAAATAAATATGTATAGAATGTTCTTAAAATATACATCCGTTCATGATCGAAGAATAATTTAATAATTTATTTTGTGGCTATGAATTTTGAGGATTTTCGTCTTCAAACCCTGACCATTGCCGACATCCAACAAAGCTTTGATAGTGACCACGATTCTGCACAAGAATATTCTACCATCAATATATATTTATCTACATTACACATATATGTATGTATATGTTTATGGCGTTTTCTAATGTCCCATATATCGTACGTCTCATATAAGCTGTTTGCTTAGATCTTAAGGAACATTATGAACGAGGAGGATGAGGAGGATAAGGTACATCATACATTATTATTAGTATTTATTATTATTATTTACTTATCGACAGAGAGACAGACACATTACGTATTAAATATATTTACATTTACACATTAGAAATCATATATATATATATATATATCTATATATATAAGATCGTGGATGATTATCATGGTGATGATGGTGGTAAGAAAGCTCTGGCCCACTACTAATATGTCCGTTGTGATGTGAGCTGTACTGTACTCTATGCTATGTAAGCTTAGGTTCGTTCGATTGGAAACCCACGATCGATTGTCTCTGTCCCTAACCCTAATTTCCCTCCCCAAAACCTTCCAATTCCACTTCGCCCTTTATTCAAATTTCCAATTTTTTTTTTTTTGTTTGAAAAAAAAAAAGAAAAAGGAAGAAAGAATGATGAAAATCGTGTTCCACCAAGTCATTTTTCTTCATCATCACCACCCTCGTCCCACGAGACCAGAATACCCCTTTTCCCCAATTAATTGTTAGGAATTCAACCCTATTTTCTTCGTTAATCAGACTGTAACTTTGTATCATAGTAGATTTTTAATTTCTATTTTTACGTGTTCTCGCGCTCACCCTGATCATGTAATTGTACCCACCCACCTTTTCTTTGATATCTTTTTTTCCCCTGTGTTTCTGCTAAATTTCCCCCTTTTTTTTTGCTGTTGATATTTATATTCAAAATTTATCTTGTCTTCTGGCGTGGCGTGGCGTGGCGACCTTTCTAGGTATATGATCTTGTAAGTTACTTATTCAATTTTTGTACTTTCTTTGTTCTCCCTGGATTCGTCAGGAAATTTCAGAGAAATTGACGGTTTTTCAATATGTTCATCTTCGTTTTTAGGGTTCTAGGTGAACGGAGGGTGTCTTGCATTCGATCCAGTCCAGTTATCAGTAGCATCACTTGAATTCTCTTGTTCTGTAACTAATTGGCGAGCTACAACCTACTGTATTTATTTGTATATTCCTGAACTTTATCATTGGTCATCAGTCGTGTAAACCCAATAGAAAAAAGAAAAAAAGAGAGAGTGACAGAGGAAGTAAGAAAGAGCAAGAGGGGAGTCTGCTTTTGCTTTATTATTAGTGTGATTATGGCTAATCCTCAGCAGCCGGTTGGCCCTAGTGGGTTACAGAATGTGAACTCTCCATTTGGGGATACTACTTGGACAAAGATTTTTGTTGGAGGTTTGGCGTGGGAAACTCGAAGTGAGACAATGAGACGATATTTTGAGCAATTTGGGGATATTCTGGAGGCTGTTGTAATAACCGATAAGAATACTGGAAGATCCAAAGGATATGGTTTCGTAAGCATCTTGTTAACCTGCTTAATATATATCTTCTTGTTTCTATTGATATTCTGGGGGGGGGGGGGGGGGGGTTTGGGGCTCATCTAATGTTTGCTTTTTGGTAATTGTGGACATTGTTTATGGTTCACCAGATCGGCATTAGTTTAATGATCTGGATTTTAATGTCTTCACACTTTTATACGATGAATATTTGTGTTTATCTTTTCCTCATTGTTCGTGGGAGGTATTTTGTGGATATTCGAATGATGTGACCATAATGATGTTTCTGTTGAGGGATTAGGTGACTTTCCGGGATCCTGAGTCTGCGAAGAGAGCTTGTTCTAATCCAAATCCCGTCATTGACGGGAGACGAGCAAATTGCAATCTGGCTTCGCTTGGGAGACCTCGGCCACCAGTTCCTTTTGGTATCGTAATTGTTAATTTTCTTTTTGTACGACGAAAAAAAATTATGAAATATTAAGCAGCATCGTTATCTGGAAAATGTTTAGAGGCTTCTCGTTACACTATGAGGAATATATACATTACGATAAGCCCCTAAACGTGTTCTGAAAGTTTAAAAATGAAGCCTTTAAACATTTTGGTCTAAAATTGAAGTTATATGGAAGTTAATTGGTATTGGTTACAAATTGCAGTAACTTCATTTTTAATGTTTATGTGTATGTTGCTTGCAGGGCAAATGAGACCTTCAGCCCCTTATTTCGGAGGTTTACCAACAACTAGGAGCACACAGATGGGAAATTTTGGCTATCAGCAACCTATGATGTATGGCTATCAACAGGGCTTGATGTATCCTCCATTTGGGTAGGTGTATGTTATAGGTGTATGTTGTCTTAGCTGAATTGTGTAGAACTGTGTTGTCTGGTTTCATGTTTATAATAATGTCATTTTGTCGAATTGCTGCAATTTGTACGCTGTTACTGGTAAAATTCCTGTGAAACCTGATGCACCAGTAAACTTACACATTTGTGTGTATAATATGCATAGATTAATGGTTTGCTGTTGTTAGATATTCTTGCTTCTTGGAGAATTTGCATGTGAACTGGACTTGAATATGTGGGGAATTGTTCATTGATGATGATGGTGGTTGTGGTGGTGATGATGATGATGATATTTTTAGGTGTTCTCTTGTCAAATTCACAATGAAGTTTATCGAATTTTTCCACCATTACCCGATTACAGTCTAACTTGCACTTGCACCTTTTACAGATGTTCAGTATCACTCATAATAAAGAACTCACTGTTGCCATTATTTTAGCTGTGGCCAGTATAGCCTATTTACTAAATCCTCATACTAAACCATGGATTTGACCTATGTACTTTTTCATCTTTTCTTGATGCAGGTTTGCTACATACAGTCCAGAATATGCTTATTCTCAGGTATGGATTATATTTGGTGGGGTGGTATACAATTATAGGCTTATGCTTCACAATGAATTCTGTGACATTATTATTTTATGTTATTTTAGGGTGTTCACAGTCCTTACGGAAGCCAACAATACCTTCACGTATATGGTGTTCCTGGAACCGTTGGTTCAGCTTTATATCCATATGGCCAGTTGAATAAAGGTGTCTTGGGAACTCATGGATATAATGCGTTACCTGGATATGCGGTGCCTGGACAGCAGGTAATGCAGTTAGGTGGGCCAAGTGTAAATGCAATATCGACAACTTCGATGCCGTCTACTCCAGCTCCTTATCCGACGGGTAATTTTTGTTGGAAATAGGATATTTACAACGAACCCACATTGAAGTCTGTATTGTCGGTTAGGTTTACCAATGCGTTCTCAAGCAATTGTTCCTTGTTTTCCCTTCTGATTATTTTTACCTAGTTAAAAACCATGTGAACGTTGAGATGGCAAAAAGTAGCTTCTTGTTGGTGGTTTAAATTACATACTTGTGTGGGGTGGCTCATGTTCCTTTTTAGGTGGTTTGATTTCATTGGCCAAACAAATAGAAATGGGTGGCTAACACATACTTATAATTCTACCAGGTTTTGCGGGTCCCGTACCCCAACCACCACCACAGTTAATTCTACCCATGCATGCCTCACAGTTCATGCAGGGCAGTGGCTCTGACCAAAATGCTGGGTGAGGATCATTTACGTAGGTGAGGGTCTTTTCGTACCAGTTTTCTACACCCTTTTGCTGGTCTATTATGACTTTTTTTTTTCCATTTAACAATTCCAGGTATCCTTAGATTGCAGCAAGACTAACTAAAGCAAAACCCCGCTACTTGAGCCAAATTGGGCTTCAAATTCAGCCTTGCAAGCTATCTGTGAATGGTTACTAGGTGTATATATATGTGTATATTTGCAGGTTTTCGTTTCATTGTCGTGGTCGCCAGAAGAAGTAAAAAAAAATGTCCGAGTCGCTTGCTCCTTACGGTGGGGAGAAGAAATGGACGGTGTGTGGTCCCTTTTTCAAAATGTTTCTTTCGTGTGCTGTCTGAATCGCTGTTACATTGCTAGCCAGCCAGCCTGCCTTTATGGATTACTGGCTTGGAGTCTCCTCATCTTCTTATGTGTCCGCCCGGATGGTGATGGAATATTCATCTGGGAAAGAACAAAAACAATCTCCTATCCTAGAATCAACATATGATTCTTAAGCACAGTGGATGTGCATATAGAAAAAAGATAGATGAAAACATTTGGTGCATCTGCTTGTTCTGCTGCATTTTGCAGTTTTACAGAGCAGTAATGTAAGTCCGCATGCTTGTGTATATACATGCATTTTAGACGTCTGTCAGGGTGTTCTATATTTGTATCAAGTCATCCTTGTAATACAGCGTAGAGACATGACATCAGAGGCTGACTTCAAAATATGAAACAAGCTTTAAGTCAAGGATCTCCCTCTCTTATGTTTGTTTTTTCTTCGATTAGATGACGCCGACAACAATAATGCGAATTCAAAAAACAGAAAATAGATATCATTCTTTATTCAATAGAAATGGAGAAAGTACATTATCGAAAACATATTATAATAGGAGGAAATGTGTCTTGTAATAATTTTTCACTTGGACTTTGTTGGGAAAGAAGCCATCTTGTTAATGCCGCACATTCCAGCAGGTTTGTTGGTGCCTCTCTTCATCCTTATGTAACCCTTCTCTCCCCATTTGTCGCCCCACGAGTTCTTCACTATGATGTAGTCCAACCCTTTGCTCGAACCATATCCTACTGCTGCAACTCCGTGATCTAGCTCAGTCCCACAGTGTCCATCGTACACGCCCTACACCACATCCATAACCCATTTATTACACCTTACCTTGCCTTGTCGAAATCGAAAAGAAAAAAAATATATAGTATTCCTTACTCCGCTGTAGAATTGGAAATCTCGGCCTGAAGCTTCAATGGCTACGCTAACTGGTTGGTTTGCAAGAGCTTTCAAGAGACTTTGTTCGTCGTTTGCAGGCACGTCGTGGTATCCGTCAATGGTGACAACTGCCGACTCCCCCTGAGTGAAGAATAACACATATTCGGTCAGTAAGTGGTTTGCCGTTGTTGAATTTAGGAAAACAAACTATCATCATATAGTCATTCTTCTTTACCCACCCTGTTTTCTTCGCAAGTTCCTTCTTCCATGAGGTAAGGATAGTCTTCCTCTCTGTGAAGTCCACCGTTGGAGGCAATGAATGAAAATGCGTAGTCCATGAGGCCTCCATTGCAACCGTTGTTATAGCTCGTGTCACAGTCGATCAGCTCTTGCTCTGACAGCTCCGTTAAGTTCCCCGTCACAATTTGGTTGATGCCTTCAACTGCCGCCACCGTTGAGAAAGCCCAGCAACTCCCTGATGAAAAACCAAGTGTCGAAATAAAGATTGAGAGAGAGAGAGAGAGAGAGAGGGAGAGAGATTGTGTGCAGTACGTACCACATGAACCTTGATTCTTGATGCGGGCTACTGCTCCTTTCTTTCTCCAGTCCACAGATTTGGGCAGATTCTCGAAATTTCTATACTTGAACTCTTGAGGATTATCATTTCTCTTGGTAGATTGGCCAGCCTTAAGCCCCAAAAACATGTTCTTGAACTCATCGTGACTCAAGTCTGCAAACTCGTTCAAGCCGAGCCAGTAGCTACTAGTGGCCTTATTCCTCTCATCTATATGCTTCAGATTGTCCTTAAAGACCTCAAACCTGTGCAGCTTCTCCTCGATACTCTTGTATTTCCTACCGTGTTTATCCATCCACTTGTCAAAGAGGTTGATGAGCTTGTCGATGCAGTTTAAGTCATCTGGTGAATAGCCCACGATTGAGAAGTCACGGGCCGATGCTATTATGATGGAGTAAGTCAGCATGGCGCTTGCTAGGAATGCTAGTTTCGACAGAGCCATTTCTGACTGATATTTTTGTTTTTCCCAGGATTCTTTTGCTTCAAATGATGTTGATGATATCGAGCAATGATACTTGGAGGATTTTATAGGGGGGGGGGGGGTGAGTATGAATGTGTTGCTTCCAAGCGAAGCACAAGATATGTCAGTCACTCTTGAGCATTCTGAGACTTTAAGATTGGTTCTGTTTGGTTAGGCTTGCAATCTAAACATAGTTTTGAAATTCTTGATGAGATAGTTGATAACGATGCAATACATCTATCTCATAGGACCCTAAGCTTCCAGATCCAAAGGAGGACCCTTGGCCCTGACAGGGAGGGATAGGCCCAGAACCTGGCAACCTTAAAAAAAGAGGAAAGGGAACCAGAAAGCATAAAGAGCTACTTGTGTCTGACCACACGCAGGGAAAAGGACATCTAGGAGGGGACCATCTACACGTGTAAATCGTTTATTGGGGGACATCTCCTGACAAAAGGACACCTCCTGCTACAGTGCCGCGCGCACGCCAGGCGTCCGTACGGTCATTGAAGACACAGAAGATAGGTCCCGCCGGCTGACGTGGAGAAGGCAATCGATAAAGAAGAGGCAAAGAGCTCATTGGGAACTAAGTCATCACTGTTACACACACTAACACACCAAGAACGCACACACTAACACTCTCTAAGTCATCCATTGTCTTCTTCATCTATTTTGAGTCTGTAAATCAAGAGAGAACAGTGAGCTGAGCGTGTAATCCGTAATATCATAGTGAGAATGGTTGTTGGCCGGTCCGTGGACGTAGGACTCTTCAGAGTCCGAACCACGTAAACCTTGGTGTTGTGTCCACTTTCTTTTTCTTGTTCTTTCTCTACAACGCGCCCCTTTAATCTGAAATCGCATCCGACCCGATCTCAATCGCAGCTCTACCATCGTTCCGCGTTTCCCGGATCATAAATCTCGTTGATCGGGACCCTACCCGTATCAGGGCTGAAATGAGATGGATATTTATTTATTTGGGCACATGGGCCATCATTTGGTCGGGTCGGGTCGAGCCAAAGAGGAAAGCGCATTTCTAAAATGTGGAATTTCATGAGCTAAAAGACAGAGAAAAACATGACGCGCTTTCGCGGAGAGTCGCTACTGTTATCATAGAAGGAAGCGCTTGCAAAGTACTCTGTTCTATGAACAGCTTGACTCCCTTCTCTAATACTAGGGATTCTGCCAAATCGAGAAACAGTTCGACACACTTCGCCGAAACCCAAATTTGCGCAGCCCTCAAAGAATGCAAAGCTCGGAGGATGGTATTGCAGCGGACGATGAACTATTGGAGAGTAATAAACACGTGTTGGATTTTTTAGACTCCATGGACACTTATTTGACACTTTTGGATACTATATCCTCAGATCTTCGACAGGTAGATGAAAAAAAGAGAGATCGTTTCACGATCCAACTTTTCTTTGTTCTGTTCATTTTGGGTAGAAAAAAGATCGAATTTTGGTTATCTGGGTCGTTAATATTTGTTTAGCAACTGCGTGTGAAAATATTCATTAAAATTGGACTACATCAAAAGTTTAATCAGCTGAAGAGATGGTAATGCTTGTTTGACGTGAAAATAATATTAGGTGTACTTGAAAAATGGAAATTATGATGTGTAATTTTTTTTATTTTTTTTTTATCCAGGGATGGCTTGAATTAGCCAGCGCTCGACATTCTATGGGAAATTATCGAATTAACAGCACGTTGTTTGACCTCAAACCTCACAATGCTTCAACGACATTAAGAGTAGACGGTGGTATAATTTTCGGCTGTTTAACTTGGAAAAAGATGTTATATTGCACGGACTCTTCTTTGTGTTTCTTATACTTATCTTTTTTCCAGATGTTCATAATCTGGAATCTCCTCGTTTTGCGTTATGCAAGTGGACATCCGCGAGTAATGGTGAAAAGTTTGATGAGGAAGGGAATCTCGAGGAGGATAATTTGATGAAGAAAGAGTCTAAAAGCCCAGAAATTCCAGATAAGGGTAGGTTTATGCCTTTTGAATTCCGTGAGTATGAATGTGTTGCTTCCAAGCGAAGCACAAGATATGTCAGTCACTCTTGAGCATTCTGAGACTTTAAGATTGGTTCTGTTTGGTTAGGCTTGCAATCTAAACATAGTTTTGAAATTCTTGATGAGATAGTTGATAACGATGCAATACATCTATCTCCATGAAGGAACTTACTTTTGAGATATATTATTAATTGTCCTTCCTTACCAAAGAAGATTATTTTTACGAGGATGCGTACGTTCTTCCTTTAGATAAATAAAAGCAAACCATATCTTTTAATATGCACATTGCAGACAAGTTAAGTTAGCAGAGATCGGAGGGAGCACCAATGGGATCCTACCCTACCAAGCTTGGTCTCTTCAAGTTCAAACTATGCGTTAACAAACAAATATTACATAATGTGTAGGCAATTCTTGAAAACATCCTTCACAATTCAAGGGTTATGGTCCGCCAACATAGCTGATGCCACATGCCATTTTCGTAAGATCATAAGAAATTGGATATCTGGCAAAATGAGGTCAAATTAGGGCTTGATGCGGAACAGGCCCAGACGCGCAGACCTGGACCTTCCCGAACAGACGAGGAGAAGAAGCACTAAGAAAGGGGACCTAAGGTCCTTGTGGGAAAAAGGGGGTTTCTTCGTCTGAGCCAGGTGCCAGGAACCTATCATAGGACCCGAAGCTTCCAGATCCAAAGGAGGACCCTTGGCCCTGACAGGGAGGGATAGGCCCAGAACCTGGCAACCTTAAAAAAAGAGGAAAGGGAACCAGAAAGCATAAAGAGCTACTTGTGTCTGACCACACGCAGGGAAAAGGACATCTAGGAGGGGACCATCTACACGTGTAAATCGTTTATTGGGGGACATCTCCTGACAAAAGGACACCTCCTGCTACAGTGCCGCGCGCACGCCAGGCGTCCGTACGGTCATTGAAGACACAGAAGATAGGTCCCGCCGGCTGACGTGGAGAAGGCAATCGATAAAGAAGAGGCAAAGAGCTCATTGGGAACTAAGTCATCACTGTTACACACACTAACACACCAAGAACGCACACACTAACACTCTCTAAGTCATCCATTGTCTTCTTCATCTATTTTGAGTCTGTAATCAAGAGAGAACAGTGAGCTGAGCGTGTAATCCGTAATATCATAGTGAGAATGGTTGTTGGCCGGTCCGTGGACGTAGGACTCTTCAGAGTCCGAACCACGTAAACCTTGGTGTTGTGTCCACTTTCTTTTTCTTGTTCTTTCTCTACAACGCGCCCCTTTAATCTGAAATCGCATCCGACCCGATCTCAATCGCAGCTCTACCATCGTTCCGCGTTTCCCGGATCATAAATCTCGTTGATCGGGACCCTACCCGTATCAGGGCTGAAATGAGATGGATATTATTTATTTGGGCACATGGGCCATCATTTGGTCGGGTCGGGTCGAGCCAAAGAGGAAAGCGCATTTCTAAAATGTGGAATTTCATGAGCTAAAAGACAGAGAAAAACATGACGCGCTTTCGCGGAGAGTCGCTACTGTTATCATAGAAGGAAGCGCTTGCAAAGTACTCTGTTCTATGAACAGCTTGACTCCCTTCTCTAATACTAGGGATTCTGCCAAATCGAGAAACAGTTCGACACACTTCGCCGAAACCCAAATTTGCGCAGCCCTCAAAGAATGCAAAGCTCGGAGGATGGTATTGCAGCGGACGATGAACTATTGGAGAGTAATAAACACGTGTTGGATTTTTTAGACTCCATGGACACTTATTTGACACTTTTGGATACTATATCCTCAGATCTTCGACAGGTAGATGAAAAAAAGAGAGATCGTTTCACGATCCAACTTTTCTTTGTTCTGTTCATTTTGGGTAGAAAAAAGATCGAATTTTGGTTATCTGGGTCGTTAATATTTGTTTAGCAACTGCGTGTGAAAATATTCATTAAAATTGGACTACATCAAAAGTTTAATCAGCTGAAGAGATGGTAATGCTTGTTTGACGTGAAAATAATATTAGGTGTACTTGAAAAATGGAAATTATGATGTGTAATTTTTTTTATTTTTTTTTTATCCAGGGATGGCTTGAATTAGCCAGCGCTCGACATTCTATGGGAAATTATCGAATTAACAGCACGTTGTTTGACCTCAAACCTCACAATGCTTCAACGACATTAAGAGTAGACGGTGGTATAATTTTCGGCTGTTTAACTTGGAAAAAGATGTTATATTGCACGGACTCTTCTTTGTGTTTCTTATACTTATCTTTTTTCCAGATGTTCATAATCTGGAATCTCCTCGTTTTGCGTTATGCAAGTGGACATCCGCGAGTAATGGTGAAAAGTTTGATGAGGAAGGGAATCTCGAGGAGGATAATTTGATGAAGAAAGAGTCTAAAAGCCCAGAAATTCCAGATAAGGGTAGGTTTATGCCTTTTGAATTCCAAGTTTCATTTGGTCTGGTCCTATAATTATCTGTTGGTGCCCGTGATGGACCCTCGATTCGTTAGAAGCTAATAATCTTGCAACATAGTGCTAGTTTTGCTTTGATACTGTAAATGCGTTGCCCTGTTTTTTCACGATTTCACAGTTCTTGTCACAATATGATGTTTTTAATTTTTTGTCTGTTTTCTTCATTTGTAGAACTTCAGGAGGGAAAAGGAGTAGTTGCCGAATCTCCAGTTACACCCGATAATCATGTATGTATTTTAGAGCCCCATAACAACAGAATGACTCTTGACATCCATAAAAAAATGTGGTTTAATCTTTCTTCTGGCTATGCTTCCAGAATTTGACTAATTATACTTAATAAGTAAATCTGTCAGGCACAGAAGGAAAGATCGAAATCTCTGTCAATGTTCGGAATGCTGGTATCGCCCAAGCTTCGTACTACCCAACAATCTTTTGAGACAGGTAATCTACCTTTTTCCTTTGTTGTCCTTATGTAGATGCCTATTTCTGGGTCATCAACCTATGGTAGTGTGAGTGAACACTCATGTGGGGTTAACTAGACTACATTGATCTCATGGCTTCCTCAAGACATACATGGTTGGGCTCGTACCTCCTCCTCCATGTTCTAGGACACTATGGATCTTCAAGACAACAAATCATGTGTATCTGTTTGATTGTGAACCAACCATGCTGAATGAACCATTGATGTTTTTGAACTAGTTGGAGGATTTCCAAGGTTTTCATTCTCTTAGTCGAACTTTGACATATCAACTAATTTTATTTTTTTATTTTTTAAAATTTCAGCACTTGAAACACTGGTGGAGATAGCCAACGTTAGAGCTTCTTTACTTGTAGCTTACGATCAAGTGAAGAATGACTCTAAGACCTCCTCCATGTAGTAGTCATCGTGTGGCTTAAAATAAACTTCCCATCCATCAGTTATTCATATTTTAATCTACTTGCAGTGTAAGTACAATACAAGGTTTTCTTGGTTCTAATCGCAATTTTGTTTGTTGTTCTGCAAAAGAAAACAAAACTTATCTCAAGGACCAATGATGCTGATTGTGACCAAGTCATTGCATAGGATTCAGCAATCTAACTAGTACTAGTTAAACAGAATGGACATGAAATTAATGATATCGATGCGATTGGATAAAAAAAAAACCCCTAAGATTCACATCAAAAATACCAACTGTACAGCCTAGTTATGACCTGTTTTCTCTGTCCCAACAAGTACATAAATTATGTCATTTCATACATACATAGTTTTATGTAATCTTTAAGTAATTTTTTTTCTTTCAAATGATGTAATTTTGTACAAACCATAAATTTCAGGTCGACAAAAACATTGACTATTCCTACCTTTTTCTGAAGCATGCACGCCTTTACTAAATGCTGCCTTCCCAAGTCCCTGTTATCCATCTAATCGACATGAATGTTTATTCACCTGAAATTATGTCGTCCGCCTTTCCTTTATTTTTATTAGTATTCTATTGAATGATAATACGTTACGTGGTATTTGTTGAAGATTCAATAATAAAATAATTTAATAATAATACGGATCTGCAGTCTGCACTCCATCTGCTAATTTATATTGCTCTTGACTTCCCTCCCATTCGAGTCAAGTCTCGGTTTGGTTCGGGTTTTGGGCAGGACCCGAATCAGAATACTTTTCGACTAGAAAAATATACTTTATTTGGAAATTAAAGGTCAACTATATGTATATATATATTTAGGTAGCTCGCCCTTTTCATTTTTAATCGTATTCGTATATATCCTCTTGCAAACAAGTTTGTATGTGGACATAAGAAGGAAAATAAACGGCTTGAAATAGCAATTTTCGTCTCGCGACTAAATTAATCATCATCGAGCGACGTGCACGTCACAATAATCCATTCCTTCTAATTGTTTTTTTTTGGGGAATTATATAGAAATGAAATACCGATTTAAAAAGGGTTTATTTATATTAACATAAATTTGGAAGATCTCGATTAACACAAGCACAATATCTAGATAGATTAAAAGGTCCATTTCTATGAAATGCGATGATAAAGATTCATTCCACGCCGAATAGGAAACAAAGTATCAAACAAAAAGTTGCTTAACGGCAGATACCAATTTAAGAATAAAGAATATATATATATATATATATATATATATATTTCATTTAAATTAAAAAAATGTCGTTCTCATCCACTTTATCACTCATTAATTAACGAATTAAACAGAGTGGGTCGTCATCTTGCAACCTCTCCTTCCCATCACACATGACAATTATTGACAAAGAATAAAAAGTTAATATAATGAGATTCTTATTCACACCCTCCCTCACCTCGCGTATTATCTATTAATATAATCTGGCCAACATCTCTAGATTTAGATAATCAAAGCTTTTTTGCTTTTCTCGACAATTAAAATATATAAATATCATCACACGTCATATATATATATATATTTTGTCTTTCGAATCCAAGAATTATTAAATACTGTATAAAGACCATCAAGATCTGACTAATCAAACATATATAATTAGTTTACTGCTAATCCGAAGCAGAGATACAATGGGTTACAGCACAACACGCATATGATAGATAGTGGTACTAAAGAGAGGTATTAATTCAACGTCATCAACCCGATAATCACTATGCTAATTAAATATATTTAATAATGGACAGATTCTCAACTAGGTATAGAATATTAATGGCGAAACGTACCAAAGGATTCTAACATATTTAAAGTAGTCTTGTGACGGAAAAGCCCCTCTTACCAACACATGCACACGCATCATACTATCACCACTTGCCTACTTGCATGTAATGAAAATATTTGGACTTTCAGCAACTATAATATTCATCTATATTGTAATATATATATATATATATATGTGTGTGTGTAAATTGCAGGTCTGTAACTGTAACTTGTGTTTCTAAACATTTTGGCTGTTTTAACAGTTAATTATCACAGTTGAGTTGACCCCTCCCCTTGTGTGTGAGAATCCCAAGGTTGGGGTACCAGTGGGGTCCACGCAGCTTGGTGATGAGAATCTTCCTTCCCTATCAACTTGTAACAATAACAAGAGAGGCTTTGTACGCATATATACAATCAATATTTTTTTATGAAGCTTTGACAGATAAATCACAACTAAGAGAGGAGAGGAGAGGAGAGGAGAGAGAATAGAAGGAAGGAAGAAGGGAATTTTGCTTGTACTTCCTCTTGTGTGGACGGTAATTCATATTAAAAAGCGACTATTTTGTACGAGCATATCAGTCCCTACCAAAAGAAATTGTGGTGTTGATATCCCTGCCTGCATCTAAGGTAACCTCACCAAGTTTATAAGGTCCTCTGTGCGTCGATTTGACAATTATATATATATATATATATATATAATTACCAAGGGACTGGAATCATAACTGATCTTGAAGGAATATCCAAGAATCTGTCGGGGCATAGTGAGACCCTCTTTGCTCTTTGTTATCCCTTTTTGTCCAAAGATTTCTTTTTCCTGATTGTTTCTGTGGTTTCTGTTGTATTCGTCGGGTCATGAAGAAAAATCTTTCCCACAGTCTTGTCCAAGATTTAAGAAGAAAAAAAAAATGAGATTTGTATTTTCAGTTTCCTTCAGCAAGAACCCTTTTCCTTGTTTTGACCGTTTGGAGTAGTGACTGACTTTAAGAGAATAATATTCTTCAGAAAGCTGTGGTTTGTGATCCCTTTGGTGAATCTGAAACCGATTATGTTACCAGCAATCCATTGTTGGTTTTCTGTAATTACCTCGGCACAAACGCACTATATATCTTTGAGACCACCCTTCAGTAATACTTTGTCAACTTGAGTTTCTTACAAGATTCTTTTGTTAATTCTTAGCATGATTCGGGTTATTAACTCAAAAGCATCTATCTGGTTTCTTCTACAGGTTAGCACTCGAAGGGAGACTAAGAAACTGTGGTCACTTGAAGATTATTATATTGCTTATTTATGGAGGAAGGTGTTCTTCCACTTATTAGCACAAACCTTGAAACATCATCATCATCATCGGATCCATTCATGGATTTGGATTACATCGATGAACTGTTGTTAGAAGGATGTTGGCTAGAAGCAAATCCATCCCATCTCTCGAATATTGATGATTCGTCTTCGATGCCGCCCTTTTCTCCTTTTGAACCGTCTTTCCGTTGGCCCAATCTTGAAACCTCTAACATCATCATCAAATCCGGCAATAGCCCACCATCTAAGCCTAGTCAAGAAGATCACAGGCAAAGATCACCATGTTATATTGAGAATCTGTCGACAAGTCAATCGCAGTTGCAACAATCTCGTACGAAATCTGCAGAGTCGTCCCTCATGGAGAATATTATTGATGCCGAGAAATATAGTCTTGAAGGATCCGAGTTAAGTAAGAGATGGTGGATTGGACCCAGAGCATCAATGTCTGTTATGGACAGATTACTACAGGCGTTTAACTACATCAAGGGGTTCTCAAGAGACAAGGATATTCTCATTCAAGTCTGGGTACCTGTCAATAGAGGAGACAGACGTGTACTTACAACCGATCACCATGGTTTCTCGCTCGATCTGAACTGTCCGAGGCTGGCAAATTACAGAGAGATCTCCATGAATTATCACTTCCCAGCCGAGGAAGATTCCAAAGAAGCTGCGGGGTTACCTGGTAGGGTGTTTAGGACAAAAGTTCCTGAGTGGACGCCTGATGTAAGATTTTTTACAAGGGATGAGTACCCAAGAGTTGGACATGCACAGAAGTATGGCGTTCGGGGTACACTTGCTGTCCCGATTCTCGAACAAGGGAGTCGCAATTGTTTGGGAGTTATCGAAGTAGTTTTGAAGGAACAGAAGATCAACTACCGGCCGGAACTTGAAAGTCTCCGTAGAGCCCTCGAGGTTCGGATTTATTTATTTATTTATTTTTTGATGGCTTTAATTTATTATTAGCGTTTTGAACAATGATTTATTTGCCTGCCTTTTTAGGCAGTTGATCTCACAAGTTCGGAACTTTCAATCCCCCAGAGAAGCACAAAGGTAAGATGGACGAACCATGTATGTTTGTTTATCCTTGGTAAGTTTCTTTCACAACTTTGTTTCTTATCAATCTCATTTCTTTTTCCAGAACTGTGATTTATCTTACCAAGCCGCCTTACCAGAGATATCCGAGGTATTAAAATCAGCTTGTAGAACGCATGGATTACCCTTAGCCCAGGCTTGGGTTGAGTGCTTATTACAAGGCAAGGAAGGATGCAGACACAATGAGGACAACTTAGGAAACTGCATTTCTCCTGTGGACTTTTCTAGCAGCGTCGAAAATTCCCAAATCCATGGTTTCCATGAAGCTTGTTCAGAATACCACTTGCTGAAAGGAGAAGGAATAGTTGGGCACGCATTTAGAACCAATCAGCCTTGCTTTATGCACGACGTAACGTCTTTTAGCAGAACTGAATATCCCCTCTCTCACTACGCAAGAATGTTTGGATTAAAAGCAGCTGTTGCTATTCGCCTTAGGAGCGTCCGCACTGGTTCGGCTGATTTTGTGCTAGAGTTCTTTCTGCCCGTGAATTGCGTGGATCCCGAAGAACAGAGGAGAATGCTCACTTTGTTGTCTGCTATCGTGCAAAACGTTTGCCAAACCTTAAGAGTTGTCTCGGACAAAGAGTTGCGAGAAGAATCTGCTCGGTTGTTTCCTGCTGAGAATAATAAAAAGACTCCTCGCTTTGTTGATCATTTGCAAAATTTAAAAAGGCCGTATTTGGGTGAAGAAGTGAAGCATCGAGAGACTCCCGGCATTTATTCAACTTTCCAGAACAGGCAAACGACCGCAGAATCCTCATGTTTCAGGTTGTTAGATTTGCCTGAATCGAATTCAAGAGAAGGCAGCATCACATTTACGACGAACAATTGTAGTAGTACGTCTGATGGTGAGGCGAGCCTGCTCTACGATGCTAACAAATCAGGAGAGAAAAGGCGTGTCAAGAAGGCAGAGAAAACTATCACACTTCAAGTTCTTAGGCAACATTTCGCCGGAAGCTTAAAAGATGCTGCCAGAAATCTTGGAGTTTGCCCCACGACTCTAAAGCGGATATGCAGACAGCATGGAATACAGAGATGGCCATCTAGAAAGTTTAAAAAGGTGGGCCACTCCCTTCAAAAGATCCAACGCGTCATAGACTCCGTCCAAGGCGCATCTGGCGTTCTACACCTCGAGTCCTTTTACCAAAACTTTCCTGAACTTGCCTCTCCAAATTCAACACGGTTTTTGTCGAAACCCAAGCAACAACAACAACAACCTGTTTGTGTTCAAGAATCACCGTCATCCAATGCAGCAGCACCAGCAGCAGCATCTATATCGACGCCGCCGCCTTCATCCTCCTGTAGTCAAAGTTCGAGGAGCTCTAGCCAATGCTGCTCTAGTGGGACCCATCCAAATTCCCATCCATCGAGCATTGCAGATCAGATAACCAAGGACATACCAGGTCATGGTGCGCTCAAGCGTGCTAGAAGTGACACACATCTACTACCTCTATCAACAAAGCAGCCCTCACCACCAAGATTCCAGCGGCACGTTTCATTTCATGAGCACAATAAAGTCGGACATAAGCCTGACGACGGTCCACGGATTAAAGTCACTTACGGCGAAGACACAATTAGGTTCCGCATACAGAGACATTGGGGTTACAATGATCTGTTGCAAGAGATCTCCAGAAGGTTTGGTGTGGATGACGATGATGCTAGTAGTAGTAGGTCTCATCATCTCAGGTATTTAGACGATGATGCTGAATGGGTTTTGTTGACGTGCGATGCTGACCTGGAGGAATGCATCGATGTGTGCCGTTTGTCCAAGAACCACACAATTAAGCTTGTGCTTGTTCGAACTCAATCAAGCAAAAATCTCACCCTAAGAGGACCTCTTCTAAGTCCTTAGATAGAGCAGCAGAACAACGCCAGACAGAAACTTATCAACAAACATGTTGATATACCTCGGACAAACAATGATGCTGATCAAGACACGGCCTAGCGAACAAGCCATATAGTTTCTTTGTACAAAGGTTTGTGCTTGCTTGCTTGCAACATTGTCAAGTGTGTGGTGTGAAAAAGATTATTGAATTTTAAGAACATAAATAAGGAAAGCTGCTTCAAAACTCTTGTTTGGTTCATATGTTTAGATATTTTAAACCTTGGTTTATAAACTCATTAATTAGCTTTATATAAAACATACTAACTTAAACCCTCCTAAATATAAACCAACCTAAAGGAGTAATCTAATAATTTTCATCAAAATTTATCGAGGAGTACAATGAAAACTAATGCTAAATGTCCTATCTCAAACTCATATAATAGTCGTCAAGGAGATCTTTTATCACTGTAGTTATTCCTATTTTGTGCATATGCGTTTAGTAATTTACTTCAGGAGGCCGTGACCAATCATGACCTCTTGCGAATTGCGGTCTGTCAAGGTGCCCCTAGGGTATCCCATCTCTTCTTTGCGGACGATACAATGATTTACAGAAAGGAGCGAAACCGAGTTAATGGTTATCAACCGTATTTTAGTCGAGTAGGGACGAGCATCGGGGCAAAAAGTGAACCTTGCTAAGTCGGTTGTGTGCTTATCACCGAACATCAGCGAGTCTTCTCTTTCTAAGTGCTGCGCGGCTCTTGGGGTAACGACTATTCGTTCACTAAGCACACATCTATGCCTTCCATCGGGAGTCGGGTGTAATAAACGAGAGATGTTTGCTTTTATTCGAGATAGAATATAGCGATAAACTCCTGTCTCAAGTGGGTCGCGCTCATCAAGGCGGTGGTTCACTCAATTCCAACCTATGCGATGAACTGTTTTTTGCTACCGAAGGCTTCTTATCCGAAATATTGAGAAAATGACGGCAAGATATTGGTGGGATGCTTGGGAGAACCAAAATTCATTTGCTGTGCTGGAAGAAAATGTGTACAATGAAGTCTCTAGGGGGGTTAGGTTTCCACGAACTACACCATTTCAACAAAGCTTCGTTAGCAAAAAAAAAATATGGCGGCTCTTGCAGTCCTCAGATTGTCTCTTCTTTAAGGCACGGTATTTCCCTCATTCTGATGTGTTCTCGGCTGCAGTAGGAACAACTCCCTCCTTGACTTGGCGTAGTATTCTTTCAGCACGTCACATTTGTTAAACAAAGAGTTAATCTGCAATCTTGACCATCGAGGAATTCTTGACCATCACCTTAAGAAATGAAGTCAAGGTTAAAGTTTCAAGACGGGACGTAGAAGCGATCGATCCTTTGCTGCACCTTGAGGCTTACGGAGCAGCCGGATAAACAAATATGGTCTTTTACAAAGCATGGATCCTTCTCAGTTCGATCAGCATATTGGGTCTACTTTTTGGGACACTTCCATAGCATCAACTCCTTCCCGAGCAAACTAGAATTTTTCCTTTGGAATGCAGCAGTAATACCAAGGGTTAGCTCTTTGCATAGCGCCTCGGGCAAAATAGTCTTCCAACTGCAGAGAATCTGATGCATCAAAGGTAGTATTGACTCATCAGCCTGTTCGAGATGTGGACGCTATATGGAGAATGACGTCCATGCGCTTAATGTGCTATGTCCAGAAGCGAGACAATTGTGGAAGGCTTGTAACATCCATTTTCAGACCATTCGGCATTGGCCAGGATCGGCAATTGCATGGCTGGATGGAAGCAGTGCATCAAAAGCTCGACCCCAATGATTTCACTCTATTTCTTACCCTGTTGGAAGTTGTGAAGTTTGAGAAATAATTGGGTAATGGAGGGAATGAGGATCGCGGTGGCAGCAGCTTGCTGAGGTTGAGGTATACTGCGTCACAAGAAAGCCTAAAGAACTATCTTCTGCCTATGCGACGGACGACTCCGCTGTAATACGATGGAAATTCCCAGCTTTTGATGTTATCAAACTACATTTCGATGGGGCAATTGACATGGCTGCAAGAGGAGCTTCTATCGGGATCGTGGCAAGAGATGCAACCGGAAATGCCACACGTGGTGGACGAGATTCTTTCCCGGAGTTTTTAATCCACTCATTGTTGAGGCCATGCCAGCCCGTCATATGCTTCTAGTGGCACACCAACGAAGTTGGTCGCATATCATCAATGAGAGTGACAGTTTACAGATTATTGAGCAACTTCAACGGTGATTCCAAGTCGGCCATAGTCATGAATATTATTGATGGCAAAGGCTGCTACTTCTCGATATTGTGCCAATTCGAGTTTTAAACTTCCGCATACTTGTTTCATAGCTTTCAACTGAAGCTCTAATGCAATTATTTATGTCGATCGTTTTTTCCTTCACTAAGCATGATGACAATAAGGTAGCGCGTTATTTAGCTACGGATTTAAGGTAAGACAGAACGAGATTGTCTATGTACGCTATTTTATCCGTTGATTCTCAGCAATAATATATCTTTGTTGACGGACATGTAAAAAAGATGGACTATAGATAATCATGTAAAAAAAGATGGAGAACATCATTGGTGGAAAACTGCTCAAGGGAAGACAGGCTAAACTTCACTCTGTTCGTTTTAGCATAATGACTTTAACCAGAGTACATAATCTACCCTTTTCTCGTTAGCATCATTTATCGTGCTAAATGTTTCCAAAAAAAAAAAAGCCACTAAATTGCTACAGAGTGATGTTTGATAAATCACTCTTAGTTTATGGATCAGCTTTGCTGATCTGGTTAGTGAATATGTGATCGGTAGAAATGTTTTCCTTTTGAATTCTTAAGTTTATTATATGATTTCTTTACTTTGAGAGATTTGTTTAACTTTATGTTGCATTTGAAAATTCGTTCCTGTTATCACAATTTTGAGGGTGTTTGATTCCTAAATTTTTCTTGGCTTTTGTGTAGCAGATGTTTACATAGCTATTAATAGATTTCGACCCTGAAGGGTTGGGTTACGTACAAGAGAACTTACAACTCTTTATATCTGAGTATTTATGCCTATATTGCTTCTGTATGGACACATGTATGTATGCATGTATGTATGATTCTCTCTCAATGTTATTTTACAGTTGGACAGAATCAAGAGTTGCCTTAAACATCACAAGCTTTGGCTGTTACATCGCGAGAAGAGATCACCAAAATCTCCTTAAGTCCAATAGTATGCATATTTTGACTTTTCTTATATCTTTCTTTGCACCTATTTTATCAAACGACTCGGTTATTGTTGGGGGGTCGGAGATTATAATGTTGAGTCTATAGTTTGAAGACGTTTTTGCTATGACAATGATTCAAGCCTTTTCATTTTTTCCCTAATCATATGCTCATGAACTACATAAAGTCCCTATCCACCAAGGTCAAGGTCATAAATAAACCATCATTAATTCAGTGGTGAGGTCAAAGTCATAAACAAAGCATCATTAATTCAGTCGTGGACATCAAAAAGCATCATTAATTATCATCATTACGTCTAGTTCTAAGGTCAAAAAGCCTAGAATAAGATATAAGATAGTTAAAAGGTCTCTTACCCCTCCCCTTAACGTGGGCAAAATTATAATTATAGGTCACTAAGTATGCTTGTTTTCGTTTTTGGGTCACTATGTATGATAATTATAAAAATAAGTCACTAAATTTGTATGTCAAAACAATTTTGGGTCACTAAGTATATATTTTTCTATTTTGGATCACTAAGTATCAATTTTTGAATTTTGGGTCACTCATTTGGCTTATTAAAAATTGATCCAAAATTGAAAAATTGATACTTAGTGACCCAAAATCGAAAAATATGTACTTAGTGACCCAAAATTGAAAACATAACCAAAAATTGTTTTGACATACAAAGTTAGTGACATGTTTTTGCAACTATCACACATAGTGACCCAAAAACGAAAACATGTATACTTAGTGACCCAATTTCATAATTTTGCCCCTTAAGGTGTATCTCTTCTCCTCCCAATTTTAATATCATCAGTGGTGGATACCAGACCCATCCTTTCAAAATCTTTAGTTAATTGAGCTTCTGCCATGACAAACAAACGTAATTCAAACGACCAAAAAATAAAGCTAACTGGAATTAAAAAAGGATGGTACAACAAATATGATATCACCTTCACGGGAATATAACAACATTGGTTTTTCCTCATACGTGTCCTCAGCCAACCAAAATTCTCGAAAGAAGCTACGGTCATGCTCGTTGAACGGAGCAAGGCAGAATCATCTAAAGTCGAAATCACTCCCGTAGCTATTCTGGATGATAAGGAAATCACCTTTTACCCATTGGTATTTGAATCGCGGGTGTCCTACGATGAGAACGCAATGTCCCATCGACTTTGTGTTATATAGTGCAGTCTTTAGGAAGTCCGCCATCTCCGCTGACGTAGGCCCACGGCACAAGACCTGCAATGCATTTACTAGTTTAAATGAGTGGAGAAGAAAATAAAAAGAAATAAAAAGTACGATTACTGAAAATTAAAATACCTCACGACACTTATTAAATGACTCATAGCTCTCTACACCGGCCACTAATGGATACTTTTGCACCATTCTTAGAACTTCATTAAAAGACAGCTCTCAAAAACACCTTATCTTGACTGTCGGTGCCAGGCAAAAATCAATCTTTTATGTAGCTCAAAACATTCATGCTTTAAACTTTACTTTTGTGTTACCTCTGCACAGAAGTGCGCGTGCAAGTTCCTCGTGCGGGGTACTCGGAATACGCTATCAAATAGAAGACCCTTATCTCGCACATAGGAGAAGACTTCCAGGACTCTAGCACCTCTGCCTGCAACTAATATGTCATCGTGTCGGGGATCGCCTTTAAAAATGCTGTCGAATAGGTCGTCGAATCCGAAGTACATCATATCCCGCTCGGACAACTTATGTTTTACTTCCAAGCAACTGACGCACGAAATAAACGTGCACGAACAGAAATTCTACTGGTCTCTTACCGGCGACAGCTCCCAGTGGAGCTTAAAGTGGGTAATCTCATGGTTCCTGTCCTCAAGCAGACGCTCGACTGCCTCTTTAAGTGTAGTCCTGAACAGGAATAAAAGAAATATGCATTACATCATAATTAATGCTTATTTTCATTCAGAAACGAATAAAAGAAGTGAAAGCGGCAATTAAACATACTTATCCATTTCAATTCAGGTTTAGAAAAAGACACATAATCATAAACATAATGGTGATACCCGATGCACGAAATGAAAAAAACTAAGTATTTACTATGATTTATTGTATAAGCCTGAAAGAACCAAGTATAAACCACCCATCTGCAAAAATATGGAAGCTTGATAGCGAATCAATCACTTCATAGTCATACATATATATATATATATATATATATATAGTAATTATTGATGAACATAATGTATGACTATGAACATAATGTATGACTATGAACATTAAGCTTAGACATTCTGAAAAAGATTATGTTCATAAGTAAGCTTAGTCAATTAGTTCATAGTCATACATATATATAGTAATTACTAAGGAACATAATGTCTGACTATGAACATTAAGCTTAGACATTTTGAAAAGGATTATGTTTATCGCTTAGACAATCAGTTCATAGTCATACATATATATAGTAATTATTGATGAACATAAGACATGACTATGGATATTAAGCTTAGACATAATGAAAAGGATTATGTTCATCAATAAGCTTAGACA
The DNA here is from genome assembly GCA_028392965.1 of Lindernia subracemosa. Taxonomy (NCBI): domain Eukaryota; kingdom Viridiplantae; phylum Streptophyta; class Magnoliopsida; order Lamiales; family Linderniaceae; genus Vandellia; species Vandellia subracemosa. Next base: position 12,660 of record JAQPCC010000136.1, on the reverse strand, counting down.
ATCAGTTCATAGTCATATATATATAGTAATTACTGATGAACATAATGTATGACTATGAACATGAAGCTTAGACATTCTGAAAAGGATTATGTTCATTAATAAGCTTATACAATCAGTTCATAGTCATACATATATATAGTAATTACTGATGAACATAATGTATGACTATGAACATTAAGCTTAAACATTATGAAAAGGATTATGTTCATCAGTAAGTTTAGACAATCAGTTCATAGTCATATATATATATATAGTAATTACTGATGAACATAATGTATGACTATGAACATAATGTATGACTATGAACATTAAGCTTATACATTATGAAAAGGATTATGTTCATCAGTAAGCTTAGACAATCAGTTCATAGTCATACATACATATAGTCATCGCGTTCTCGTTGTAGGACACCCGCGATCGAATACCAAGGGGTAAAAGATGATTTCCTTATCATCCAGAATAGCTACGGGAGTGATTTTGGCTTTAGATGATTCTGCCATTCGTTGTTCAACGAGCATGACCGTAGCTTCTTTCGAGAATTTTTGTTGGTTAAACCCTGAACCCTAAGCATGATGACAATAAGGTAGCGCGTTATTTAGCTACGAATTTAGTGTCAGATGAAACGGGATTGTCTATGTGCGCTATTTTATCTGTTGATTCTCAACAATAATATATCCTCGTTACCTTAAAAAAAAAACTCATACAACAGTGATCTGACTGAAGAGACGATAGCCAAACATTATATGTATTTATACTATATTTCAGAATACAGTTCCAAAGGAAAAAAAAGAACACATCCGACTAATTGAAATCAACCTCGTCACGGCGGTCCAAGTGCATTTCTGCTACACTTGTAGGCCACGGTGGAACAACAAGAAGGACATTCCAAAACAACGCAAGCTCCATGCGTGAAACTACATCATGCACAATCATTTTGTTGCGGTTGTCTCTTGCCCTAGTTTCGAGGTTGTAAGTAAATGCGGAACGACGCTACCCGTCAATCCCGTACACAATATTCGAGTCGAATGGATCGAAACAGACAATCTCCGCCATTCGATCAATCATATTGAGCCTGTACTGAAGAACCCATTCTCCAGAGCTGTGGAGCTTCCAAATGGCGAATCCCATCAGCCCGTTATCAGGTGCCACGAAAGACACTCCAATATATATCAGTTGTTCTCGATGCGCCACACATATGTATTCAAATTACCCCATCCAATCGTCGTTTGGATAAAGAATAAACCGTACTTGACGGGGTTTTTGGGATCGTACGCCTACCTCGACAGGGGTGATTTCTTGATTTCATCCATCATCGACCTGACGAAGATGAGCATGTGATATGGATTAGGGAGGCTTAAGCTGCCTAGCCCAAACACACCCTAAGGCAGAAGAGTCTAAGTATGTGGATTCTTTTGGTTAATCCCTTTATATTAATACAAATTATTATATTATCAAACCAAATCCAACGAATTTTTCCATAAATATTTTTGAAATAACTGTCATTTCTTATACAAAGTTCCACACACACACATATATATATATATATATTATTGAAATATTAAATTGTACCTATGTTGTACTTGTTGGAATATGCTAGGACTTATGTGTGAGTGTTAATGTTCCAGGGGGGTTTTATGCAATTCTTTAGAATATGCATCTGTATACTGTACTGCTGCTTGAATCGAAAATACAGATTGCAGAGAGCAAGATGCTCTCAATTTCATTTTCCTGTTCAATTCTTTGACATATATGTATATATATATATATATATATACATACACGTGTATATGTATTATTAAACTGAAAAATAAATGTGACATGTTAAATTAAATGAGGCAAATACCATACACTCCTCAGCATTTATATATGGTATAGATCAGTAGCGTGATGTTCTTTTTCTCATCGACACCTCAAATAATTCAAATATTTAGAGTGACATCGTGTTGTATTCTTTTGGGATAGTAATTCAGAAAGCTGTAGTTAGATGATAATGGTGATACAAGATCCATGTTTGAATCCAGTAGAAAATTAGAATTATCCTTGTAAAATAAATAAAATAGAAAAAAATTAATTAATTAACAAAATCCAAAAAATATGTGTAATGAATTTAGTATTACTGTATTTTAGTTATCCAAAGTTTATGATATTATTTGCAACGGGTATTACCTTATATAGCTTAGTCCAGCCTTCAATATAAGGACTAATAATGTACTGAAAGAAAAGGAGAAATATCAATAGAAATACTGCCTTATTATTAAGTGTTATAGAAACTTCAACTTGGCATTAGATCGGTGATGTACCGATTCAAAAGCGCACGTTTCGATACAAGCAACACCTATCTGAAACTCATCGATACAAAATCCAAAAAATATTAACTTTTTTATTTATTAAACACCTGTAATGATATTTATGGATGTAATGATATTTACGAGTGTTTTAACACTGAACGGAGGAAGGTGTAACGATTTTTATATGTTGGAATACGAAGTGGAATACATAAAGTGGAATAGAGGATCCCAAGCCCTAGTTAGCTGCCCGAGCCGGCCCTTGCCTGAAATTAAGAAAGCCCGATTGATTAATTTATTAATAGAATCGCAACAAAACTTAAACTATAATAATATAAGTCCAATGGGTCAAATTCGCATAATTAATCTTATTAATATTGGGCCAACTGGGCCAACGTACTAAGTAAGGCCTCTCTCTCTCTCTCTGATGGTGGGATTAGTAGCGAGTTTCATAAAAAAGGTTGAACCATTGGGCCAAATTAGCCTCCGCCCTAATCGCTCCTAATTGGCATGCGGGCAACATGATATAATCAAACACAAGCGGGAAACATCTATAATATTTATTATCAAGTAAGAAAATGGATAAAAACTTTTAATTTTTGTATGTAAACTTATTTGGAATTTGATCATTTCATTTATAATTTATTTTAATTGAGTAATTATCATTTTAATCATATCTCAAATATAAACTAATTTTATGTATTTATATTTTAAGCACACGCATCGAGTGTTCAATAAAATACTAGTGCTTATTATACGTACTTGTTTTTTTACCGATGCAATGCACAAAATATGATTACTGTTATACAAATTAATTGTGATTAAATATGAATAAAACTCAAAATGATCCGTAATGTTTATCCTGTGGACAAATTTAGTTTCCAATGTTTCGCCTGAATAAATTTAGTTTCCAATGTTGTCGATTTTGGACCAATTTGATCATTCCGTCATGATTAACATCAATTTTTGCGGGAATCTCGCACGTGCCCGATACTAAATCATGTCCGGATCGAATTTTAGGATATTTGCAGGATTTTGGAGTTCGTACTGTTTTATTCTGCTGTTAATGAAGCTCGACGAAGCAGACGATATAGAGCTCATATTCGAATTTTGGAGGAGAAATTTTTAGTTCCGTGCCCTAATTTTAGTAATCATTTCAATTTTATCGATCCAGACATGATTTATTATGAGACACGCATGAGATTTCCGTTAAAATGGACGTTTATCGTGATGGAAGGACCAAATTGGTCCAAAATCGACAACATCGAGGACTAAATTGGTTCAGATTAAATATCGGAGACTAAATTGGTCCACATGATAAATATTGGGGGCTATTTTAAGTTTTATCCCTGATTAAATATTATATTAAGATTATTTTACTATAATTATACTTATATTATGATTAGTATGATAATAAAAGCTTATAATATTAAAGAGAGAGAGATTATGGAGAAATTAAGTATTACAACACTTAATATGTTTTACAATATAACTCTAATAACTTATTTATACTACTAAAATTTACTATTATAACTAATTACATTAAATACAATTATATAACTCACACTAAAATATAATCTTTTTAATTATACAATTCATCTTATAATCTTATCACCACTTAATACAATACTTCCAAATCATCAATAATTTAACTAATAATATTATTAAAACATGCACATTATTTAATTATTTCATAATACTCATCATTTGATGTTTTCCAAAGATGCATCGTTAAAACCTTACTAGAAAAAATCCAATGGGATAAAAACCAAGTGAAGGAAAAAGAGTATATAATTCTTTTAGATACACTTTTGATTGTTGATTAAAAACCTTACTAGAAAAACCACATGAAAAAAACATCAGTGAAGGAAAAGATAGTGCAACGCATATTTACTCCCCTAATGATGATATCATTCCAAATCTCGAAATCTTCGAACTTCAATTGAATATACCAATCTTTTGAAAAGTATTAGGGGAAGTGCTTTCGTGAATAAATCTGCAAGATTTTCATTTGATCGTACTTGTTGTACATCAATGTCACAATTTTTTTTCTAAACCATGTATAAAGAAAAATTTGGGTGAAATATGCTTTGTTCTATCCCCTTTAATATATCATTCCTTTAATTGAGCAATACATGCCAGATTATCTTCATATAAAATCGTAGGAAGTAACATATAACCCACAAGTTTTTCGTATATGCTTAATTATCGATCGCAATCAAACACATTCTCGGTTAGCTTCATGAATAGCTAAAATTTTCGCATGATTGGATGAAGTAGCCGTTAAACTTTATTTAACTGACCGCCATGTGTAAATAAATAGCCCATTTGCGATCGAGCATTATGTAGATCGGATAGAAAACTAATATCTGCATACCCAATGAAATCTAATTTTGATTCATTAGAATAGAACAATTCCATATCAGTTATTCTTTGAAGTTATCAAAAAATTAGTTTAACATCATTCCATTCTTTAAACATTCAAACTCCTTTTTCAAACAATTAACATCTTTTAATAATTCTTCAAGAATTAAGATTACGAAGCAACCGAAGGTCTCGAATAAGCTGCCGTCATTCGTTTGCCCGCACCGCCATTCTTAGGACCACGGCCGTTCGATAGCTGTGGATGGCCACGATGACTGAGCCTATGGTCTTTCTGATTCCCACTTCTTACATTAGCCACGTCCTTCGATTCTTGGACCATTTCTAGAGCTGCCACAACCTCGTCCATGGTAGGCCTTGACCTTGCATCCTTGCTCAGGCACCTAAGGGCCAAGTTGGCTGCCTTCACGGCTCGAGTCACCGAGCACTGGCCCTCGAGCCGAGGGTCCAAGACTCGGAATACCCTATGCTTGTGGGTCAGGTACGGCTTGACCCACTCGAATAATTACTATATTATCCTTATTTCAATTATTTATTTTAATTCAAAAAATTACCCTTTAAATTTATAATTTACTATAATTATATCCTTACAAATCAATTTAATCTTTTATATCAAAATTTAATATATAGTTAAATTTTAAATTATAATTTTATCTATTAAATATTGTAAAGTACAATTATATTATATATTTATATATTATAGCACATGCATATTTAAATATATATATATATATATATATATATATAATTCTTCGTAATTGACAAGAGTTTGTTATGCAATAAATATTCCAATTTATTTACGTTATGTTATCGCCGCCATATTTAAATTAGAACATGCATGTCCAATAAATTGAACGCCTATTATATTGTTTTTTTATTTAGCCTATATAATTATTATATTTAACAATATATATAATTATTGTTATTTATTTTTTAAGTATATATTTAAATCAATTTTTGTTGGTTAGTTTGTTTCTTGATGGTTTGATGTATGTCTTATCTATATATATATATATAATATTTGTAGCCTCAATCATATTGCGCCATCAAAGTCAAAATTCTCAACTACTTCGATTCCAATTGAAACTTGCAAGTCATGAACACACCATATTTAATAAATCTCTTGAGGTAATAATATTAAATTGATTAAACAATCTTTATAAATAAAATAGTCACGAAATTATTATCATAAAAACAAAAAGAAAAAGTCTATGATCGAGCATCATATAGGGGAGATTCGAGTAGCAAAGCTCACAAAAACTTTACGTAACTTCGAATGATATATATATATATATATATATTGATCATCATTCGCTCGCAAGAAATAAATAATAAAGCAATAAGCTTGCAATACAAAGAGTTTCTCTCCCTTCGAAGTTTGTCATTGACAGAAAAGACATCCATCAAGTCAAAGTTTGATACTTTCAGTTTTGCACAAAACTCTTTAGCGGAGGAAAAGTGAAATCTCATTGCCAACCTTCTCCTAAATACCCCTTTTCGTCATCAAAGGTTGGACCTTTTTGTGCTCCCTTTTTCCATCAGATACACCTTCTCTTTGTGTGCTTGCCTGCTGCTTACCTTTAGTTCAAGCACAACCTCGGACAAGAAGAATCGGACGGTTGGCATATGATCTGGGTTTTCTTTCGTAAGAAAGCTTCTTGGATTTCAATTGGGCGATAGAGCTTATAGCTACCTTAAGATGAAAATGGAGTCTTGAGGTTGATTGTTGGGTCTGTGAGCAGTTTCCTTGCCGTTTTACGGAAGAAAAAAAATAGTATTATCTGGGCTGAGTTTTGATTTTAGTTCTCATGGGTATTTGCTTGAGCTACCAAATAAAGGCTGAGAGCCATTCTCAGACAGATATAGGTAAGTAAATAAACTGTCTAAAGCTTGGATTTTGCTGATAAGCATGCGCATTTTGCTGTTCCTTTTTCGTTTCACCTTCTTCTTCTGTTTACACTTGCTGTTATGTCTTTAAACTCCTTGAATCTTTGCGAAATGGCCATCAATTATGTCATAAGGTTTATGATACCTTTTGGACATTTCTTGATTCATTCTACTGAGTGAGTATCCTACTGTTAGAGTGTGATATATGATGTATCTGCAAGTGGGATTTCTTTGAAAACTATCGCTGGAGATGGGATTCCTCATCAGTGCCTCACACTCCTCGAACCGAAGGCGAGATATTGCAGTCGAGAAATAGGGTTTAGGGTTCAGGGTTCGGGGTTCGGGGTTCGGATTTCGGGTTCATGGGTTCGGGGTTCGGGGTTCGGGTTCGGGTTCGGGGGTTCGGGGTTCGGGGGGGTTTAGGGTTTAGGGTTCTAGGGTTGAACAACTTATGATGGTTCACAATATTTTACCAGATGATGAAGAGGCCAAACATGATAGATTAGACTCTGGATAGATGTGTAGATAGTTACATATTTAGTTTATTAATTAGTTGGCTAAGTCAACGTAGCTTATTCTTGTATATATATATGTACTCATATACACTGCACATTTTCAATTAATCAATATACGGAATTCCCAAAACAGAGTTTTCCTTCTAATTGTTCATGGTATCAGAGCGGGTAGTTCCACGCCTCGCTTAAAGCCAATCAAACCACAAAATCAACCAAAATTGCTGCTATAGATCAACAGATCATGGCAGACGATCAACAAAATCAAGATAATCAGCAAAATCAAACCGGAAATCATCAGGAAATTGGAGTAATTAGCTTCGGAGGCTATCAACATCCTCTGATTTTGCTTCCATCCGATAATCTGGGAGCGCCGATCATCTCGAATCGATTGGGTGAATCGAATTATCTCAGCTGGAGCCATGCGATGAGAAGAGCTTTGAGTGCGAAGAACAAGCTAGGTTTCATTGATGGAACTTTTCCAAAACCTGCGATGAATGATCCTAATCAAGGTCAATGGATGAGAGTGAATGACACGATCGTATCGTGGATACTGAACTCACTATCGCCAGAAATAATCGATGCTTTTAGTTTGGCAGAAACTGCAAAAGAGCTATGGGATGAGCTGAAAATCCAATACGGAACCAGCAATGGACCACAAATTTATCAGCTTAACCGAGAAATTAGCTCAATCGTGCAAGGAAACATGACGCTATCTGCGTATTTCAGCAAACTCAAGCGGCTATGGGATGAATTGAGTCTGCTGGATCCAGATGAAGAATGTGTGTGCCATGGTTGTACCTGCAAATCAACGAGAGAAAATCGAAAGGAAGGAAGGACAAAGCTGATGCAGTTTCTAATGGGACTGAACGAAGCATATCAAGGAGTTAGGAATCAAATCCTAGCTTCTGATCCTTGGCCTGACGTAAGGAAGGCATATGCAATGCTCATGAATGTGGAAAGGCAACAAAGTGTGAAATTGCAGTATGAGAGTTATGATCACAGTGCAATGATGGCTGCTAAGGGTCGGGAGAAAACTGTTTTTCATGGTGGACAGAAGGAAAATGAGCTTAGAAGAGACAAAGCATACAAGAAAAGTCTGAAATGTGATTTTTGTGGCATGAATGGGCATGTGAAAAGTGAATGCTTTCACATAGTTGGATTTCCGGATTGGTGGAAAGGCAATAAGGATAGCAAGAAATCACATGTTGGAACGTTTTCAAATCAAGCTAACATTGCTGATCTGCCTTTCGAGCTGAACACAGAATCTTCTGCTGATGATCCTAAGCTGGAACAGGTGCTCAAGAGCATGATGCGGCTGCAGCATGAGGTGAACAAGCTAGCAAAAGGAAAAGCTTCCTACACAGAACCAGAAAAGGTGAATTTTGCGCATTTCATAGACTTCGCAGGTATGTCCAGCTATCTCTCTCTTACTTCGCTTCAGGATATTAGTGAAGAGTTCTTTGCACTAGATACTGGAGCAACTAGTCATATGATCTATGATCAATCCCTTCTTTCGAACCTAAATGATGTGACTATTTTTACACCCATATACCTTCCCGATGGCACCATCAATGAGGTCAAAAGTATAGGAAATCTTACCTTGACAAACTCCTTAGTGCTAAAGGACTGCTTATATGTTCCAAATTTTAAATTCAACCTCATTTCTATAAATAAGCTAGCTGCACAATCCCATATAGACTGTTTTTTTTCAGCAACTTTCTGTCTCTTACAGGACCAAATGAGTAGAGAATTATTAGCAGTTGGGAGACTGAGAAATCGATTGTACATGGTAGATAAAAGCTCTTTCAAAAAGGACACCATACAGAGATTTCTCGACACTCACCTCAACCATCCATTTCTTCGAACATGTGCTGTTTTTCCTACTTCTAGTCATTTTTCCAATTATGCTGCTGATGTATCTTTGGCTATTTGGCATCAGCGATTAGGACATCCAGCTGATGCTATTATTCAGGAATTAAAACTCCCTCATGTTGCAAATAAAGCCAAAACTATATGTGACATTTGTCCCCTTTCAAAACAACCAAGAAAAAGTTTCCCTTTGAGCCAAACTCATTCAAATAAAATTTGTGAGTTGATCCATGTTGATATATGGGGACCCTACCATCAAAAGTCTATCAATGGTGCCCATTATTTCCTCACCATTGTGGATGATTTTAGCCGTGCCACTTGGACATTTCTCATGCAAAACAAATCCCAGACCATACCTATACTTGAAAGTTTCCTAAACATGGTGCAAAACCACTTTTCTGCAACTGTCAAATTTCTGAGGTCTGATAATGGGTCTGAGTTTATGAGTTTCCACTGCCAAAAACTTCTATCCCAACTAGGTATCATACACCAAAGATCATGTATCTATACCCCACAGCAAAATGGGATTGTTGAGCGAAAACATAAGCACCTTCTGCAGGTTGCAAGAGCTCTTATGATCCAATCTAAACTGCCAAAATTCTTTTGGGGGGAATCCATCTTGACAGCCACTCATCTCATAAATTGCCTACCTTCATCCCTTCTTCGCATGAAATCACCCTATGAACTTTTACACTCCAAAAGGCCAGACCTCAGACACTTAAGGGTCTTTGGCTGCCTATGTTATGCTACTGTCACAAGCCCACACAAAGACAAGTTTGATCCCCGAGCCAATAAATGTGTGTTCGTTGGCTATCCTCCTAACCAGAAAGCTTATAAACTCTATGATCTACAGACTAGAAAAGTCATAATCTCAAGGGATGTGGTATTCCATGAAAACATATTTCCTTACCAAACCAAAGACTCAACTCTGCTTCATACCAGTCACAGTACCACAGTTCCTCCAATTATCTTTGATGAGCCACTAAACCTCACAGCTGAACCTATATCTTCTCATGACCCTCACCTTGATCACTCAAACTCAGACCCTAGCAATTCGTCCTCAGAACTTGCTGATGCAGAGCCAACCTTAAACACCTCTTCCTTTTCCCCTGAGCCTACATCTGATCAACCCTCTCATCCACCTATCAGAAGAAGTATCAGACCCAAAACAACCCCTTCCTGGATGAAGGACTTTATATCTGCCAATGTACAATCATGCTCTCATACTCATCTTCATCACAAGCATAATATACACAACCCTACATCATACACACCTCCAGCTTTCCCTTATATTAACAGTCCTCATTTTTCACATGATCATATGGCTTTTTTAATCCAGTTAGATAGTGTGAAAGCTCCTAACTCTTATCTTGAAGCTAAGAATGATCCTCGGTGGGTCAAAGCCATGGAGGTGGAGTTAAAGGCTTTAGAGGATAATCATACTTGGACTTTGACAAACTTGCCCAAAGGAAAGAAAGCCATCGGTTGCAAATGGGTCTACAAAGTCAAGTATCACCCGGATGGTTCTATGGAACGCTTCAAGGCTCGACTTGTAGCTAAAGGTTACAATCAAGTTGAAGGAGAAGATTTTTTGACAGCTTCTCTCCTGTGGCCAAAGTGGTAACAGTTCGGCTCTTGTTAGCATTGGCCACTATGTCCAATTGGTCCATTCATCAATTGGATATAAATAATGCTTTCTTACATGGCTACTTGGAAGAAGAAGTTTATATGCAGCCTCCTGAAGGGTACAACAAGGTCATTCCTAATCAAGTTTGCAGATTGACTCGATCTTTATATGGGCTCAAACAAGCTTCCCGGGAATGGAATGCCGAGCTCACGAGACAGCTAAGAACCTATGGCTTTCATCAATCTTCTAACGATCCTTGCCTGTTCTTGAAAAAGGATGACTCTGGCTTTCTTGCTTTAGTGGTTTATGTTGATGACATATTGATCACAGGCTCTCAAGACTCTCATATCAGCTTAATCAAGCAGTTTTTACATCAGCAGTTTACCATTAAAGACCTTGGGATTGCCAAATACTTTCTTGGCATTGAGCTCACACGATCAGAGGCAGGGCTCTACTTAAACCAGAGAAAATATATTCTTGATATTCTTCAAGATACTGGTCTCTTAGGTGCCAAACCTACCACTACACCACTGCCACGACATCATCAATTCAGTGATCAATGCGGTGCTGCTCTCTCAGATCCTTCTCGCTATAGAAAGCTAGTGGGACAACTTCTTTACCTCAACTTTACTCGTCCAGATATCACATTTGCAGTCCAGCAACTCAGCAAACATGTTCACTGCCCTTGCATTGCTCATTGGACCAGTTTGCTTCATGTTCTCAAATATCTGAAAGGCTCGGTGGATTATAGTCTTTTCTACTCAGCCACTTCAGATTTTCGGCTTGAAGTCTTTTCTGATGCAGATTGGGCCGCGAATCCATTGACACGTAAGTCCATCACAGGCTTTGGGATCTTCCTTGGTTCATCCTTGATCTCATGGAAGACCAAACAGCAAACCACCATTTCATGCTCTTCAGCTGAGGCTGAATATAGGAGCATGAGCTCGGCAGCTCGTGAATTGTTGTGGATTACATATTTGCTACATGATTTTCATATCACTGTTCCATTACCAGTCCCTTTTTGGTGTGACAATCAAGCTGCCATCCATATTACGGAGAATCCTGTTTTTCATGAACGCACAAAGCACTTGGAGATTGATTGTCATTTTGTTCGCTTTCATTACCAAAAGGGTCTGCTTGTTCCTCTTTATCTTGCATCTAAGGATCAGCTCGCGGATGTCTTTACAAAGTCCCTCGCGAAGCCGCTTTTCTCTAATATCATTTCCAAGCTTGGCATGAAGAGTTTTCTTTCATGCTTAGCTTGTGGGGGGGATGAACAACTTATGATGGTTCACAATATTTTACCAGATGATGAAGAGGCCAAACATGATAGATTAGACTCTGGATAGATGTGTAGATAGTTACATATTTAGTTTATTAATTAGTTGGCTAAGTCAACGTAGCTTATTCTTGTATATATATATGTACTCATATACACTGCACATTTTCAATTAATCAATATACGGAATTCCCAAAACAGAGTTTTCCTTCTAATTGTTCAAGGGTTCAAGGGTTCAAGGATCAAGGGTAAGGGTTCAAGGGTTTAGGGTCAAGGGTGTAGGGTCCACTTAGAATATTTCTTACTATGTAGTTGTACATAAGTATTAAGAACACCGCTAATGTAGCTAAAGTAGTGTTTAGGGTTTAGGGGTTAGGGGTTTAGCGGTTAGGGTTCAGGGTTCAGGTTCAGGGTTTGGGGTTTGGGGTTTGGGGTTTGGGGTTTAGGGTTTTAGGGTTTAGGGTTTAGGGTTCAGGGTTCAGGGTTCAGGGTTCAGGGTTGAGGGTTCAGGGTTCAGGGTTGAGGGTTGAGGGTTGAGGGTTGAGGGTTTAGGGTTGAGGGTTGAGGGTTTAGGGTTTAGGGTTTAGGGTTTAGGGTTTAGGGTTTAGGGTTTAGGGTTTAGGGTTTAGGGTTTAGGGTTTAGGGTTTAGGGTTTAGGGTTTAGGGTTTAGGGTTTAGGGTTAGGGGTTAGGGTTTAGGGTTTAGGGTTTAGGGTTTAGGGTTTAGGGGTTTAGGGTTTAGGGTTTAGGGTTTAGGGTTTAGGGTTTAGGGTTAGGGGTTAGGGGGGTTAGGGGTTTAGGGGTTAGGGGTTAGGGG